>JANAVB010033220.1:24513584-24701519 GCA_029216955.1 Iris pallida | reverse complement strand
ATGCTATTATGTGTCTTGTTACGTCCCTCTGAGGACCTGGTTTCTTGCCAGGTGTGCTATTGTCTTTCGCAGTGCTCTAGCTCTAGCCGTGCTCATCGTTATTTCTACGAGGATGATTGCATTTGGATCGTCTTCGCTTCGCTCGCCACTCATTTCATTTTCTATGTACTTTTTTCTTTACTTGTTGGTAGCGGATTTGTCTCCGCCCAATATTTTGTATCAAGACAATTAATTTTCATTATATAATTCATTATTTGTGTGGATGAGATTAGTTATGGTTCTACTGCATTTTACAGCTTATGTACTCATACGAGGTTTCCATATATTGGAGTGTACTTCGTATGAATACAGCTGGCATGTCTACGTTCTTAGTCCTACGTATTTTGGGACTGGGGCGTTACATATTTTTGTGGTGGCCCATACAGGTCAAGATAAATTGTTTGGTTACCTTACCGTACCAAGCAAGCCTGCGTATAGGATTAGAAGCCTAGGATCTCATCCACATACTTGACCTCTTTCCTTGAATTTTTCTACCGTTTGACTCATCAATTGCATCTTGCTTGCTTCCTTCCATCCCTATTCTTATCTTCCCTTCATGCTTGTTAGAGTTTGACCCTACTAGTTAGTCACCCCAAAACCCATTAGTTTAATTCTTTAAGTTGGGTAGAATACCTTATGAACTAGCCATCCATTTGTCCTTGTGACCTATATTAGCAAGCTTACTTAAATTCTAGAATTTAGAGGACCCTAACCAATTTAGCCAACCAAGGACTTGGACAAGAAGACTATAGGACGACTGTATGACTTAGAATACGTAGAACTTCAAGTCTCTTCTTTTAGATAACCCTACTGAGCATTCCACACTAATTGCCATGTCGCTTATGACCATGATAGTAGTATATATACAAGTGTTGTTAGTCATCTACCCAGCTATGTGACTGTATTTCCACCTCGGCTTACTCGACCTTCCTTCATTCTAGAACTTTTAATTGCGACCTTCTAACCCATTTGCAATTTAAATTGAATTATGGTTCCTTAACGGTATTCATCTAGAAGACTATCTTCTCTCCGGAATTGTTTCCTAAATTATTTTACTGGATTCTTTAATTAATTTTATCTCATATTTTAGCTTGATCTCCTTTGTTATTGTGCATTAATTATCACCTCGTGAACTCCCACTTTCTATTTTAGATCTTTTGGCGTCCCTTACCGTGACTTAGATATTTGGAGCACAACACTAGACTTTTCCTTCCAACAAATTTTGTGTGTAAGATCTAGACAAGTCCACCTTCATGTAGATATATCATGTCCCACCAAAACCCATCTCCTTGTACTCTATTTCTTGATATGACCTTATGGTCAAAATGGCCAAACTATAATCCTTACCATGATACCAATATATTTTTCGACCAAGGATAGAGATTCAACCTCGACTCAATTCTTTCAACCCGATATGTGATTTTGCTCTACTTAAATTCTTAAATGCTTAAAATTGTGCTTTATCTTGATTGCTGGACCCATTGTCCCATCATACTACTAGTTTAACTCTTGTAAATTGGGTAGAATACCTCACCACCTAACAAACCTTTTCCTTGCGAACCACATTGGTAAGTTCACTTAGACTAAATTCAGAGGACCCTACCTTATCTAGTCTACCAAGCCATAAATGAAGAAAACTAGGACAACTGTATAGGCCCACACTTCGGACAAGACTCGATTTTAAAAGATCTTGGACTATTTAATTTCCTTCATCAGTACCTCCCTTGCTCTTATTTTGACTATCTCATGCTGCTAATGTAGCTTTAGTTTTGCAAGCTTATCTTTTATCGGGCTTGATCATGACATATTTTATTGGGTGCACCCACTAACATATTGTCTAATCAGAACTGGTGCATGATGGTCTGATCAACCTTTTGCACTTTGGTTCGCTTATCACATATTATTCTACGTGGATGGAGACATAGTAAACTTGCCTTAGAATCTCATCCGCGACAGCCTTGGTAATTCTCGTTTGAATTATTTTTGCCGCCTATGAACCCCGCAATTCGTACTCAATATATCACCGTCTTTGAAACCCTTGTAGTTCTTGTCTTTCACTTATTTGGAAAGACAAGGCACTGTACTTGCTAGATAGACTCAAGGTATCATCTTTGGTTGCCCAATCGGTTAATTATACACAAATATAGATAGCTACCAACCGACTCATGTGGCTATATCCTCGCCTTTAACTACTCCTCATTTCTCAATCCTAGAATTATTATCATGCCCTTCCAAATGTTCTTGAGCACTCGAGAATGATTCTAATCATTAACTTAAATCAAACTCTCAATCGAGGCGATTAGTCTCCAGTTTCTCTCTAAGAACCACATCTCCCAAATGTCTAAATTATTCTCTTTGATCTACTCAATTCCTTACTGTTCTTCTAAATTGAATATTCAAAAGTTTGTTACCTTCACTAGCGATCCTTATTCAATTCCATAACCATGATATATTTTATATATCGACTCCACAATTTTCTACTGCATAGTGGTGCTGAACGCCATTTTATCGCCTCCACCAAATTTAATTGCATTTTTGGTATTGACGAACTCTTCATATCCCAACCCTATCTACCCTATTAATCCTAAATTTCGAGGACGAAATTTTGTAAGTTGGGTAGGATATAAAACCCCTATTTTTATTAAATTATTTATTATATTTAATTAGACTTCAAAATTTAATTTATGCAATTTATGATTTTTATTAATTATTTCATTAGAAATGACCTTAGCCATTGTTGAATTTTGGAACACAAGGCGTCCATGAATTTTGGCACGAAAGATGTAGTAGTGCTTTGACCAGTATATTAGCCATGTCGTGGGAGGCTTAGCTATAGTTCAGTCCGAACTAGGAAAACCAGGCCGAGTTGTGAAATAACGCTTTTAAATTATTTTAATTAAATATTATTTCATATATTGATTTTTAGACGGTTCGGTTTGTCCAATTCAGTCCGAACAGGGCCCGAACCAAATTTAAGCTCGTGTAGGCATGTGGTGGGACCAAGATGGCCATGTAGAAATATTTCATGTGTACAAATATTTTTAAATAATTTTGAGACTTGTTGAATATTTATTGACTTTCGGTACAAAATTTATATTTTTAATAAAAAATGTTTTACAAAGATAGTATAATTTTTTGACCCACACATGGATGAGCGGTAAAGTTCACCCATTGGGACGATTATTATTATTTTATTATAATTTAAGTTATTTCATGGAGATTAAAATATGTTCATTCTATTTAGATATTATTATTATTATTGAGATTGATTGATGGTAAGATTGAATTTATATATGAAGATATGTTAAATACATAAAATAATTGGATTAGATAATATTTAATTTGTTATTGGATTTTAAATATATTTTGGTATATTTTGGATATATTGTAGCACCTAGTTTTCTGAAATTGGGGATTTTTGAAAATTTATTATTTTTTATTATTAATTAATAGTATTTTAGTCATGATATAATTTTTGGTGATTAGTGTAGTTAAACCATTTCTAAAGTCATGCTAAGTCATGACTTATGACTTTGTGATTTTGGTTAGTATAACTTAGTATAAATCCTAGTTTTCTCTAACCTAGAAGTTGCCATGACCATGAGAACTTGACCATAGGCTTAGAATATCATTTTAGTGGTTTTAGCCTAAGGGGGTATTTTGGTAATTTTCTAGGAATTAAGAAGGATTAGTGAGATTTTACTATTCATGGACTTTTGATTTGTGACTTGATGATCCCTAACCTATTTACCCTAATCTATAGGTTAGACCCTAACCTAGAATGACTAAGGATTAGATATTATCATTGGGTCAAGCTTAGAAATATCTATTTACCTTTAATAGGATATTTTGCTTGATTTATGCAAAAGATCTATTATATGGCTCTTTAGTCCATTTCTTAACCATGAAGGTTTGAACCACCACCTTGCCTTGGTATGGCCGGCCAAGGGACCTCCATGACACCCCCTTGCCACCCCCATTCCTATAAAACTAACACTTAGGATTATTTCCAAGTTTCATGACAAATCAATTCACAAGAAAAACCCAAGAATCCTTCCACTCTATTTCCCATAACTTTCTCAATACTCAAGCTTTGAACCTCTAGTTTTCTCCATTAGGTCACCTACAATCTAAGGGAGCCTAGGGAAGTGTGCTACTCAGATTTTAGCAAGGAAGGACAAGTTGGGCTTTGAGGCTAATCACCCTTCATTTTGTGATTTTTAAGACATTTCACACATTGAGGTATTATGGCTAAACCTATTTAGATTATTGATTTTTTCTTCATTATTGCATGCATATAGTTATAATATAGTTGTGGGTAGGGTTTGGTAAAATTTTAGGGTTGTTTGGTGTCATATCGGACACGTATCCTACATGTAAAACCCTAATTTTTGCTCACTGTTTTTGTTCACTGTCATAGTATATTAACTCACTGTTTTCCAAATCTTTTTGAACCAAAACCTAGCCTAGCTAACCCTAACCCTAACCCTGTGTCACTGAGCACGTATTTGGTTTGTGTCGTGTCCAAAATTGGACACAACAGCTCTCAGTTTACACTGTTTAGACACTGCACAGTGCACATGAAATATGCCCTGCTACCACAGTGTCCAACCACACTCTACACGCCACTTGGACACGTCAAACTTGACACCCACCTTGGGGCATTGACTGACAGGTCATCCCCAAAGTTTGGGATGACTTCGTGTCGTGTCGGACACGAAATCGACTCTCAAAGGGTCGTTCAGTGCACAGTATACACACACAGACACCTAACTTTGGGCGTGTCGTGTCGCATGGACACGACACTAGGGTGTCTCGTAGTGACACGGGCATGAAGCCCTACACGTGGCGTACACGTGGACACGAACACGTGGTGCGTCGTGTCCTGTGTCGCGAGTACGACACGTGTAACCGCATGCACGACGCTGTCGTAACACGCGTGTATCAGTCGTATTTTCACGACTGATACGGTGTTCGTTCTGTGTCCACGAGTGTCATGGACACGTGTCAGGGTGTGCAACGTATAGCCCTATGTGTGGACTACACATGTGCTCGACCACGAGACGTGTCGTGTCTCGTGGTGTGTACTAGAGTGGACTGCACGCGTGCACGACACTGTGTTTGTGTGCGCGTGTCAGGATTTACCCGTGGGGGTTTTCTTGTGTTTGCACACGTGAAACTGTGTCATGGTGTCGTGTCAGTGACCTAGGACACTAGTGTATGTGTGGGGCCTTAGTTACCAACCCATGGTTGCGAGCCTTAGCTCGTTTTATTGTGTGTATTTCGAATTACCTATTTTCGAGATACACAGTGCACAGTATCCTGTTTTGGGATATTTTTCCAGATTTTGAAAGTGGATTTTAAACCTATTTTGATCTGTTTTAATCCATTGGACTAGTGTATATTAGTGTGTATATATGTAGTATATATGTATATGTGAGTGTGGGTCAATTTTGGGAGTATTTGGTTGGGTATTTGTGTAGTTGTGTATATATATATATATATAGGTATGTATATATGTTATTGTGTGTGTGTGTGTTTGGGCTTGGGTTCCAGATTTCAGGAACCCCCTTCTCTGTCCATGTTCACTCCCCCTCTCTCTCATTCTCTCTCATTCTCTCTCTCTCTCTCACTCTTTCACTCTCTCTCTCACTTTCCTCTCTTTATATATATGTTTATATATAAAGGTTTAGTCTATATATATATGATATATATATATATATATAATTGTCTTAGGATTATATATTGTGTCAATATGTAGATATCTAGGGTATGTGATTGTTGTTTTGTGAATATATAAGGTTATATTATATATATGTGGGTAAGTTTGTGAATATATATATATATGTATATATATGATATATATATTTACTAGATCATATTAGTGTTATGTATATATGTGGGTTTTGGTATTATATATAGTGTATCCCATATTGATATATAGGTAGTAGGTAGATGGTCTATCTATATATATAGACATATATATATGATTTCTAGTATAGGTTGATATGAAAACCTATGACTATGGCCTATGGCCTAGGATTACTAGCCTATGGCTTGGGGCTAACCCTAATGACCCTAAACCCACTTGTTGACCCTTGTTGACTAAGGGTTGACCAAAGTCAACCTTAGGTCAAAAGTGACCTAGTTAACCTAGAAATGACTAGGAATGACCTAAAACAACTAGTTTAGCAAGTTTGACTAAAACCCTAACTAGTAGACGTAGTTTGACCTAGACTTGACCCAGATTGATCATGTTGACTAGTATTTGACTAGTTTGATTAGAAGGTTGACCAAGAGTTGACTTTTGACCAGATTGACCTAGAATCATGTAGTATGCGTTGTATAATCTATTTTTACTATTGTGGATATGTTGTGACCTGTTTTACTCTGAATAGGACTCTGTGACACCAGTTCGAACATCTATTCATATCAGTCATACAGGGTGACAGGCGAGTACATTCTCTGATCTTTTCATGCTTGTTAGGACTTATATTCTTGCTTTAGATTACTTTACATAATGCTGTCACGTCATTATCACGGATTGGTACTATATGGATCTTGTTATGCGATGTTATCTCCCTCGGGGTGCATCAGATACAGTTGTCATGTGCTTTTCACGAACATCTTGTATTTCATGTACACCGCTTTCATGTATACTCTTGTGCAATCTTGTACTCTCATGATCACGCGAGCAAACATGATAAAAACCTCTTGTGCAAAGTAACATAACTTGACTGGATCCTTGTGTATTGATTGGGGACGGTGAGTAGGAAATGGTTATGTGATCAAATCCCATCTTGTACAAATTCTTGTGAAATCTTGTGAAATCTTGTATATGTCCTAAGCCCGTTTATATAACCATATCATGCTCTAAATCACAGGTTACCTACAGTTCTTACTTATCAATATATAGATATTTCCAGTTATCAAATCTCTCTCGTTTTACATATATTCTTTACAGTTCATGTATCTTACTCTATGCATGCTTTACATTTCCCAACCTGATATGAACTGCGTGAGATGTATTGTGCTCGTTCCTGTCCTGACTGGACCTGTTGAAAATATTACAGATGATGATGGTGACTGTCCTACCTTCTATGGGACACATGAGGGTGACCTTCAGGATCCTGAGGAGCATCTAGCTCAGTAGAGGGTGCCTAGTCTAGTCTAGTGTTTACAGTTTTCATTTTGTATCGGACTGTTCCGATTGTTAGTTGTGACTTAGTTATATTTCAGGTCTTGTACTTATTTGTGTTGGACATCTACTTGTGTGGTGTGATAACTCTATATATATTCAGTTCTTTCTTTCATCTGATTCCATATTATGTTCTATCTTTATCTTTCCTAGACTTGTGTTTGAGATATAGAGTTGAGATGTTATGTTATACCTCTGTGCGGAGATGACAGGTTTATATGTCTTATTGTTAGATGTTAGTTGTTATAGATGACCTATACAGCGTTCTACCGCCGACACTGCGGCGTAGGCTGGACGTACCCACGTTCTCGTGCCCCTAATCAGGGTGCGGGTCGTGACACGTTTTTATGGTGGCCCATGCAGGTCGAGAGTCGCATTTGTGCGATTTTGTAGTAGCACGACGACTTAGTTGTACTGCTACGAGCCTGCGATAGAATATAGGAATTAAGGTATTAGGATGAGAGTATACTCAATCACTGTTAGGATTTCATGAGAGATTCCGGGACGACCCTTGAGAATCTTATTTTGAACTTCGATATTGAAAACCCTTTTCCTCTTGTTTTAATTCACCCTCACTCCTTGATGTTTAAGGGATCTTGGACTATTTAACCTTATTCATCATTACCTCCCTTATATTTTGACCTTCTTTACTGCTAATTTAGCCTTAGTTTTGCAAGCTTATATTTTATCGAGCTTGATCACGACATATTTTATTGGGGGCTAGTACCCACTAACATATTGTCTAATCAGGGCCGGTGCATGATGGTCTGATCAACCTATTGCACTTTGGTTCGCTTTCAATATTATTCTACATAGATGGAGCCACTTGCAGGTTCTGTTCTTTCAAATCCATTCCCATCTTGTTTCATTATATCTGTCTTGAAATCCAATTCCATATGCTCCTACCTATTTCTTATTTTTGATGAATTTGACCTGATAGTTCTTTTGATTTTATCTCTTACTTAGGAGTGGGAGTAGGAGTAGGAGTAGGAGTAGCTCTAATTGTTAATATAATCCTTTAGGAATGAATTGATGTATGTGCTATACCTTTAACTTAGAAGAGTAGCTCTAACCATAGAATGGTAAACCTCTTAACCCTATTGATTCATTGTTTTCTTACCTACCTAGTCTAATACCCATAGTCACAGACTATCCCATTTAACCTATCCTTGTACTACTATTGCATCACAACTTCTGGTTTAAATTTAGGCCATTGACCATTCCCACTCTAATTATGATCATCGTAGGCACATTACCATGACTTTTAAATTAGGAGCACAAGACTAGTTGTTTTCTCAAAACCAATTTCACAGGCATGACCTAGACTTGACAACCTACACCCATGACCTTAGTATCCCACTAAGGCACACCATTTTATACTTCAATTGCTGAGTACGACTTTCCTGACACAAGACTTCATTCTAAATTACCCCATAGAGTTACTTTTGATTCCACTTTAAATTGAGGACACCCTTGACCTAAACCTGCCAGTCCAATTTATTGGACATGACCCAGTATAGGTCTACTACCCACATTTTACTTGTTGACCTTGTATGCTGCTAAGTAGTAACTCTGACTTTGATTGTTGAGTGTTTGACCTAGAAGGAGTATGACCATTCTAATTTCGAGGACGAAATTTTCTAAGGAGGGTAGACTTGTAGCACCCAGTTTTCTGAAATTGGGGATTTTTTAAAATTTATTATTTTTTATTATTAATAATAGTATTTTAGTCATGATATGATTTTTGGTGATTATTAGTGTAGTTAAACCATTTCTAAAGTCATGCTAAGTCATGACTTATGACTTTGTGATTTTGGTTAGTATAACTTAGTGTAAATCCTAGTTTTCTCTAACCTAGAAGTTGCCATGACCATGAGAACTTGACCATAGGCTTAGAATATCATTTTAGTGGTTTTAGCCTAAGGGGGTATTATGGTAATTTTCTAGGAATTAAGAAGGATTAGTGAGATTTTACTATTCATGGACTTTTGATTTGTGACTTGATGATCCCTAACCTATTTACCCTAATCTATAGGTTAGACCCTAACCTAGAATGACTAAGGATTAGATATTATCATTGGGTCAAGCTTAGAAATATCTATTTACCTTTAATAGGATATTTTGCTTGATTTATGCAAAAGATCTATTATATGGCTCTTTAGTCCATTTCTTAACCATGAAGGTTTGAACCACCACCTTGCCTTGGTATGGCCGGCCAAGGGACCCCCATGACACCCCCTTGCCACCCCCATTCCTATAAAACTAACACTTAGGATTATTTCCAAGTTTCATGACAAATCAATTCACAAGAAAAACCCAAGAATCCTTCCACTCTATTTCCCATAACTTTCTCAATACTCAAGCTTTGAACCTCTAGTTTTCTCCATTAGGTCACCTACAATCTAAGGGAGCCTAGGGAAGTGTGCTACTCAGATTTTAGCAAGGAAGGACAAGTTGGGCTTTGAGGCTAATCACCCTTCATTTTGTGATTTTCAAGACATTTCACACATTGACGTATTATGGCTAAACCTATTTAGATTATTGATTTTTTCTTCATTATTGCATGCATATAGTTATAATATTTGTGGGTAGGGTTTGGTAAAATTTTAGGGTTGTTTGGTGTCATATCGGACACGTATCCTACATGTAAAACCCTAATTTTTGCTCACTGTTTTTGTTCACTGTCATAGTATATTAACTCACTGTTTTCCAAATCTTTTTGAACCAAAACCTAGCCTAGCTAACCCTAACCCTAACCCTATGTCACTGAGCACGTATTTGGTTTGTGTCGTGTCCAAAATTGGACACAACAGCTCTCAGTTTACACTGTTTAGACACTGCACAGTGCACATGAAATGTGCCCTGCTACCACAGTGTCCAACCACACTCTACACGCCACTTGGACACGTCAAACTTGACACCCACCTTGGGGCATTGACTGACAGGTCATCCCCAAAGTTTGGGATGACTTCGTGTCGTGTCGGACACGAAATCGACTCTCAAAGGGTCGTTCAGTGCACAGTATACACACACAGACACCTAACTTTGGGCGTGTCGCGTCGTATGGACACGACACTAGGGTGTCTCGTAGTGACACGGGCATGAAGCCCTACACGTACCGTACACGTGGATACGAGCACGTGGTGCGTCGTGTCCTGTGTCGCGAGTACGACGCGTGTAACCGCGTACACGACGCTGTCGTAACACGCGTGTATCAGTCGTGTTTTCACGACTGATACGGTGTTCGTTCTGTATCCACGAGTGTCGTGGACACGTGTCAGGGTGTGCAACGTGTAGCCCTATGTGTGGACTACACATGTGTTCGACCACGAGACGTGTCGTGTCTCGTGGTGTGTCCTAGAGTGGACTGCACGCGTGCACGACACTGTGTTTGTGTGCGCGTGTCAGGATTTACCCGTGGGGAGTTTTCTTATGTTTGGACACGTGAAACTGTGTCGTAGTGTCGTGTCAGTGACCTAGGACACTAGTGTATGTGTGGGGCCTTAGTTACCAACCCATGGTTGCGAGCCTTAGCTCGTTTTATTGTGTGTATTTCGAATTACCTATTTTCGAGATACACAGTGCACAGTATCCTGTTTTGGGATATTTTCCCAGATTTTGAAAGTGGATTTTAAACCTATTTTGATCTGTTCTAATCCATTGGACTAGTGTATATTAGTGTGTATATATGTAGTATATGTATATGTGAGTGTGGGTCAATTTTGGAGTATTTGGTTGGGTATTTGTGTAGTTGTGTATATATATATATATAGGTATGTATATATGTTATTGTGTGGTGTGTGTTTGGGCTTGGGTTCCAGATTTCAGGAACCCCCTTCTCTGTCCAGTGTTCACTCCCCCTCTCTCTCATTCTCTCTCATTCTCTCTCTCTCTATTCACTCTTTCACTCTCTCTCTCTCACTTCTCCTCTCTTTATATATATGTTTATATATAAAAGTTTAGTCTATATATATATGATATATATACATATAATTGTCTTAGGATTATATATATTGTGTCAATATGTAGATATCTAGGGTATGTGATTGTTGTTTGTGTGAATATATATAAGGTTATATATATATATATGTGGGTAAGTTTGTGAATATATATATATATGTATATATATGATATATATATATATTTACTAGATCATATAGTGTTGTATTATATGTGGGTTTTGGTATTATATATAGTGTATCCCATATTGATATAGGTAGTAGGTAGATGGTGTCTATCATATATATAGACATATATATATGATTTCTAGTATAGGTTGATATGAAAACCTATGACTATGGCCTATGGCCTAGGATTACTAGCCTATGGCTTGGGGCTAATCCTAATGACCCTAAACCCACTTGTTGACCCTTGTTGACTAAGGGTTGACCAAAGTCAACCTTAGGTCAAAAGTGACCTAGTTAACCTAGAAATGACTAGGAATGACCTAAAACAACTAGTTTAGCTAGTTTGACTAAAACCCTAACTAGTAGACGTAGTTTGACCTAGACTTGACCCAGATTGATCATGTTGACTAGTATTTGACTAGTTTGATTAGAAGGTTAACCAAGAGTTGACTTTTTACCAGATTGACCTAGAATCATGTAGTATGCATTGTATAATCTATTTTTACCATTGTGGATATGTTGTGACCTGTTTTACTCTAAATAGGACTCTGTGACACCAGTTCGGACATCTATTCATATCAGTCATACAGGGTGACAGGCGAGTACATTCTCTGATCTTTTCATGCTTGTTAGGACTTATATTTTTGCTTTAGATTACTTTACATGATGCTGTCACGTCATTATCACGGATTGGTACTATATGGATCTTGTTATGCGATGTTATCTCCCTCGGGGGCATCAGATACAGTTGTCATGTGCTTTTCACGAACATCTTGTATTTTATGTACACCGCTTTCATGTATACTCTTGTGCAATCTTGTACTCTCATGATCACGCGAGCAAACATGATAAAAACCTCTTGTGCAAAGTAACGTAACTTGACTGGATCCTTGTGTATTGATTGGGGAGGGTGAGTAGGAAATGGTTATGTGATCAAATCCCATCTTGTACAAATTCTTGTGAAATCTTGTATATGTCCTAAGCCCGTTTATATAACCATATCATGCTCTAAATCACAGGTTACCTGCAGTTCTTACTTATCATATATAGATATTTCCAGTTATCAAATCTCTCTCATTTTACATATATTCTTTACAGTTCATGTATCTTACTCTATGCATGCTTTACATTTCCCAACCTGATATGAACTGCGTGAGATGTATTGTGCTCGTTCCTGTCCTGACTGGGCCTGTTGAAAATATTACAGATGATGATGGTGACTGTCCTACCTTCTATGGGACACATGAGGGTGACCTTCAGGATCCTGAGGAGCATCTAGCTCAGTAGAGGGTGCCTAGTCTAGTCTAGTGTTTACAGTTTTCATTTTGTATCGGACTGTTCCGATTGTTAGTTGTGACTTAGTTATATTTCAGGTCTTGTACTTATTTGTGTTGGACATCTACTTGTGTGGTGTGATAACTCTATATATATTCAGTTCTTCCTTTCATCTGATTCCATATCATGTTCTATCTTTATCTTTCCTAGACTTGTGTTTGAGATATAGAGTTGAGATGTTATATTATACCTCCGTGCGGAGATGACAGGTTTTATGTCTTATTGTTAGATGTTAGTTGTTATAGATGACCTATACAGCGTTCTACCGCCGACACTGCGGCGTAGGCTGGACGTACCCACGTTCTCGTGCCCCTAATCAGGGTGCGGGTCGTGACATATATATATATATATATATATATATATATATATATATATATATATATATATATATATAT
This sequence comes from Iris pallida, assembly GCA_029216955.1. Lineage (NCBI taxonomy): Eukaryota > Viridiplantae > Streptophyta > Magnoliopsida > Asparagales > Iridaceae > Iris > Iris pallida. The sequence continues at coordinate 24,688,425 of JANAVB010033220.1, read as the reverse complement.
ATATATATATATAAGATAAGTTTTAAGAAAAGAAAGAAAAAGAAAAGAAAAAATATAATAAAACCTCCCACCCACTAAAGTGGGCGGGCCCCCCACCCATGAATTTGCTTGCTGCATGCAGCAAGCTAGCGAGAAACCCACAAACCGTAGGACTTTATCTTAGTACTAAACCTATTAGTATTAGGTTTTAGTTAGAAGTTGTTATATATATAACTCCCTGTACAAACCTCAAAACCCTAGACTTCCAAAACAAAAATTTAGCAGAACATACCCTCTTCGCCTACGAGTTCGTTTCACCATCAACGGAGTTGTGTGCACGACGAACGGAGCATCGGAAGTCAGCCCCGCGTCACCCACGGAGCAGTTTTTCCACTCAAGGTACCCTACTTCCCTACGACGTAACTTTTTACTCGTAACTCCGATTTTCGATCCGTAAAATGTTCTTGAAAGTAGACTTGACCCTCTTCGAGATCCCCTAGGTGGATTTTGACATGGCCATCCATCTTGCTCGAAAAATCGAGACGAAGTTGGAGAAAAACCCACTTTTCTGAATATTAAAAACTGTTTTGAAATACCAACTTGTCGGCCACTGTTCTCGCTGTCCATTAAACTTTCATAAAAACTAATTAGAGGCAGTCAAAGACAACCTAACCGAGATTGTAACGCACCTTTTGGATTCACTTTTCATCTAGTATGTAGAAGTTACACGTTGTTAAAGTTTTCCGAAAAACTGTAAATTCTGTTTTCAAAAAGTAGAGAAACACTCCGATACGACGTCTGTCCCGACAAACCGGGCGACGTGGTCGCGCACTATACGCATCGAAAGGCGCGTATGGATGTTGTCGACGAGTGGGAACTGACGGAACCCGATTTTTGTTGCATGTACGCGACGAAATCAGTGCGTATCCGTCGGGATACCCCGTATCGACCCTTTGCAAATTAATTCACAACTTTGTGCACACTCATCATATCGCAATGAAACTTACGCCAATGGACTCGAAATATTTTTCTGGTGCTGTGAGCCAAGTTTGGTCCAATTCTGAGACCGTTGATCGGGACGCTATTTTGGCGGGCCCACAATCCCACTTAACGGGCGATTTTGTGCACAGCCCACCGAAATCCAAAATTGGACATACCGTTGGGTTCGCCTCGTCAAAACAAATCTGTAGACATATAGTTTGACGACTTTAGAGACCGTAGGTTCTGGCGCGCATTTCGGTGCAAAGCGGGTCCAACGGCTGACATCGTTTTGATCCGAAATTACGATTTTACCCCTGTTCTAGAATTTAACTTTTGGCCAGGCGTTTTCTAGGCAAATCCTTTATTCCAAACTCGTTCGTGATGTTTGTTTCAGCATCCGGAGCTTCTTATGGATTTTGACTTTCGTGTTGACGGTTCTGATTGTTGGATTTTGCTGCTTCTCGCACCACCCTCAAGCAAGACACCTTGCCATTAGCTGTTTATTTATTCTAGCTCATATTTCATGCATGTTCATTATTTCTTTATGCAAAATAAACTGTGATACATGGCATAACTGTTAGAACTTACTGTTCATTTATTTTCCTGCTATGTATTATTTTTCTCAAATTAAACCTAGAATTAAGGGACCACCTTGTGTGTTGCATTCATTGGCCTTGACACGTTGTAACACGAGGTTGTGTGTCGCATGTAGAACACGAAAGTGCGTGATTGGCTGGCCACCAGTACGTACAAGCCGTGCGATAGGAATAACCGCTAATAGAGGTTGCATGCTAGTTTGACTTAGCGGTTATAGTGGTATGTTGTGGATACAACACAGTAGGCATTGGGTGGGAAGGACAATTCCTTAGCGTATGGGCTTCGATGCACTTCCCTTGTGACCCGGACTCTCCGCTGGAGATACGGGGTTGATGACCCATGCTCTTCCTGATGGGGCCTCTGGTGCCCAAGGGGGACTACGCCGATCCTATTCAGCCAGGGCCCATGCGTAGGAAGGATTGTTCTTAACAATATTTCACTTAGAATGGTAGGCTACCCTATCCGTTAGGTACGAGTACTTTTGGTTTGGGTACTTGTATCTGACCGTGGCTTGGAACAATAACTTGTCACGGATTAGTTCATCACATCTTGTCCTTGTTTGGTTGTATGTGACTTACTACCTCGATGAGAAGGTATTGAACCTTGTTGGGGTCCGGATACCATATTGGATTCATAGCATGGAAAAATACGTTACCGTGAATTAGTTTACCATCTCCTGTCCTTGTTTGGTTGGGGGGATGGTACGCTCGTTCAGTAGGTGCGCATTGGAACATGTTATAATTCGATTTACTTATTTATTTGAGCAATATTTATTCAGTTTATATGGCATGCTATTATGTGTCTTGTTACGTCCCTCTGAGGACCTTGTTGTCTTGCCAGGTGTGTGCTATTGACTTTCGCAGGTGCTTTAGCTCTAGCCGTGCTCATCGCTATTTCTATGAGGATGATTGCATTTGGATCGTCTTCGCTTCGCTCGCCACTCATTTCATTTTCTATGTACTTTTTTTTTACTTGTTGGTAGTGGATTTGTCTCCGCCCAACATTTTGTATCAAGACAATTCATTTTTATATATAATTTATTTATTTGTGTGGATGAGATTAGTTATGGTTCTACTGCATTTTACAGCTTATGTACTCATACGAGGTTTCCATATATTGGAGTGTACTTCGTATGAATACAGCTGGCATGTCTACGTTCCTAGTCCTATGTATTTTGGGACTGGGGCGTTACAGTACATCCAGGTTATGTGTTGATTATCGTACCTTAAACTCAGTGACAATCAAGAACAGATACCCTCTTCCGATGATAGATGACTTGTTTGATCAACTCAAGGGGGCTTCAGTATTCTCGAAGATTGATTTGCGCTCAGGTTATCATCAGATCAGAGTCAGAGAGCAGGACATCCCGAAGACAGCTTTTAGATCGAGGTATGGGCATTGGAGTTCCTTGTTATGCCATTTGGAGCGACCAATACGCCGGCTGTATTCATGGATCTCATGAATCGCATCTTCATGCCCTACTTGGATCAGTTCGTAATTGTTTTCTTGGATGACATCCTGGTCTACAGCAAGAGTGAGGCGGAGCATGAGCAGCATCTCCGCATGGTTCTTCAGATCCTCAGAGAGCACCAGTTATATGCCAAGTTCAGTAAATACGAGTTCTGGCTCGATCGTATTTCGTACTTGGGTCATATCATCACTCGAGGAGGAGTAGAAGTGGATCCCCAGAAGATTGTGGCTATTGAGTCATGGCCAGTGCCCAGCACAGTTACAGAGGTTCGTAGTTTTCTTGGATTGGTCGGCTACTACCGGCGGTTTTTTCGGATTTTGCTCGAATTTTAGCGCCATTGACGCAGTTGACCCGCAAGGATGCGCAGTTTGCTTGGACAGCAGAGTATCAGAGTTCTTTTGAGCAGTTAAAGCGATGCCTGATAACAGCTCATATTCTTACGCTTCCAGATGGGACCGAAGGATTCTCAGTGTACTATGATGCTTCAGGCAGAGGTTTAGGATGTGTCCTGATACAGCATGGGAAGGTAATAGCTTATGCGTCACGATAACTTCGTGATCATGAGAGGAATTACCCAACCCATGACTTGGAGCTGGCAGCAGTGGTGTTTGCACTTAAGTTATGGAGGCACTACTTGTATGGAGACAGGGTGGAGATTTTTACCGACCACAAGAGCCTGAAGTATGTTTTCACCCAGAAGGATCTCAACATGCGTCAGAGAAGATGGCTGGAGCTGCTAGTGGATTATGATGTCAACCTGCAGTATCATCCTGGGAAGGCCAATGTTGTTGCGGATGCTTTAAGCAGGAGAGCTGGAGTTTATTTTCTAACAACACAACCGAAGCTGTTAGCAGATCTTCAGAAGATGGGTATTGAAGTTGTTCTCCCTTCCAGTGTGGCCTTAATGGCCAGTATACAAGTTCAGTCCACTATAATTGAGAGGATCCGGATGGTGCAGTCAGTAGATTCCAAGCTTCAGCGACTCAGAGCAGAGTGTGAGGCAGGCCGAAGACCAGAGTTATGCATTCATGAAGACGGTACACTTAGGCATGGTAAGCGTCTTTGTGTACCCAGTGGAGATATCAAACAGAAGATCATGTCAGAGGCTCACAGTTCGCAGTATTCCATCCATCCCGGCAGTACGAAGATGTACCGTGACATCCGTCAGCATTTCTGGTGGAATGGCATGAAGCGGAAGATAGCTCGGTTTGTCTCTCGGTGTCTGGTTTGCCAACAAGTTAAGGCCGAACATCTGAGACCGGCTGGACTTCTTCAGCCCTTACCGATTCCAAAATAGAAGTGGGAGCATGTGACCATGGATTTTGTGACTGGACTACCTAGATCTCCAGCTGGTAGAGATGCTATCTGGGTTATAGTTGATAGGCTCACGAAAGTGGCTCACTTCCTTCCGTTCAGAGTTGGTCAGTCGACGGCTCAGTTAGCAGAGATGTACCTCAGACAGATTGTCAGATTGTACGGTGTGCCAGTCAGTATCACCTCGGACCGAGATTCAAGATTTATGTCGCACTTTTGGCGTAGCTTGCAAGAGAGTTTGGGAACTCATATCCAGTTCAGTTGAGCATATCACCCGCAGACAGATGGCCAGTCGGAGCGTACGATCCAGACTCTTGAAGACATGTTGCGGTCTTGCACACTTGACTTCGGTGGTTCATGGGAAGATCACTTACACCTGGTAGAATTCTCGTACAACAACAGTTTCCAGGCCAGTATCCAGATGGTACCGTTCGAGGCACTGTATGATAGGAAGTACAGATCTCCGCTAGCCTGGGATGATGTTGGAGAGAGACAGATGCTCGGTCCAGAAATGATTGCCCAGACAGTTGAAGTGGTCAGGCGAGTCAGAGATCATCTTTGAGTTGCCCAAGATCGCCAGCGCCATTGGGCCGATTCTCATCAGCGCCCTCTCGAATTTTTGGTCGGCGATCATGTATTCCTGAGGATTTCGCCTAACCGTGGCGTCATTCGTTTCGGCGTACGGGGCAAGCTTAGTCCTAGGTATATAGGACCGTTTGACATTCTGGAGCGAGTAGGAGATGTATCATATCGTCTCGCTCTTCCACCGTCGCTAAGCGAGGTGCATGACGTGTTCCATGTATCCCAATTACGATGGTATATCTCGGACCCGAGCCACATCCTGGATCATTCGGAATTGGTTGTTGGTACCAACCTTTCGTATGAGGAGAGGCCCGTGTCTATATTGGACCGAAGAGAGAAGATCCTCAAGAACAAGACTATCAAGTTAGTCTGAGTTGCTTGGGGTCATCACTCTTTGGGGGAGTCAACGTTGGAGCGTGAGGATGATATTCGATCGCGATATCCCGACTTGTTTGACTCGTGAGGTATAATGTCTTTCTTATGCCTCATGCCTTCATTCCTTGCTTGAATGAGTGATTGTCTGCCTAGTTATAGCTTGCATGTGATTAATGTAGCTTGTCATTGCTCCTCTAGCCTCTTGATTAAATTCGAGGACGAAATTCTTTTAAGGTGGGTAGAGTTATAATGCATGTGGTTCGTATTACGTATTTCAGGAATACGTGTACGTATTTATTCTTGTATTGCATGATTTCTTTGCTTAATTTCCTCCCTGGGCTTGGTTTATTCTTGGTTTGGGTTGGCTTGGTTCGGTTTGGGATTGCTCTTGGTTCATCATGAACCAAGGGGTGAACCCCACTACCACCACCACTCATATTTATTACCTATTCTTCTCTCTCTTCATTAATCTCTTCTTCTTCTATTTACTCCCTTCACCTACCAAAGAGAGAGAGAGGTCTAGGCAAGTGCAACTTGCTTCCACAAGAGAGCTCATTTTTATTGTTCTATTAGCTTCTCCTCAAGTTTCTAAGACACATTAGAACTTGTCATTTTCCATTTTGAGGCTTTAATTTTTGTAGATCTAGAAATTAGTTATTTCCGGATTTTGGTGGTTTTGATCTATCAAACTCCTTTGTTTTCAAGTTTTGATGGTTCCATGTTGTAGAGAGTTTTATTCTACCCAATTTTGACCTTTGAAAAGTTAGATTTGGACTTATTTTGACCAAGTTATGGACTTTTGAAGCTTTGGGTTCAACCATGGAGTTCTTGCTGATTTGGAGAAGACAGTGAGCAGTGTGCGCGAACTTTTTAGCTTGCGCCACTGAACTGTACGCGCTCTTTAGCGCAGCGCAGTCTGCATACGCTCCCTTTTGGAGACGTATGTCATGCATACGCTACCTTGACAAGGAGTCGTATGGACCTCATACACTACCTTGACAAGGAGTCGTATGGACCTCATACGCTACCTTGATGAGGAGTCGTATGGACCCCATACGCTGCCTTGACGAGGAGTCGTATGGAGTGTATACGCTGCCTTTTTGGAAGCGTATGTCTTGCGTGGCCTGACCTGAGCGTAGCTTGACCTGAGCGTAGCCTGACTTGAGCGTAGCCTGACCTGAGCGTAGCCTGGCTTGAGCGTAGCCTGGCCTGAGCGTAGTCTGACCTGAGCGTAGCCTGGCCTGAGCGTAGCCTGACTTGAGCGTAGCCTGGCCTGAGCGTAGCCTGACTTGAGCGTAGCCTGGCTTGAGCGTAGCCTGGCCTGAGCGTAGCTTGACCTGAGCGTAGCCTGATTATCCTGGATCTTCTATAGCCTTGTTTATTGATATTTTATAGATATTTAGCGTCCATTTTATTCCTTACGCCTTTTGTCCTGAACTTGATAATTACGAATTTACTTGATATGTTTGGAATTGATAATTGAGCATGACGTGATAGTGACCCGTAGTGGTGCACTCCTGACATAATAACCTGACATGACCTGATAGTGGCCCGTCGTGGTGCACTACTGACAAGTACACTTGGCATGATAACCTGACATGATTATCTCGAATAGCTGTTGCGACGGCTACCTGACATGACATGACATGTATAATTAACCTGGACACCGTGGGCGATTGTGCTTGTGCAAATAATCTAGTCCTGTCTTGCATCATGTCTAGGAGGGGACTCCTGAGTACCACGGTCAGGAGTACCTACTGAAATGGACTAAGGCTAATAACTAGATTAATACACTAGTCATAAAGAGATCTTCCAGCTACAGGCAATCCCGTTACCTGGGCACGCCTTGGGATCTGTTGCCTGCCGTCGAGTAGGGCACATTTCCAGCACACTGTCATGTGTTGCACCCTTCAAGCTACCTAAGGGTATTTCATTTCCTGGACGATGTACCCACCTGAATTCAATTCTAATCTTTTAACCCGGATAACCTGGATGGACTGCAGGGCTTGTGGCTGTGGAAGATTCTTACTGCATCTTGCTAGTAATTAGGCCTGTGATAACCCTAGTTAGTTAAAGTATCAAGTCGTAGTTCTTGCTTGACAGTGAAGTGATTGGATGGAGTCTAACCAGTCTAGTCTTGCCCTGATCCTGCTCCAGATTATTGAATGACCAAAATACTTGTATTTATTTTACCGATAAATGGTGAGAATTCTAAGTTTTGTTCAGATGAAGGGTTACAACCCCGGTCCTTGTTTGGTTAACGGGTTGTAACCTGGTTATCTGAATAATTCTATGGTTATCTCGTCGTATATCATCCTGATGTATTTTCTTTAATTCCAGTTCTTACCTTTATTTATAATTGTGCTGATTGCTGGTTTTAGCTCTTAAATGAAGCCCCTTTGTGGCACTTGCTCTTTCTGGGGTCTGACCCAGCTGATTTTGTGTGGCCAATTTCGGAGCAGCTCCAGAGGATCTACCGACCTTCCAGCCAGATGGTGGCCACTAGACGGAACCCTGGCAACGAGTGGGTTATTTTTGGCTCTCCTACTCTATTATAAAAATATTCTTTTGAGGCGTTTAGCCGACGAGCACCTGTTTAGCTCGATTGTACTTACTTACTGTCTGCCTACGGGATGTAACATGATTAACAGATCCTAGGGTTGATCATGTACTAAACTCTTGCTAGTCCTGACATTTTGTAACGACTAGCTTCATGATCAACTGAATTTGTAATGTTTGGGATGCCTTACTATTGTATATTTAATGATCATACATCTTGTGACTTTTACTTACTTGCTTGTGATTGAGACACTAGGCTTGTTCATGACCTTAAGAGACTGTTGGCTTGTAGATAAACCCTTATGTATCTAGACAGCCGTGACCGTATAGCGAGATGGATTCCATTTCATATACGTAGCTGGCTATGTCTGCCCCCGCTCTCCAGTATTCTGGTTCTGGGGCGTGATATGGCGTGGTCCCAAAAAATGTAGTACTTTTGATTTTCAATGAATGACTTTGTTTTCATCATCTTTTGTCTGTCGTGCTTGTACCGTATTTATGGTTTCATGGTATTTTGCCCTATGGGGGACTTTATGTGGACCTATTACCCTTGGCATATCTTGGTTTTAGGTATGGATAATAAGTTCGATAGAGATACCTAGAACAACTCCGTGGTAGGGCGGACCTGGAAATTCTCGGGTTTGGGCGAAAGAATGCCATGGAACAGTTGGGTTCCAGAGGCATGTGGTGATGAGAAAAGAGAAGCATACTAGGGGACCTAGTACAGCATTTGTGGTCAGCTGTGGACATTTATGGTCAACTGTGGACATTTGTGGTCAAATGTGGACATTTGTGGGCCTATCATCCTTGGCGTACCCTGGTTTTGGGTACGGATAATAAGTCGAGAGAAAACTGACATATTTACTCAAAGGTAATGAGGACGTGGTAAATATAGGGGCTTTACAATATAGTCATCATATTCAGAGGTAATGAGGACGTGCCAGGAGTGGACTCTACTAAGGGTACATAGAATAACTCAGAGGTAATGTGGACGTGGAAATTCTATGTAAGGGTGATTTATTTGTGATGGAAGAGAAACAACTCAGAGGTGACATCGACGTGGTTGTTTCAGGAATTTTGTGGACCTGTTACCCTTTTTGCATTGAAAGCGCGGGTAACAGATTATGAGAAAAATGCTCTTTTAGGAAGGAAGTTCAGAGATATGATCATACATGACTTACTACCCAGAAGATGCGATATGGATTGATTTTGAGTGACCAGAGTGTAAGTTCAGTGGTACCTAAGGGTATATAACTCAACAATTCGGTTGATTCGGAAGTTGTCATTTAGACATAGTATTTCTTTAGGAACTTGCCGTTGATGGGCATCATAAGCAAGTCTCCGTTTTGCTTTGCGAGACGGTATGCACCATTGGAGAATACAACCTCGATGATGAATGGGCCTTCCCACTTTGGTTGGAACTTGCCGACGGTTTTGTGAGTCATAACCATCGGCCTTCGGACTGCCAAAACGAGATCGTCCACTTGGAATATTCTGAGTTTAAACTTCTTGTTGAAGGCTCCAGAGATGCGCACTTGATAAAGCTTGATTCGTTGTTGAGCTAACAGACGCTTCTCATCTAAGGCCTCCAACTCCTTTAGCCGACGACGGTAATTATCATCCATCGTCAACCGGTAAGTGACGGCGACGCGGAGCAAGGGGATTTGAGTCTCCAGTGGGAGAACTACCTCACTTCCATACATCAAAGAAAATGGCGTATTCCCAGTGGCTGTCTGGACTGTAGTACGGTATGCCTATAAGCATTCGTCAAGCTTTTCATTCCAGTCATGTTTGTTTGAGGACACGAACTTCTTGAGGAGCTTGATTATAGTTTTGTTGAATGCTTCAGCCAAACCATTAGCCGCCGGGTTGTAGGGTGTTGACGCAACATTCTGAATCCGATGTTTGTCGCAAAACCGATAGAAAGCGTGGCTTGCGAACTGCGGACCATTGTCGTGGATGATCCTTCGAGGCGGTCCAAAGCGATAGGTGACGTGATGCTTGAGGAAGCTGATCACATTTGATGTCTTCACTTCTGCAAGCGAAACAGCTTCCACCCATTTGGAGAAGTAATCCGTAATCGCCAGTATAAAAAGGTGTCCTCTGGATGAAGGTGGGGTGATTAGACCGATAATATCCATTCTCCATGCCTCAAATGGCCAGGATGCCACCATCGGATGTAGGAATTCGGATGGTTGGTATATGAAATCTGCGTGGACTGACAAGATTTACACTTTCTTGCATAGTCTACAGTATCTGCCACCATCGTAGGCCAGTAATAACCCATCCGGCGAAGGCGGACTTGTAATTTCGGGCCAGGTTGATGGGTCCCACAAACGCCGTTGTGAGCTTCGTATACAGCTTCTTTGGCTTCTATATTTGACAAACACCGAAGCAGTAGTCGATCATAAGATCGTCGATATAACATCTTTGTCTCTGTATCGTAGAAGAATCTAAAGAATGTATTCTAATAGAGGTGGTTTCTTTTGGGTTTTCCGACAAGATGACATAGACTGCGAAGTCGATAAAGGGGAGCCTCCAGTCCTGTGTCTCGTCGGCTGTCAGGAAAGAATAACTCTCAGCAAATTGGACGTTGTTCTTAGGACAGACCAATTCATGGCCTATTACGTCAACCAAATGATGAGTATAATTTGGGACCTCTAGAGAAGCAGCCAGTCCTGCTAAGGCATCGGCTTCAATATTCTGGAGTCTGGAACATGTTCTATGAAGAATCCTTTCAGGGACGTAATGATAGCGATTACTATTTGATGATAGGGAATATGTCTTTATGACAAACTTCGTAAGAACCCCGGATCTGATTGACGATTAACTGTGAATCGCCATATGCTTCCAGGTACTCTACCCCCAATTCTTTTGCAAGGCGGAGGCCGATAACCATGGCGTTGTACTCGGCCACATTGTTTGAGCAGGGTTCTGTAAGGGAATATGCCCGGTTGATCACCAAGCTAGAGCGAGAAATCAGCACCACTCCGATCCAACGATGATATTGCCCTTGGGCCCGGTTCTTGAAGTACCTTCGAAGAACATTCGCTAGACGGTATCTTGGGAAGCCATGTTTGAGTTGGCAACCTCGTCTGGAATCTCTTCATATTTCTGGTTGACTCCGAACCTGGATGGGCCACCAAAAAGTCTGCCAGAGATTGACCTTTAACAGCCTTTTGTGGAACGAAGATCATGTCGTAGGAAGACAGTAATATCGCCCAAGTAGCGAGGCGAGAGCTGAGTGCACCTGGTTTGGTCATGAGGCCCTAAGAGGGTTGACTTGTGATATGACATGGATGGTTTGTCCTGTAACATAGTGTTGCGTCTTCTGAATAGCGAACACCAAAGCGAGACATTCCTTTTTCATGACGGTGTATCTATGCTCAGGTCCTATCATCATTCGGCTGAGATAATAGATAGCCTATTCATGCCCTGTATCATTGTTCTCTGCTAGTAGAGCACCGAGTGAATGATCCATTGCTCGTACATACAGCAAGAATAGCTTTCCAGCAACCGGGGCTACCAGGACTGGAGGGTTTGACAGGTATTCTTTAATGTTGTCGAAGGCGCGTTGGCACTCCTCATCCCATACAAAGGAGACACCTATTTTTGAGATGTGTGAATGGTTGACATCGCCCGGAGAGGTTAGAAATAAACCTCCCGATGTAAGCTAGCCTCCATCAGAGGCCTCTAAGTTTTCGGAGATTTCTCGGGGGACCCACTTCAATGATTGCCTTCGTTTTCTCAGGGTCTATATGGATTCCCTAGGTGGTAATGATAAAACCCAAAAATTTTCTGCTAGATACGCCCAAGAAGGATTTGGTGGGATTCATCTTCGGGTTATGTGCTCGCATCAGGTCGAATACTGTCCTCAAATCGTGCAGATGATCTTCCTTAGAGCGGCTTTTACAGCGATGTCATCGACGTAACACTCTACTGTCTTACGCAGGTGATCTCTGAAGATGACGCTCATAGCTCGTTGGTATGTGGCACCAACATTATTTAAACCAAAGGACATGACTGTGTAGCAGTACACACAATTGGCATTCGAAATGATGTATGTTTTTATTGTCAGGAATCTTGATTTGGTTGTATTCTGAGAAGCCATCCATGAATGACATGCGCTCAAAGCCACATGTGTTGTCGATCATTATGTCCGTAATAGGAAGAGGGAACTCATACTTAGGACATGCTTCATTTAGATTTCGGAAGTCGATACAAATTCGGATCTTCCTATTCTTCTTGAGGACCGGTACTATGTTGGCGATCCAGTCTGGATGTTGTTCCTCACAGATGAAGCCGCTGGCTATTAGTTTGTTGACCTCAGCTTCGATAGAATTCATGATGTCCGGGCGGAACCGTCATTGCTGTTGCTTGACCGGCTTTGCGTCCAGATGAATGTAGAATTTATGGGGAGCAACCTCGGGGTTTAGCCCTGGTATGTCCTCATAGCTCCAGGCGAACACGTTAATATACTCTCTGACGAGTTGCAAAAGTGACTCCCGCTCTTCGTTTGTCTGGTTTTTACTGACAAAGATTGGCTTTGGAGAGGATTCATCGCCGAGGTCAACTTGTATGACCTCATCTTCGGAGGAGGATCTTTTTGTTCGAAACGCTTCTCCTACTGTGCATCTAGCTGCTGTACCCAAGGCTCTAACTCGAAGAGCTCGGGTACATCTTATTTTCTTCATAGGCGTCAGCAAATGCCATATTGACAGACCAAACTTGCCTGAATACGTCTCGATGCTGACATCCAAATCGGAAGTGGGTGATCCGGTTGAATGTGAATGCAGTCGCATTCCTCATCCAAGTTTTCAGGAGTCATTGTGGGTGTAACATAGCCTAGACCATGTCTGGTCTTGCTGTAGTAATCCTGTGGTTTTCAGTCGAAACTGGCAATTACAAAGGTAATCGTCGGCCAGTGCCATAGTTCAAGCCTGGCGTAGCCTCCATATCATACCCCTGTTTTTGCATGAGGTACTTAGATCGAGAGCTATACAGATAAAGGGGCAGTCTCCAAGTGTCGGGTTCAAGATCGACTTCTTCTATCCTGAAGGGCTGTGGATCATTCTTTCGGCCGAAGATGATTGGATGATCCTCTCCCTCAACTATGAGTAAGCGCTTTCTACAGGAGTGAGTTGATTCGCGGTATAGACATTTGTCACTTGGGTGTGTAGGTTGGTGCCTATACCGTGTTCCATAGCATACATTATACAAAGCTTATTAAGCTCGAGGTAGTTCAAAGATAGCCCTTTATTGATAAAGTAAGGTATCTTTTCAGGTGGGATTACATCGTCAGCAGAAGGAACATCAGTGTGGACAACCACATACTTGGATAGCTCTAATTCCTCTTCAGCCACCCCCTGTATCAATAAAGACTTAAGGATGACCTGGGCAGCTTGATCATCAGGGGCTCCACTGGTGGTGCTGAACGTGGGGTCGTAGGCGCACTAGCAATCCCTGGCTTAGCGCTTGGTGCTGGACGTGGAGTTGTTGGCTCACTAGCTGTCCCCGGCTTAGCGCTTGGCTGTCGACTTGTCCTGGGAAGACGAATCGTCATAGGTTTAACAGAAGGATTGATCTCTTCTGTTTGTCGTAGGCCGGCTCTTGGCAGCCTGATTGTCAGTGGCTCCATAGTGGGTCTCGGCCCTTGGCCAAACCTTGGCAGTCGGATTGTCATCTGCTCCTTTTGTGCAGTGAGCACCGGAGACTAGTTGCTTCTCTACGCAGAGTGGCTGTAAGAGGTACAGTCCTATCTGGTTTGCGGGATTGGAGATGGATTCTCAAGGGTTCCTCAGGCCCTACAATGGCCTCCGTCTGATCTTGAACATCCTTCTTGATCAGGTGCCTCTTTGATTTCTCATACAAGCAGGAATCCGAATAGTAGGATTTGACCCCTTTGAAAGGATCGATGTCGGCAAATTATGTCTTTATGAAGCCGTACTTGTCAATGTATTTGAGGCATTGGTACAATATGGAGGGCACGATCATATAATCATATATCTATGGATGCCCCAGAAGAATATTGTAGGAGGTATCTGCGTCTATGACATAGCATGTCACTTCCAACTGAAGGTCGCCAATTTGGCACTTCAGGCGAATCTTCCAATGGGATAGCTTCTTCCGAAATTGAAACAGCTGATGGCGGTACTGGTAGGAGTCAGCCGATGCATAAGGATGCGCAGGAGGTAAAGCAAGCTCTTCGGAATAATGCTTATTGAAGAATCGGGATCAATGTGCATCCGATCCACCTTGATGTCGTCGACGTATCCAGTATAATAGAGGGCGATCGTGCAGATTGGCCTTGATAAGCATATCCTGCAGAGTGAGCACAATATTGGGCATTGTACCTATACAAGCACTGTCCTGGAGATCCGCCGGCAAGCTCTTCCCTGTAAGCTTGACCTGAGCCAGATATGCGTCGGCATTCTGGAGTGCTTTGCTCAGTGCGACGTGAACATCTTTGGAGTGTCTTAGGAGCTCATATAATGACAATTTGGCTGGTGTGTTGGCCAATTGTGCCAAAATGTCAAAATTGTAGGGCTTCTCCAGCCCTTGAGGCATGTCTTTCCGGAGCGGCTTGTCAAAGCGGGCATCCTTTGGTTTAGGCTTATCGGCTGGCGGAGGCTTAGAAGGTCCTGGGGTATCAGTAGTGGCCGGCTGACGTTCTTCAGCCGAGTTACCGGGCATGGGTTGAGTTTGTGCACCAGACCGGGTAATGACAGCTATCGTTTCTTCGACGTCGACTGAGATTGTGCGGCAGGACTTGACTTTTTCGTCCTTCTTCTTGCCAGTTGAGGGTGATGCTGGCTGGGTTACTTCAGATACTAAGTTCGGGAGGACCCACATGACCTCCCCTCATGATCTGGTGAGGGGTACCAGTCCAGCAACCTGGTCTCGGGGAGGTAGAAGATTAGCGACCTCCATTTTTGCTCGGGGGACGGGTACTACGCCGTCTTGGGTCTTTGTCGGCAGAAAGCTGCCAAATTGGACTGACACCATGTAGGCAGCTACTGTCACCTCCTCGAAATCAATGGCCAGGGCCTTGGAGTCGATGAGGTTCTGGATGTACCGCTTCAATTAGAAGCAGTCTTGTGTAGCATGGTGGACGTAGCGATAGTAGTAACAGTACTTGGGGCTCTCCATCTCTGCAGGTCGAGGTTCACGCCTTGGCGGAGGGAGCTGAATTCTGTCTCCTTGTAAGAGCATGTCAAAGATGGGCTTGACATGACTATCCTCGAAGGAGTAAGTCAACTGAGGCCACTACTTCTCAGCTTGCTTTGGTTCAGGCTTCTAAGCTGTATCGGCCACCATAGCCTGTTTGCCCTTGTTGTCTCAGTTGTTGGAGAAATTACCGTCGTTGTTGTTATTGGCATTAGGGCATTTCCCCTTATCCTCTCCATCCGAGATGTGCAATCCCAGTTGGCGGGCTTTCTTCAACTTGGCTTCTGCGCTAGTGGCGCTGATGATGAAGGTCATTCAGTCCTTAAATTGACTTTCGCCCATCCAGGGGCTGATTGTGGGGAGGCCTCTTTTGGCAAATTTTAATTAAGGAAGAGTCTGGGTTACCGGAGGGCAACTTCATCACGGTTTGGCAAAACCGCTCAATGTAGTTCCTTGCCAGCTCCTTCTCTCCTTGAAAAACCATGAGGATTGACATTGTCACATCTTGTCCCACCTCATAGAACCTTTCCAAGAATATATGTTTGAAGTCGACGAATGAATGGATGCAGTTGTCCGTAAGTTGCGGTACCAGTCAAATGCGACTCCCTCCAATGCCCCGACAAACAATCGTGTAAGGAAGGCGTCGTCATGGGGCAGATGATCTGTTGTGACCTCAAAGTAGGTCACGTATCGGCTTGCAGATGTCTTTTGTCATAAGGGTTGATGTTGAATGGTTTGTATCGAGGAGGAAAGGGGACATCTCTCCATGCAGCGGGATACGACTGTCGTATCCTGAGGTCCTGAGAGTTTTCTCATGCGTGAAACATTGCCCGAGCTCCTGGACTTCTCTTCTCGACGCCCTGGCCTCTTCTGCAGCAGTGGGAGCCAACATTCCGGGTAGATTGTCGCCCGGGGTTGGTACGGTTGTGTTTGAGTCTGCATTGATGGCGGGACCCAAGCTTATTTGGCCAGGCGTCCTTCCTTAGAGAGCCGGTAGAGCCGCCTTGATCTCATATACTGACTTAACCAAGGTATGAAGTATGGCCTCAAGAGTGTCGAGGCACTTTCGATCACTGGGACCATCTTGGTCATTCTCAGTCATGAATATTGTCCTCACTTGAGGAGCAGTAGAAAGAACTGTAGAAGACTTGCTCTCCGAATCATACCCCCGAATCGAGAAGTCGTTGGGGTATGTGGGAATGTTCTTCTATGGTTCGGACTCAGAGGAAGTGCCACCCCCTGCATAAGAGGTTGCCTCATCTTGGCACTTATGGATGTCTTCAGGGACGGCAGAATCTGCTGCATCCGTTGGGGGAATTATCTTCCCAGGTTGATCTTCTTGGAACACCAGATTGTTGTGGATGTTTCGGGGAGTGCTACCCCAGCTTCGGCTACCCCCATGGATGTAGATGATGAATCTCCAAGTGTTGAAGATTTTATCTTCGAGCGGGTGCCTTGATAAACTCCTCCTATGGTGGTTGTGGACAACCGCTTGGATGAGAGTTTCTTAGCCGCGCTAGTTGAGATCATCGGGCTAGAGACATTTACTTTCTTCCCTTCCTTGCCGGTAGGGACTTTTCGGGCAGAATTGCAAGAGGCTAAAGGAGGCACCTCGTCTCCCAGCTTTGTTCTAGGACCGGTCCTGGCTGCTGCAGTCGTTGGAAGACGGACTGTCGGTCCTCTTATACTGCTGTCTTGTTACAGCAGCAGTTGACAATGACTTGAGCGCAGTTGTAGTATCCCGCTCCGCGAAGACTAGATAGACAGAAAGATCGGATTGCTGGCTCTGCAACAGAAGACGATTAATCTGGGTGAGTGGATGAAGTCTCATTTGCTGATTCGCTTACGCCTTAAGAATCTGAAATTTTGATTGAATGCTTTTGTTAATAACAAGATGGTAAATCATTGAGTATGCAATAAGAGAATTCACATGTTGCCCCGCTTAGAAATAAATGTTGCCTTGACAAAAAAAACCCTGCCATGCTAAGAACAAGAAAAGAAATAATCTACATGCTAATAAGAAGACTCGTTGCCTGCTAATAAGAACTGAAATGATGCTTGTCATGGTTGATAGGAAGAGAAAACAAATGAATCGAATTGAATGCTTGATCATTACTTCCTGCTTGTATGCTTGAGAATTATAGACATGTACAGACGGACTTGTACATGTTGACCTGAATAAAAGAAAGGCACGAATTGAACGTGTCGTATATCTGCAAAGGCATGAAAAGAACATGTCGTACATCTGATCACAAATCTGTCTCATCTGATAGAATCCTGCTAGAACATGCATATGGTCTCGGACAACTCGTGCGAGTAAAATTTGTCTCTCGGGTGGTATCTGGGGGCGCCTGGAACCGCTCGGCCTAGGAGAGATTATGAGCACACTGGGTGCAAGGACCCATGTTAAAAGTGTAGCCGTTATCTGTGTCCTTAGCGACGAGCTACCCAAGAGCGTCACAGCGGCTAATCATGGGTTTCCCATGGACCATCATATAGATAGGTGTGGATTGGTGCAGAGCTGAACCGGAGAGTCACAGCTGCCAATCGGTCTGCATGTGTCTATCATATGTTTTGCTAAGAGCTAACAATGCAGAGACGAACAGGGAATGTCAATGTTGATTTTATAATGTTTATGCTAATCCTAGTCTTGTGCAGGGATGGCGGTCGGCTATGGTAAGAATCACTGAAAAGTGATACACATGTATTGCTTGAGTTTGCTATATGAATTGCTTGAAAAGATAAATCTGTTACCAAGAAGTGCTATGTTCTACTAAAGAAAAGATGTAATATAATGCTGGTAATCTGACCCTCAAATGTCTTGAATCAAAGAAAAGTTATGATATTGTGCTTGTCATCGACCCTAACAGCTGTCCGAACAAAGAAATGAATATGCTCATGAAACACGCTGCGCACTGCACATGAAATGAGTAGTCATTATGCTAGAATTAAATAGTCCCTTGTATGCTTGAAATGATATGAACTGTGGCTTTTCAAAGATGTGTTTTCAAAAGATATGTAAACTGACTCTGTATGCATGGAATGAATCTAGGTAAAACTAGCAAGATCACATCACAAGAAACGTTTTCTCACTAAATGAACAGTGATCGTTTCAGACAAATGTAGCTCTTTGTCCACAATTCACCATTATGCTGATATACTGACCCACCATCAGTCTGCATGCAGGTGCACTATGCATCGAGAAGGATAGTCCGAAGCGATAGCCTGTGCCTCATCCTCAGGAGCCAGAAATCAGAAGAGATGCCAAGAGATGACATCTGTTGCAAGAGTTTGATTTTGTATATAAAAGGATGTAATGTATGGGAACGGGATCATTGTAATCTGTATAGTTCTGAGAGAATGTAACATTGTATCTGAGAGAATCGAGAGCTTGTAATCTGTTCAAATGAAATCAATAAAGAGAATTGTTTCTTGTTACCATTGTGTTCAATGCTTGTATTCTGAAATATGTCCGTTGTTGCTTTAATTATCTGCGATACGTTCCACTGCGTATTGTCAACCTTGTCTATCTTATCTTGTTCCAGGTCTCGGCCTTGTGCAAGCGCGACTTAGGCTTGCACGGCATCACGCCTTAACGAAGACGAACGGTCCCAGAGAGCCCGAAGCAAGACTCTGCAGGATCGGTGTATGACAGAATGGTATCAGAGCAACACGATCCTCTGGCCAAATTTGATTCAGTTGAATGTGTACATGTCTTCTGATCGAAATTCCTTTTCCTACTTGATATCAATAATGAGATGAACGTTCCATATAATAAGTCCGTAAATATTTTATGATGCCGGCAAATGTTTTATCGATTTGATTGATTGAGATTGAAATGCTTGATTGAACAAGAGATTTGATATGATCTGAATTATGATTTCATGGATTGATGATTGCGAAGGATGAGGACTATCGTTGCTAAGGATATCGTAAGTTTCTCCTTAAGTTTCGAGGACGAAACTTCTTTTCGGTGGGTAATTATGTAGTGTCCCGCTCCGCGAAGGCACTAGATAGACAGAAAGATTGGATTGCTGGCTCTGCAACAGAAGACGATTAATCTGGGTGAGTGGATGAAGTCTCATTTGCTGATTCGCTTACGCCTTAAGAATATGAAATTTTGATTGAATGCTTTTATTAATAACAAGATGGTAAATCATTGAGTATGCAATAAGAGAATTCACATGTTGCCCCGCTTAGAAATAAATGTTGCCTTGACAAAGAAAACCCTGCCATGCTAAGAACAAGAAAAGAAATAATCTGCATGCTAATAAGAAGACTCGTTGCCTGCTAATAAGAACTGAAATGATGCTTGTCATGCTTGATAGGAAGAGAAAACAAATGAATCGAATTGAATGCTTGATCATTACTTGCTGCTTGTATGCTTGAGAATTATAGACATGTACAGACGGACTTGTACATGTTGACCTGAATAAAAGAAAGGCACGAATTGAACGTGTCGTATATCTGCAAAGGCATGAAAAGAACATGTCGTACATCTGATCACAAATCTGTCTCATCTGATAGAATCCTGCTAGAACATGCATAAGGTCTCGGACAACTCGTGCACGAGTAAAATTTGTCTCTCGGGTGGTATCTGGGGGCGCCTGGAACCGCTCGGCCTAGGAGAGATTATGAGCACACTGGGTGCAAGGACCCATGTTAAAAGTGTAGCCGTTATCTGTGTCCTTAGCGACGAGCTGAACCCAAGAGCGTCACAGCGGCTAGTCATGGGTTTTCCCATGGACCATCATATAGATAGGTGTGGATTGGTGCAGAGCTGAACCGGAGAGTCACAGCTGCCAATCGGTCTGTATGTGTCTATCATATATTTTGCTAAGAGCTAACAATGCAGAGACGAACAGGGAATGTCAATGTTGGTTTTATAATGTTTATGCTAATCTTTGTCTTGTGCAGGGATGGACGGTCGGCTATGGTAAGAATCACTGAAAAGTGATACACATGTATTGCTTGAGTTTGCTATATGAATTGCTTGAAAAGATAAATCTGTTACCAAGAAGTGCTATGTTCTACTAAAGAAAAGATGTAATATAATGTTGGTAATCTGACCCTCAGAATGTCTTCAATCAAAAAAAAGTTATGATATCGTGCTTGTCATCGACCCTAACAGCTGCCCGAACAAAGAAATAAATATGCTCATGAAACACGCTGCGCACTGCACATAAAATGAGTAGTCATTATGCTAGAATTGAATAGTCCCTTGTATGCTTGAAATGATATGAACTGTGGCTTTTCAAAGATGTGTTTTCAAAAGATATGTAAACTGACTCTGTATGCATGGAATGAATCTAGGTAAAACTAGCAAGATCACATCATAAAAAATATTTTCTCACTAAATGAACAGTGATCGTTTCAGACAAATGTAGCTCTTTGTCCATAATTTACCAGTATGCTGATATACTGACCCACCATCAGTCTGCATGCAGGTACACTATGCATCGAGAAGGATAGTCCGAAGCGATAGCATGTGCATCATCCTCAGAAGCCAAAAATCAGAAGAGATGCCAAGAGATGACATCTGTTGCAAGAGTTTGATTTTGTATATAAAGGATGTAATGTATGGGAACGGGATCATTGTAATCTGTATAGTTCTAAGAGAATGTAACATTGTATCTGAGAGAATCGAGAGCTTGTAATCTGTTCAAATGAAATCAATAAAGAGAATTATTTCTTGTTACCATTGTGTTCAATGCTTGTATTCTAAAATATGTCCGTTGTTGCTTCAATTATCTGCGATACGTTCCGCTGCGTATTGTCAACCTTGTCTATCTTGTCTTGTTCCAGGTCTCGGCCTTGTGCAAGCGCAACTTAGGCTTGCACGATATCACGCCTTAGCGAAGACGAACGGTCCCAAAGAGCCCGAAGCGAGACTCAGCGGGATCGGGGCGTGACAGCAGTGATGTCCATGGAAGGACTCTATGCACACCAAGGTTTCTTCTCTTTTCTTGTGCTTGTGAAGGATCACATCAGCAAGTCAAGGGAATCTCGTACAACCTTTACACTCATTTTGTGGGCCCAGGAGTCCTGAGCACACGAGTGTGTTGGTATCATGTTTGCTCCCTGACGTGGGGCTAGTAAAAGTACTTGCCACTGATCATTGTTGGGAGATTCTTGAGAACCACCCTGTGTAGAACCCTAGAGGGGGGTGAATAGGGAAATAAAATATAAACTACAACAATTGATGCAATAAAGGCAATTTAAAGTAAAGAGTAGAAAGATCAAACGCAAACGCAAGGATGTATCCTGGTATCCTCTTTTGAGGCAATCCAGTCCCGGAACTCTCTCCGACTTTAATCCACTATTATCCAAATAGTACACACGAGTTTGGATCCGAAGAACTCGCCAACTTCAACACGAGTTTGGATCCGAAGACTCGCCAACTTCTACACACGAGTTTTCTTACGAAGGCTCGCCAACTTCAAACAACAGAGAATGAAAGCTTGTTGATCTTCTAACACTTGAAGATCGAAAGTGTACAACTCTTTAATACTCTAGCACTTAGGGAGAGGATGACAATGAAAAGCTTTGGAGAGTATTAATGGTGGAGCTCTTGGATGTTGGAAAATTTATGAAGGAGTTGGTGAGGAAGCTCAAGAGAGAGAGAGCTTCCTTTTTATAAGAAAACCAAAAGTGGGTGGCATTTAATGCTTCTGAATGTACGCAGACCGGCATGCCGTCGGTATGCCACGGCATACCGTCGGTATGCCGTCCAAATAGTAACGGTCATATTTATGACCGTTCAAGAGCATTAAATGCGGCCATTAATGCATGTCAGATCAAATCGAAAACTGAGTATTCGAAATTCGGTATACCGTCGGTATGCCGGAGCATACCGCCGGTATGCCGACAGAAGTCACAGAAAGTTTTAGAGCTGCTAGAAACGGCATGCCGCCGGTATGCCGTAGCGTACCGTCGGTATGCCGACAAAAAATCACAGCAACTATTGTGTTGCTAAAAACGGCATGCCGCCGGTATGTCGCAGCATGCCGTCGGTATGCCGACATTTCGAGACAGCATCTTTCTGGAGTCCAAAAAGCGGTATGCCGCCGGTATGCCGAAGCATACCGTCGGTATGCCGCTTTTTGTCACAGAAACTTTTCTGGACGCGAAAACGGTATACCGCCGGTATGCCGGAGCATACCGCCGGTATGCCGTTCTGAATGACTTGATTTTCGATTTATGCTTTAAGTTATCATCCATCCTTTAGTGATTACAGAAATACCTAGACCAGTACAGACTCGAAGACACTAAGCAGGAAGACGCCGACTCTATGCAGGGAACGCCGGTGACTGCTACAGTCTTCAAGAAGGAGGAAGCCCTTGATCTTCTGAGAAAATATGAATCTGAAGAACAGAAGACTAAACTACGAAGATGCTGTTAATTACTCAAAATAAAATGTGCCAACAAACTCCCCCATTTTGATAATTGACAAAATAGAGAGATAGCATCTTCAAGGAGTATCTCCCCCGTAGGTAGACAGCTCCCCCTCAATACGATTTCTCCCCCTTTGTCACTTAGTCAAAGATGGGGATAACTAAAGGAGACAGTGCATTAAAAAAAGAGAGTATAGATAAAAGCATGCAGGAATATATTGAAGTAAGAACGATAATACATGCTTGACCCATACATAGCAATAAGATAAAAGACTCTCCATCATGAGAGTCGGACATCAAAGACAACCATAGATAATGTCCCCGAAGGACAGCAAACACTGAAAACAACCATAAACCGGTCCCCGAAGGACCACTAAAGACAACAAACAGAAAACACACATAAAAACTAGAACCACTAAAACACCGTAACCATCACCAAAGGAAAACCATCCTTAATCCTCTGCCGGATCATCATCACCATCATCATCCTGAGCCTGCTGGAGGGCGCCAAAAGGATCAATGCCGTCCGGGTACATAAACCCATAGGCATTGGGGTCAGAGAAACGCGGGGCCGTGTACATGGGATCCTGAAGATTAAGATCCAGAAAGGCATCCCGGTCTTGCAGAGTACGCTGGATGAAGTAGCCCTGATCGTGGAAGCGAGACTGGATGAGGGCGCCAAGTCCACGAGTGTGGGTCCGCATCTGCTCCTCCGCCTGGGCCATCCTCAGATCAAAGTGGTGCTGAGTAAGTGGCATATAGCGGCCCGTAGAGGGAGGGGTAGATGCAGGGGCAGCAGGAGTGGAACCCGGTTGCTCTTAGGAAGAGGAAGCACGGAAAGAAGAGGCGCCAGCAAGGGTACAGGAAACAGCAAGAAATGAGGGAACCCCATCCGAGGAGCAGAGAGACAAGTCAACTTGTTTGGCCTCCATAAGCAAGGTGATGAAAGAGCCATAGTAGAGGTTCTGCTTCCCGGAAGGCAAGGTACGCCGGAATTGCAAAAGCAGAGTCTTTGGGAAGGAAAAACGCTTCCGGGCATAGAGATGATACATGAGGACAAGAGCATCACCGGTGATTGCGTCATAGTTCCCGCCCTTTGGGAACAGAGTATGGCACACGATACGATGGAGCTCATAGTAGAATGGCTCCAGCTGGGCTGAGAGGGCCGGAATGGCAGGAGGGTTGGGACCCTTACAGATGATACGGCAGAAGTCGTCGAAAGGAGACGCCGCCGATGAGGTGAGAGCACCCAAAAGAGGTAACGCATCCCCTCTGTCCGGGATGCCCAAGATGGCCCCCACTTCCTTGGATGTGAGACGGAAGTGGCGGTCATTGACCATGGATTGGATGGCGGTAGGGTCGTCGTCATCCCCTCGCATGTTGCAGTAGAAAAGGCGGACAGCAGCAGAGTAGACAGGAATTTGCCGCCGAAGAAGGGAGGAGAGACCGGCATCGTCAAACAACGGGACGTGACCGGGGAAGAGGTTCCAGTTGATAGCCCGTCCTTTGAACACGTTCTGGTTGACGAAATGCTGGAACCAAAGCTCAGCCGCCAAAGCGTTGGAGAAAACGCGTTGGTCAAAGCCGGAGGGTAGCGCCACCGGGACGAAAGGGTTGAAAGAGGAGGAAGAGGATCGGGGGCGCTTAGGGTTGGCCATGAAGAAGGATTTTGGGCTTTGGTGTGAGAGGAAGAAGTAGTAGTAGAGGAGAAGGAAGAAGGAGGGTTTTTAAAGAAGAGGGGGAATATGAAGAGTTTTGTTTGAAAAAGGGTGGGGAGGAGGGAACGGTTAAAGAGGAAGGGTGATGGGGTAGTTGAAAGGGTGATGGGGTGAATTGATGTAGGGAGTAAAAAGAGGAGAGAAGAGGGGAAAGGTGATAAGAAGGGTAATTAAGAGGAGGGGAGTTGAGGAGATGGTTAGTTAATGAGGAATTTGATGAAAGAGAGGGAATAAAGATAGGATGGAAGGAATAAAGGAGGAGAGATACCAAAATAAAGGAGTGGGCCCGCATATCAGTTCAGGATTCAAGTCCGCCGCCATCCGGCATGCCGGCGGTATACCGACGTGTACCGACGGTATGCCGAAAATCGAAACAGAACATCATCCTGATTCGAAAAACGGCATGCCGACGGTATGCCGTAGTGTACCGACGGTATGTCGAAAATCGAAACAGAACAAAATTCTGCTTCGAAAAACGGCATACCGCCGGTATACCGCAGTATACCGTCGGTGTGCCGGACAAAAGAAAGGTTATGGATCAAAGGATAAAATGCCTAGTTCACGGCAAAGGAAAGAGAAGCGGTCTTCCGGGAGAGGCTTAGTGAAGATATCGGCTAATTGATAAGTAGTATCAATAAATTCAAGACGGATATCTCCTTTCTGCTGATGGTCACGAAGAAAATGGTGTCTAATTTCTATGTGCTTCGTGCGTGAGTGACAAATCGGGTTTTTCGTGAGATTGATAGAGCTAGTGTTATCACATTTAATAGAGGTGCAAGAATGAGAAATGTCGTAATCTAAAAGTGTTTGTGACATCCAAAGAATTTGTGCACAACAACAACCAGCCGCAATATACTCTGCCTCAGTGGTGGAGAGAGCGACAGAGTTTTGCTTCTTACTGAACCACGATACCAAGGACTTCCCGAGGAATTGACATGTGCCACTAGTACTTTTTCGGTCAATCTTGCATCCGGCAAAATCCGCATCCGAAAAGCCGTGAAGCTCAAAGGATGAGGATTTCGGATACCAAAGACCCATGTTAATGGTGCCTTTGAGATAACGAAAAATGCGCTTAACGGCACTCAAATGTGATTCCTTTGGATTGGCTTGATATCGTGCACACAAGCAAACACTAAACATGATATCCGGACGGCTAGCCGTTAAATAAAGTAAGCTACCGATCATACCTCTATACTTACGAATGTCGACCGATGTGCCATCTTCATCATTGTCAAGCTTGGTCGTTGTAGCCATAGGGGTCCTCATTGATTTGGATGAGTCAAGATCAAAACGCTTGAGGAGGTCCTTTGTATATTTTGCTTGATTGATGAAGGTTCCTTTAGGCCCTTGTTTGATTTGTAACCCCAAGAAGAAGGAGAGTTCACCCATCATACTCATTTCGAACTCTTCCTGCATAACTTTGGCAAATTCTACACAAAGTGTGTTATTTGTAGAACCAAAGATGATATCATCAACGTAAATTTGAACTAATAAGAGAGTTCCATTATGGGATTTAATAAAAAGTGTGGTGTCAACTTTTTCCTTTAAAAAATTGTGAGAGACAAGAAAAGAGCTAAGACGCTCATACCAAGCACGTGGAGCTTGTTTGAGGCCATAAAGGGCTTTATGGAGTTTGAAAACGTGGTTAGGAAATTGAAAGTCTTCAAAACCGGGAGGTTGTTTAACATAAACTTCCTCCTTAATAATACCATTAAGAAAAGCACTCTTAACATCCATTTGAAATAGCTTAAAGTCATTAAAGCAAGCAAATGCACAAAGCATACGAATGGATTCAAGACGTGCAACCGGAGCATAGGTTTTGTCGTAGTCAATGCCTTCCTCTTGGTTATAGCCTTGAGCAACCAATCGGGCTTTGTTACGAGTCACTAACCCATCTTCATTTAGCTTGTTGCGAAACACCCATTTAGTTCCAATAATGGGATGATTGCTAGGTTTTGGGACAAGTTCCCAAACCTTGCTTCGCTCAAATTGATTAAGCTCCTCTTGCATAGCTATCATCCAAAATTCATCAAGAAAAGCATCATTAACATTTTTAGGCTCTATTTGAGAGATAAAAGCCACATTGGCACAAAGATCACGTGTGGCAGATCTTGTACTAACACTTGAGGAAGGATCCCCAATGATAAGCTCCTTAGGATGATTGGTGACAAATCTCCATTCTCTTGGGAGATCCTTTGGAGGAGGCTCGAGAGGAGGAGACTCTTTTGATGGGGTCACAACTTCATTGTTAGATGAAGAAGGACGATCCTTAATAGAGGAGTTCTCCAATCCAAACGAGATGTCATCAATATCCTCGGAAGAGGAGAATGTAGAAGAGTTGAGCTCATTAAAAGAGACATTGATTGACTTTTCGACAACAAGACTTCTTTTATTAAAAACACGAAAACCTTTGCTATGAGTAGAGTATCCAAGGAATATTCCTTCATAGGCTTTTTCTTCAAACTTGCCTAGGTTATCCTTGGTATTCAAAATAAAACAATTGCAACCAAAAACCTTGAAATATTCAATAGAAGGAATTTTGTTAAACCAAAGCTCATAAGGAGTCTTCTTAGTAATAGGTCTAATTAAGACCCTATTAATAACATGACACGCCGTATTAACGGCTTTCGCCCAAAAATATTGGGGGAGCTTGTATTGGTTTAACATGACCCGGGCCATATCGCCAAGGGTTCTATTCTTTCTCTCCACAACACCATTTTGTTGAGGAGTACGGGGACAAGCAAATTCATGTCCAAAACCATTCTTTTCACAAAATCTTTTGAAATCAACATTATCAAATTCACCTCCATGATCACTCCTAATTTTGTTAATGGAAAAACCTTTCTCATTTTGAACACGTTTACAAAAAGCAACAAATTCACGAAAGGTATCACTTTTGCAAGCAAGAAAAATAACCCAAGTAAATCTCGAAAAATCATCAACTAAAACAAAAGCATAAAGTTTGCCACCAAGGCTAGCAACTCTACTAGGCCCAAAGAGATCCATATGAATAAGTTGGAGGGGTCTAGAGGTACTCACAGAGTTGATGGATTTGAAGGATGACTTGGTCAACTTACTTTTCTCGCATTCTTCACATACCATATCCTTTTTGAAAGGGATGCTAGGAAGTCCTCGTACAAGCTTCTTGGAGGCGAGGCGAGAGATGGTATCCATGTTGGCGTGTCCAAGCCTCATGTGCCAAAGCCAACTCTCATCGTTCTTTGCAACTAGGCACCTGTCATTGTTAGTACCTTCAACAAGATAAAGAACATAAATATTGTTTTCTCTAATGCCTTCATACACAATAGTTCCATTGGAGCTATCGGTAATGTAGCATTTGAGTTTAACAAACTTGATATCATAACCATTATCGGTAAGATGGCTAATACTTAAAAGATTATGCTTGAGATTAGTAACAAGACAAACATTATTAATACAAGGGTAAGGAGGAGAACCGATATTACCATTTCCAATAATATAACATTTAAGATTGTTACCGAAGGAGACGTGTCCTTCTTTCTTCATCGATAGCGTTGTAAAAAGTGAAGCATCACCGGTCATGTGCCGTGAACAACCGCTATCGAGAATCCATTTGCTTCTAGCATGAGAAGGATTCATCACCTACAACATAAGTTGAAGATGAACATTTTGGTACCCATGATCTTATGGGTCCATGAGTGTTAGTCTTAGGAACCCACTTAAGAACTCTCATGTCAACTTGTTTTCTTGTATAACAAAAGTTAGAAGTGTGACCTACCAAACCACAATAATTGCACATCAAGGAAGATTTAGAAGAAGAAGTGTGAGTGTTGTGCATGTGTGAGTTACTAGTGTGAGAAGTTCTACCATGAGTGTTATGATGATAGTAAAAAGCATGATGAGAGGTGTTCTTCTTGACAAAGGGTCCTTTTCTTGTGTTAGAAAAGGAGTTGTGTGTAGTGTTCATGTAATGATTGTGCCTAGCATTGTGATGAGTGTGAGGGTGTCTTGGAGCATGCATGTGAGTGGTATTCTTATTACCTAAATTCTTACTTCGTGTAAGAAGATCATTATACTTAATAGAGGTGGAATATTCTCTTCTATTAGCATCTTGACATTTGCGCATGGCAAATTCATAGGAGCTTCTCATGGATTGAATCTCATCATCCTTTTTCTTGATGGTGTCAAGAGATTCTTGAAATTTGAGTCGCAAAGACTCCATTTCATCCGTGTCGGAAATAGGAGATTTTCCCTTCACATCAATGATGATGTTTGAGAGCCTCTCTACTTCAAGTTGAAGAGCCTCAACCTCCTTGAGAGAATTCTTGTATTTATTCCGAACACCTTTGTGTTCTTCATGTAATTCAAGAATGGCTTTCTCCAAATCATCATAGGTAAGAGTGTTTAAAGAAAAATCATCAAGTACCTCATCGGTTGCCATGAGACAGACGTTGGCATTGTGTTTGCACTCCTTGTCTTTGTCGGAGTCGCTTGCGTCGCTTTCACACTAAATGCTAGTGTTGGCGAACTTTCTAGAGGATGAGCTTCCCTTGCTAGGTTTCTCGTACTTGCTTGAGTCTTTTCGTATCATCGGACAATCCCTCTTGATGTGTCCGGGTCTTCTGCATTGATAGCACGCCGGGTCTTCTTCATTGTCCCATCTAGAGCGGTTGGCCTTGTTGAACTTTAAGAACTTCCGAAAGTGCTTAGCTGTGAGAGCTATTTCTTCATCGTCATCCGACTCATTGTCGTCGGAGCTATCCTTGGAGTAGGACCTTGAAGCTTTGAGAGCGAGAGTCTTCTCTTTTTCTTTGG
Organism: Iris pallida; assembly: GCA_029216955.1. NCBI lineage: Eukaryota > Viridiplantae > Streptophyta > Magnoliopsida > Asparagales > Iridaceae > Iris > Iris pallida. The sequence continues at coordinate 24,659,494 of JANAVB010033220.1, read as the reverse complement.
TCTTCTCCTTCTCCTTCTCTTGAATGGAGGATTCCTCTTGATCCTTCATGTCGAGCTCGTGAGTCATTAGCTTACCCATGAGGGTCTCTAGGTTCATGACGGTTAGATCGTTCCCCTCAATGATTGCGGTAGCTTTAGGACTCCAAGCTTTCGTCAATCCTCTAAGAATTTTCCTTATCTTTTCATGAGCGGGATATTCCTTTCCAAGAGAAGAGAGAGGGTTAATAATGTCACCAAAATGAGTAAACATGCTAGCAATAGATTCATCATGCTTTATTTTAAAAGACTCATATTCTTGCGTGAGTCTACTAATCTTGGATTCCTTCACTTGTGAAGTTCCCTTGTGTGTGACTTCAAGTAACTTCCAAATCTCATTGGAAGTCTTGCAAGTAGAGATCCGATTGAATTCACTACTGTCAAGGGCACAGTAAAGAGCATTCATTGCCTTGGCATCTCGACAAGCAAGCTTCTTAATGTTTTCGGTAAGTGTTTCCCGAAGGGAGTCAGAAGCAATATCCTCAATAGCTCTGGAAGGAGTAGGAAGGCCATTTATCACGCAATCCTATAAGTCAAAATCTATGGACTTGAGATAAATGCCCATCCTAATCTTCCAGTAGTTATAGTTGGTACCATCAAATAGGGGAGGCCTATTTGTGGAGTGTCCCTCATTGTGAAACGTGTTGACGCTAGGGTTAGAGGCCATAGATCACTCAAGGAAGTAAATCCAAATCAAGAGAACAAAGCTCTGATACCAATTGTAGAACCCTAGAGGGGGGTGAATAGGGAAATAAAATATAAACTACAACAATTGATGCAATAAAGGCAATTTAAAGTAAAGAGTAGAAAGATCAAACGCAAACGCAAGGATGTATCCTGGTATCCTCTTTTGAGGCAATCCAGTCCCGGAACTCTCTCCGGCTTTAATCCACTATTATCCAAATAGTACACACGAGTTTGGATCCGAAGAACTCGCCAACTTCAACACGAGTTTGTATCCGAAGACTCGCCAACTTCTACACACGAGTTTTCTTACGAAGGCTCGCCAACTTCAAACAATAGAGAATGAAAGCTTGTTGATCTTCTAACACTTGAAGATCGAAAGTGTACAACTCTTTAATACTCTAGCACTTAGGGAGAGGATGACAATGAAAAGCTTTGGAGAGTATTAATGGTGGAGCTCTTGGTTGTTGGAAAATTTATGAAGGAGTTGGTGAGGAAGCTCAAGAGAGAGAGAGAGCTTCCTTTTTATAAGAAAACCAAGAGTGGGTGGCATTTAATGCTTTTGAATGTACGCAGACCGGCATGCCGTCGGTATGCCGCGGCATACCGCCGGTATGCCGTCCAAATAGTAACGGTCATATTTATGACCGTTCAAGAGCATTAAATGCGGCCATTAATGCATGTCAGATCAAATCGAAAACTGAGTATTCGAAATTCGGTATACCGTCGGTATGCCGGAGCATACCGCCGGTATGCCGACAGAAGTCACAGAAAGTTTTAGAGCTGCTAGAAACGGCATGCCGCCGGTATGCCGTAGCGTACCGTCGGTATGCCGACAAAAAATCACAGCAACTATTGTGTTGCTAAAAATGGCATGCCGCCGGTATGCCGCAGCATGCCGTCGGTATGCCGACATTTCGAGACAGCAACTTTCTGGAGTCCAAAAAGCGGTATGCCGCCGGTATGCCGAAGCATACCGTCGGTATGCCGTTTTTTGTCACAGAAACTTTTCTGGACGCGAAAACGGTATACCGGAGCATACCGCCGGTATGCCGTTCTGAATGACTTGATTTTCGATTTATGCTTTAAGTTATCATCCATCCTTTAGTGATTACAGAAATACCTAGACCAGTACAGACTCGAAGACACTAAGCAGGAAGACGCCGACTCTATGCAGGGAACGCCGGTGACTGCTACAGTCTTCAAGAAGGAGGAAGCCCTTGATCTTCTGAGAAAATATGAATCTGAAGAACAGAAGACTAAACTACGAAGATGCTGTTAATTACTCAAAATAAAATGTGCCAACACCCTGTTCATTGGCCGTCGGGGGCTGGACACGGGTAGTTTTGTACAACTTTCCATCAGAGGCCCGCGTAACAGTTAGCGGGACTCACTGATGGTCAGAAGTTGGGATAGCTGACTGAGCTCGACGAGCCCGCGTTGTCCTAGACTTCTTCGCTCTAGCACCCAAGGACGCATAGTAGGAAGAGTCCAAGCTGTGCTGCACAGAGTTTGGCACATCCTTATGGGAGCTTCTGAGGTCAGGACAGCATGAGAGGCGGTCGAAGACTGAACCCGAGACGCATAGGGTGGATGGTCTGCCGTTGGGATTGGATGCTGCATGAGCCATCTCCCTGGGGCTGAGCTTGGCGGCCGCATAAGCATGCTGCCTGCGGCTGAGATAGGTGGTCGCATGAGCGGTCTGCATGCGGCTAAGATCGGCGGCCGCATAGCTTTCTGTATGTGGCTGGAGCTCGTGGCCGCATGAGCCTTCTCCATGCGATTGGGATTGGTAGCCGCATGAGTCTTCTCCATGCGGCTGAGATCGGTGGCCGCATGAGCCTTCATGCGGCTGGCGTCCTTATGCAGCTTCTTCTAGGACCGCACAGAGTTCCCATTTGCTCCCGGATGTCCAGCATCGTAGTGCTTTCCTTTGCTAGACTTGGGTACAGCAGGGTCCTCTGCGGCCTGAAGTAGGCCGCGTTTGAGTCTTCTCCGCCGTCTTGGACAGCAGAGAACACTTCTTCCAGAGCTTGGAGAGGAGCAACTGTTTTGGGCCTCCACTCCCTTAGGGCCTTCTTCGTGTCGGGTCGCTTCTGGACCGGGCTAGCGCTCCCGTTAGAGAGCATCTCTTCAAACGCTTGTTGGTCGAAGCGAACAACCAGCATCTGTTGCGTGGAGCCGAGCTTGGCTGCTTCCGATTGCGTCAACAACTTCTCAGCAGTAGAGAAGTTAGTCCCCAGCAGAGTCGCCATCGTGTTTGCCATTAATTATCAAAGAACAGAACAGTTTTATGGGAGGACTGAACTTTAATTCACAATTACAAACTCGCTTGTACAAAAGAAAGCCTAGGAACAAAACCTAGGAAAAGCAATCTATGTACAATTATTTAATTTAGATTTTGGGGGTGACGGTAGAGGCTCGGGAAAGTGCTATCAACTCTGCCTTACTCCTTGGACGATCGAACGAAACCTCGGCTCCGGCGAAGAAATGCTCTCTCTCTCTCTGTGTGTGCATTTTTTCTCTATATGTCCCTGTATGTGTGCAAAGGAATAATCCCATGCTATTTATAGGAGTTTGTGATAAGTGGGGTATACAGCCACGTGGCTACATCTTTGTGACTGTGCCTTAAAAAGTGGGCAGTTGGGCATTGGTTAAGATTAATCTTGATCTGTTTGTTGCAATAAATCTGGACTGTTATGTTGGTTGCAATAAATCTAAGTTGTTTAAGACTTAGTCAACTTCTGCCACGCGTCCCAACTGCCGCTATGTTGTGAGCCGCATGAATGGTGCACCCTGGCTGAGCCGTATGAAGGACTGTACCCATGTTTGAGCCGTATGAGGGTGGTCTCATGGCTGAGCCGTATGAGGGTGGCCCCATGGCTGAGCCGCATGAGAGTGTCTCGTGACCGAGCCACATGAGGGAGACCTCATAACCGAGCCGCATGAGGGTGACCTCATAGCCGAGCCGCATGAGGGTGGCCTCATAATCGAGCCGCATGAAGGTATCCTCATAACCGAGCCGCATGAGGGTAGCCTCATAACCGAACCGAATGAAGGTCACACAGGCGATCCGCATAAAGAACTTTATTGGAATTTATGAACTGTGCCAGCTATCATAAAGATTTTCTCGTCTTTTAAATAGCATGTCGCGTCTCTTCTTTATGTCAGAGCCATCATTTCTGTCAGAGCTGTCACTTTGTGTCAGAGCATTAATGGCCAGATGCACGGAGTAATTATGGCCAGCTGTATAGACCTATTTCGAACCGCATAAGGCCACGTGGCTCCTCATGAAGCTTTCTGAGCCGCATGAAGCTTTTTGAGCCGCATAAAAACTCACCAAGTTTTTGAGCCGCATAGAGTTTTATGTTGATTCTGGGCCGCATAAGAATTACTGTTCTCTTCCATGCTTCTACACATCCGAACGTAATACAAGAGAATGAGTCTATTAGAACTCTAGCCAAGGGGCACATTTATTCTGTCAAAATATTGCCAACCAATTGTGTGAATGGGTTTAGGTTCAAGTCAACAAATGCTCCGATCAGAAAGAACTTTCCAGATCTTGATTCGACCAAAAATAGTTGTTTGTGTATCCAATCTACAAACTACAAAGATATAGATCCGGGCAATAATTTCTATGGCATCTTACGGGAGATTGTGGAGTTGACATTTAACTATGGCATAGTGTCAGCTAAGATCGTGTTGTTTAGGTGTGATTGGTTCGATCCGATCCAAGATCAAAGTTGGAAAATTGACAAGCATGGTCTTGTGGTTATTAACTACCACCGTCGATATCAAGGATACGAACCATTTGTCCTAGCAAGTCAGGCTCAACTAGTTTACTTCACTACTTATCCTAGACGGAGAACAACTAGGCTACACTGGTGGGCAGTATGCAAGACTAAAGCCGAAAACACCTACGATATTGACGAAATAGCTTATCAGGAGGACGAGCTACCTCTCGTAACAAATACAGTTGACGTGGACACAACAGAAGTTCCGTATTACACGTATAATCATATTGAAGAGGTAGAAGTATTCGAAGAGGAAAAAGAAGTAGATGAAAGCGAAGATGAGAAGGAAGAGGAAGATGAGGACGCGAAGGACGAAGAAGATGAATTTTCAGAAGATGATTTAAAGTAAAATAAAATATAAAATATCTTCCATATTACATGTCTAATATTAACATTTCGATAGTGGTACCTAAAGCAGAGATGAAGGTCAAGGAAGAACTTCCACATACTATTAAGGAGGAAGTGATTCCTAAAGCCGACATAGCTATGAAGGAGGAGGTGGCACCAGAGGGCAGTTGCACCGGGAGTTCCAGTCATCCATCTCCTATAGATATTGATCTTGCTAGCATGGATCCTTCTTATGCACGGTGGATGAGGAAGATCTATTTGCCCAGCGCCAGCGTAGAGGGTAGATATATATAATATCACTTTTGACCGAATTTGTTTTCGATAGACTTATTTCTGGGTTAGACTTGGATGTTTTTACAACTACTGATGTCTCTTGTTATTTTCTAAACATGATTATTATCTAGACTTGGATGTTCATGGATACTATTATCTAGATTTGGATGTTTATGGATGCTATTATCTAGACTTGGTTATTATCTAGAAATTGAGTTACTCCAGGTATATCTTTATAAATTGTGATATATTAAATGCATGTTTATTATCTAGAAATTCAACGGAGAGTTGCTTCGAGTCTATGTTTATAAATTATGATATATTAAATGCATGGTTATTATCTTGTAGATATTTATTTCTATCAGGTATGGCAGGACGTAGAGGATCGTACTCCCGTGGCGGTAGAAGAGTATCCCGCGGAGGTAGAGGTTCAACCGGTGGACAGAGTGGTACTCCGTTAGTGGATAACGGTGCCGGTCCTTCGTCTTATAGTACTCAAGTGTACCAGCCACTCGGATCTCCATCTGTGTCGATGGTACGTAGCAGCACTCCTGGAACGAACAGTTCCAGGCCTGATCCTAGCCCGTCCAACAGCATTCCTCCTGCTGACGGCACTATAAAGATAGAGGAGCGGGTGGAGGAGGTCCCACCTACGACGTCGACATATGATCCAAGAAATCCCCCATGCGCCCCTCTGGACGAGACGAGGATGAAGATTTAGTCCGACGGGCCTACAAAGTAAGTTAATTAGTTAATATTTATTTATACTTATATCTATATATTAACAAATTTAATTATTATTATGTAGATATCGTCCTCCGTCAGATCAGAGGGTATTAGGGCTATTTCTGAGGTCTAACTACGGCGGGCCTTGGATCAACTACTCGGATGCCTCAGACGAGAGGAAGTCATTCTAGTTTGCCTACTTCAAGGTAACTAAAGTAAATTGCTTTTAGTATAAATCATATTTTATGCATAATGTATAGATAACTAATTTAATTCTTGTAGAAAATATATTTTTATCCACCACACCGGGCTGAGACGATTGAGAAGCAATTTCCTGCCATTGCCGCCAAGTTGATTCCGGATGCGATCGACGACTAAAAGGCTCGAGACCATTCCTAAAAAGGGATCCAAGGTTGGATCACGTCCGAGTACTGGATTGCAATAAAGGCTAGATTCGACACTCCTAGGTACAAGGAACGGTCGGAGTAGGCGAAGGTGGCTAGGACGAGGGCAGGAAAGTGGTGTTGTGGCTCGATTCCCATGACGAAACATTTTCGTCGCCTGGTACGTATTTTGCTGTAATATATTATTTTAATAAAAGTAGTAATAAAAAATTTAATTCCAATGACAAACGTTTTATTATAACAGGTAAAGTAGGGTGCGAACCCCAACATGGTGATGGTCTTCCTGGCTATCCATCGGAAGGACAGAAAGCTCATCGATGATCGGGCCAAGCAGAGCTATGTAAGTATTATTTTACGTGTCACTAACTTTATTATAAATTAAGAAATATGCAAATATATCCATAGACGTGGAACAACTAGGTTGGTAGTAAATATTATGCTTATCGAGATGCGTACTTTTCTAGGATGAGTATCTAAGGCTAGAGCGTGAGCTTACTAATACATCTGCGGAGGGAGGGGCTTGTAATTTCTTCTAGCTCCCTCTGGCTCGGACGATGGATAAGCTCTGGATGACCGCCGTTGGTGGTCTTCAGAGAGGTACGTACTACGGTATGAGATCCTACGACGCCTTTGTGGCGACGCAGTTATCTAGAGCCTCCTCTGCCAGTGTGCATTTCCAACAGCCCTCAGAGGAGTCGGTACGAGTGGAGGAACTCTGTCGCCAGCTTACTGAGCTACGTGATGAGCTATTACGGAGGATGGAGGAGCAACCCCAGCCTCAGCAGTAGACGGACGATGTGGCCCTCACCGCACGATTTGATATGCTCGAACGCACTATTAGGGAGATGGGCGAGAGGACAGATCGTGCCGTTCAGGCGGTACAGAAGAGGACAGATCTTGCCGTTCATGCATTGTACGGGACGAAGGTGGCCATTGGCGAGCAGGTTTTGAGGCTGGCGGCTGTTATAGATTCCATCAACTCCAGACTGCTCGCCATGGAGCAGACACTTCTTGGTCGTGCTTCGGCATCCATATCGACTGCAGCGGCTCCACTGCCTCCTTTTCCTCCTGCTGATGGGTCGTCACTGGTGATGCTAACCCAAGAGCAGTATAGGTTCCTAGTGTCCCAAGTGCAGGCACTACCTACTCCTCCTCCTCATCCTGACCGGGCGTAGTCCTTTATTGGACTTGTTTTCATTTGTTGTGTTAGTGACCCATTGTTGGGTCTTCATGTATTTGTTGGTGACCCATTTTTGGGTCTTTATGTATTTATTTTATCCCGGGTATGACTATTTGTGTTATGTTATGTTGAATATTATCGGACATACTTTTTATAGCCGTTTGGTAGTGGATTTGTATCCACCCGGCTATTTCTTGTCTTTCTGATTGTTCAATTCTATTTATTTGTTTATTGGTAGTGCATTATTATTATTTGTCTCTGTATTGGTTTACCGGTGTTGAGTGTTCCACCGAAGGGGTCGGCGAACCCAGGAAATTCTACGGAGGGTTGCTCCGGGTCTATTATTTGCAAACTAAAACTCTAAATGTAGGTACAATATTTTTAATGTAACTGTTATTTATGTGAAATGCATACTGTATTCTATTTTTTTACATTTTTTTGGAATTAACGACGTTTAGCGATAGCGACACATACATATGTCGCTAGAATGTCGCAAAACTGAGAATCAAAATGTTGCTAATCATCGCAGAACGTCGTAGATACGTTGACATGACAAACTGTACAGGTCAGCAAATTTAGTATCCGAACGTCGGTATTCAAGTATTGTAACGTCGTAAAAATGATGACATGGCAACCAAAAAATTTCTAGATATAGAGTCAGAAAATGTCGCTAATCTCTGACTATAACGTCGCTAAAACCTGAATGGACAGCAATAATCAGCAACGAAATGTTACGTTGCTAATTAGCAACATTTTTGTCGGTAAACGTCGCTAAAACTAGCGACGTCGAGAGTCACCGAATGACGTCGCTATAGCGAGGATAGTGACATTTTACAAGTTAGCGACCATGAATAACGCAACATGCCCGAAACGTCGCTAAAAACATCACTGTCAAAAGTTAGCGACATTTTTTTGCTATTTAGCGACGTTATTAGGCGTCACTGATATGAGATATTTTGGTAGTGGTGATAAAGAGGATGAATCAGGTTCTTCACCACTACAATATCCATCATACAAGAGAAATATTCCATAACTGTAGTAAATAAGTAAGGAGAGAGAGGGTCAACCTGTCAAAGTCCTCTGTTGCTCGCAAAATATCCCGTCGGTTGGCCCTTAATGAGTATCGAGAATGTCGAAGTGGTTATGCACTCTCTGATTCTAACAACCTCTCTGATTCTAACAACCCACCAATTGGCAAAACCCATACCTCTCAGAACTTCACACACAAACTCCCTGTTCACCATGTCATATGCTTTCTGTAGATCTAGCTTGATACACCCTTTCCTGTCACCTGGTTTATTGAAGTCCAGGACAAGTTCAAGCGCGAGCAAACAATTCTCAACAATCGATCTCCCTTTTTTGAATGCCGCTTGGTTAGTGGAAATAAGTTCTTGCATCATTTGCTGTATTCTAGACACCATGATATTAGTGATAATCTTATATAAAAAATTACAACATGATATCGGTCTGAAGTCTCCCAGAGCCATAGCCCCCTCTTTTTTCGGAACCAATGTCAGAAAAGTATGATTTAACTCACAATTGCCCTATTTGGAAGAAGTCTTGCAGTAGATATAGAATTTGATGTTTTAACTATTCCCAGTATTTTTTGTAGAAACCTGCACTAAAGCCATCTGGCCCAGGAGTTTTATTAGGGTCCGGCTCCTTAATAATTCTCTTAATCTCTTCGAGAGTGATGTCTCGACGCAGAGTATCTGTCATAATTCTCTTACAAATGACCTATGGGAAGTTTGTCAGGTAGCCGTTTTGGTTGTAAAGTAATTGGTAGAAAGAGAATGCCTCATTTTCCAGCTGTTAATCTTTTGCAATAACATTACCACTCGGGTCAATAAGGGAGCTTATGGCAATCCTTTTCTGACGAGCGCGAATAGCAGCATGAAAGAATTTTGAACAATGATCACCATCTCTGAGCCAAGCACATTTCGCTCTCTGCTGTAATTGAATTTCTTCGTGGAACCGCAGCTGACGAACCACCTCCTGCAGCGCTAATTCCTTAGCAGCTAGTGCTGTGTCCAACGACACCGATTGGAGTTGATTTAAAATGTTCTGTAATTCAATTTCCTTCACCGCAAGGCAACTGTCCACTCTATTTTTGTTCTAAACCTTCAATTCCTTCTTCACCTGCTTTAGTTTCTGGACAAGTTGAAATTGTATGATCCTATTACAGTTATGTTGTAGTCCATGCTCCACCGCTCCATATCCCTCTAGTCTCGGCCAGATATTACAAAAACGGAATGGCCGTCTCCTCGGAGGTTCTTTCTGGCGCAAGCGGACAAGTATTAGAGTGTGGCACTTGTTCCGCACTGAAATCCCTCCGCCCGATCGGTCGGGAATGTCAATAGACATTTGTTATTGCATAGAGATCTGTCCAGCTGCCATACTACTCTATTAATGGCAGAACTTTTACTCCAGGACCATATGTGACTCGTGCGCGATAAGCAGTGAAGCCCCGAGCTAAGCAGACATGATTGGAAGTCGCTTGAAATGGAACCTGCCTCCCTCCCATCTTCTCATTATCAAATAAAATGGCGTTAAAATATCCACTTAGTAGTAGTTGGATGTTGTCCTCCAAGCCTGCCGATATACGAATAATATCCTTCCATAGCATGAAGTGTTGTCTATGGTCATTATGACCATATACTGCTCCAAAAGCTATTTTGCGCCCTCCTCTGTTAGTAAAATCTATGACAATTAACTATTTAGAAATGAATCTAACCCGACCTGTCCATTCAAGGTTGTTCCATAGAATCCAAATACGCGCCATGCTGCAGCACGCCAGGTTGTTGATAGAGGACCATTGATGTAGGGTTCTATGAATTATTCTGGATTCCACTTTGATTTTGCTCTCTAATATGCCGGCAATCGAGCATTTATTAGTCTTCACCATCTTCATAATATCACGCCATCTTCCTATAGAATTATCTCCCCTAACATTCCAAGTTAGAATAGACATGGATTATTGACGGAGGAGGTTGTCCTTTTTTAGACGCTGGCTCTCCCTAGGACGGTCTGGAAGAGTGCTCATATCCTACATAGTAGTACCCTGTCCACTATTTTTTGCTGCAGTTTTGACTTTCACTAGCATTCTCCATTTAGGATTGGCCATCGTTAGTGTTGTCGATTCCTCTCCCTTCCCTATATTTGCAATTTGATGTTCATTTGATCTACATGTATCATTGGTACCGGACGTAGCTGCGTTGGTTTGAGACTGAAATCCAGTATTCAAGTTTGTAGCACTATCTCTATCTTATCCGCATCTATATTGGTGTTCCTCCATATGTCTTCGGTGGTTATTATCCTCTCATCCAGCCTCTCGATATACGAATAATTCTTGTGTCGTGTTGACTCTGCCATTATTATTCAGGTCTTCTTCCTGTCTTTTACTAAGAACAGAGGCGTTAGGAAGAGGATCCCTCTGAAACTCCACCTCTCCTGATGTCCCCACTGGTCATGTTCCATCTGCATTGCTACCTCTATTATGTTTACCTCAGGGTTAAAGTTGGAGTGATCTTCTTGCTGTTCATGGCTAATTGGTTGAACACTAATATTTATTTCTTCCGTCAACTCGACCTTCGATACCGTGCATTGAATCTTCGTGTGCCCAACGCATTGACATGTTATACAGGAAGGAGGTACCCATTCATAAACTATTTTTTGTTCCATATGAATGCCATTGGGGAGTTTTAGATCGATATTCTGAGGGAGTTTATCTGTAGCAAAAATTTCAATAAATATTCTCGCATAGGATGGTCGCTGTCTCCTCGCTGTCGGAAGGTCTATTCGTAGTGGTTTACCAACCACACTTGCTAGTTTCATAATGGAATGATTACTCTATAATTGAGGAGATAGCCAAGGAAGCCTAATCCAAATTGTTCTGTTGTTAAACGATCCTTCTCGAAATTCACTTCAGGCAGCCATCTTTTGAGTATTATCAGCCGACCATCAAAGGTCCATGGACCCCCTTGGATGACACGTTCTAGATCTTCCTTCAGATTGAATTCAACAAAATAGAATCCGTTCTCCCTCGAAAATATTTCCATCCCCCCTTACCGCCATAGCCTAAGGGCATAACCTCGAAGTTGCCCATAATTCAGTCGACTCCCTCTTACATATAGAACGAGCGTATTCTTCCAGTACTTCGAAGTTTCCTGGATATCATCGGTCGTAATCTCGACCACCTTCTCCCCATTAACGATACTAGGTTCGATGTACTGTAGATAAACTTCCTCTTGGATGGATGATGGTTTGCAGATGTCTGCCAAGGATATCGGACTGGTGGTACCACCTTCATCATTATTAATGGTTCTGCCCCTTCTATTCTCCCATCGAAGTCCTTGGCAGCTATTCCCAGCATAGAGTGCTGGTCTATTCTGATGAAACCTCCCGCCGCTCTTATTAATGGTGCCCCGATTCGACGTGTCCTGACTGTTCATTGGATTTCTTCTCATCCTCCTCTCCACGGTCGACCATCCTCCGGCGACTTCACGGACGTCCGCCGCCCCTTTCTCGCCATTCTTTTCCTCCTCTAATGCTCGCAGATTCACCTTCGGATCTCCCCTGTCCGACGAAAACCCTAGGAGCGTCGTCATTTTCTTATATATATATATATATATTTTTTCATTTTCTTATATATATATATATATATATATATATGTTGTAGATAGTTCTAATTTGGTCTCTCATTAAATTAGATTTATCTTCGGTATCTACACAATATTTTCATGACAATTATACCCTCAAGCTCATTTTTAATTAGACCACTTTAATTTGATTTTATTATTTAGATAGCACAATGCATTTAATTTTACATGCTTTTATATGTGTGACCTTGATTATTAGATAACTCCAAGAAGCGGAGAAGTGGATGTGGATTCTAACTAATGCCATCCTTGACAATAATTATATAGGAGGGAGTGTTGGTTGTAGCGGCCAAGGGTAGAATTGGCTACAAGGAATGCCCTTATCTCAATTTTTTTTTTAACTTAATAAATTACACATTTGCTAATAAATTCGACATTTCTTGCTTAATAATATGCTTGTTGCTATAAGGCCTCGTTTGGTTCGCAGAATGGAAGGAAAAGAAAATCAATTCCTTGTCATTTTTTTTCCTTTGTGAAATTTTATTTTCTATTGATTTTTCTTTTCGATGTTTGAAAATGCCAAGGAATATGGAAAGAAAAATGATTACTTCAATGTGGGAAAGTGATTTCTTGCTTGGATGGATGGAATCACTTTTTCTCCTAATTTTCTTTCCATTGAAAATCACTTTCCTTTTCTCCTCAATTCCTTTGGCACCCAAACATAGAAAAGTAATCACTTTTCTTTCCCAACCAGACGATTCCGCGAACCAAACCAGGCCTAAGTCCCACATTTGCTGTTTTCTTGAAAATATGGCCGAATGTTTGAAATAATCATTTTTTGTTATGAAACATCATCTATTTCATCATATGGCAAGGGCCATATATATAGGGCTAATGGACAACCCAAGGGTCATGAGTTACATAATCCAAGGGTCATGAGTTACATGATCCCAAGGGTCATGTGTAACTCATGACATAATGATGAATAGAGATAATGTTTCATAACACTCCCCCTTATTCATCTATTTCCTTGGATCCACTTATGAAATACTTCATGATTCAATAAGCTAATGGGGTGGATACTACTGGATCCAGAGTAAACTTAGTTTGCCTCGTTAAAACCTTGGCTGTGGAAAACCCAGTGGGAAAAACCATCAGTCCTAAGGAAAAAGAGTACAATCCTATAGTTTTACTCCCCCTGATCTATACAAGCTTCAGGCTTGCAGATCTTTTAGTTGTCTCATCCCTATTCCTCTTACAAGTTTTACAAAAGTACATCGTGGCAGTGTTTTGGTAAACAAATCTGCTAAGTTGTTACAAGATTGAATTTGTTGTACTTTGACTTGTCCCTTCTCTTGAAGGTCGTGCGTCCAGAAGAATTTGGGGGATATGTGCTTCGTCTTGTCACTCTTCATGTATCCTTTCTGAAGTTGAGCTACGCATGCTGTATTATCTTCAAAAAGGGTAGTAGGCTCAAGTTCACCAGTCTTCAGGCCAGTAGATGCCAAAATGTGCTGAATGACGGAGCGAAGCCAAACACACTCCTTGCTTATTTCATGGATTGCCAGGAGTTCAGAATGGTTTGATGAGATAGCCACACTGGTCTGTTTGACGGACCTCCAGGAGATAGCCGTACCACCGAAAGTAAACACAAATCCAGTTTGTGATTTCTCTGTGTGGGGATCTGATCTATAACCTGCATCTGAATAACCAAGTAAAGTGGAAGACCCACTATTCGGGTAATATAGTCCTAGGTCTATAGACCCTTGGAGGTAGCGCAGAAGATGCTTCACTCCATTCCAGTGGCGCTTTGTGGGCGCTGCACTGTATCTGGCTAATAAGTTAACTGAAAACGCTATATCAGGACGCGTACAGTTAGCCAGATAGAGTAGTGCCCCAATGGCACTTAGGTAAGGTACTTCAGGACCTAATGGTTCCTCCCCCTCTTCTAGTGGACGAAAAGGGTCCTTCTTTACGTCCAATGATCGAACGACCATTGGTGTACTAAGGGGATGGCATTTATCCATGTGGAATTGTTTAAGTAATCTTCGTGTATATGTAGATTGGTGTATCAGGATACCACCCTTTAGGTGTTCGATCTGTAAGCCAAGACAATACTTTGTTTTCCCTAGGTCTTTCATTTCAAAAGTTGTCTTAAGGCTTTCAGATATCTCAGTGATCTCTGCAGGAGATCCAATAAGATTTAAGTCGTCGACATAAACGACGACTATAACAAATCCTGTTCCCGATCTTTTTATAAAGATACACGGGCAGACTTTATCATTAGTAAATCCTTGCGTAGCAAGAAACTCACTTAGTCTATTATACTACATTTTTCCTGATTGTTTAAGACCGTACAATGATCTTTGTAACCTTACAGAATAGGTGTCCCGAGGTCTATCTGTTTTCTCTGGTGAAATTTTATATCCTTCAGGGAGTTTCATATAGATATCTTTATCTATATTGCCATAAAGATATGCAGTCACAACGTCCATGAGCTGCATTTCTAGGCTTTTCAGAGAAGAGAGGCTGATCAGGAATTTGAAGGTATTCCCATCCATGACCGGAGAATATGTTTCTTCATAATCTATTCCCGGTTTCTGGGAGAAACCTTGCGCTACAAGGCGTGCTTTGTAGCGCACAACTATGTTGTGTTCATTTCTTTTTCTTGTGAAGATCCATTTATATCCCACAGGTTTTACACCTTCAGGTGTTTGGACTACTGGTCCAAAGACTTCGCGTTTCAAGAGTGAGTCCAGCTCTACTCCTATTGCCTCGTTCCACTTTGGCCAATCGCCTTTGCGTTTACATTCCGCTAGAGACCGTGGATCGATGTCATCGTCATTTTCAGTGACGTGAACGGCAATATTGAACGAAAAATCGTCGTCGACGACTGTGCTTTTTCTGTTCAGTACCTCTCCAGTACGTACATAATTTAATGATATTTCTCCTGTTTGTTCCTCTTCAGGGGAAACTAGGAGGGGAGAGGTAGCTGATCTGAGCTCAGCATCCTGTGTTGGGATCTTCTTAATTTCTCCAGGGTTTTTTCTTTTACGAGGGACTTTGTCTCTCGAACCTGGTGGGCGTCCTCTTTTTAATTGAGGTACTGCCATTTCTGCTGCCGGCGGATTGCATCCATCTTTAGGGATGTCAATCCTAGCTGGCGTGTTGGCAGCAGGGACGTGTGATCTGACAATCTTCTGGTTGTCAGTAAATATATCCGGAAGTAGATGTACAGTGTTCTGAAGATGTAATATCTTCAGGATCTCATCTTCACATTGACTTGTACGCGGATCAAAATGAGACAAAGTTTTTGTGTCCCAAGAAATTGTCTTAGAAGCTTCTGGCTTCTTAGACTGTGTGCCCAGTTTAGGAAATAATCCTTCATCAAACTCACAGTCATCAAGACGTGCCTTAAATACGTCACCCGTCCGGGGTTCTAGGTATCTAATTACAGAGGGTGAGTCAAACCCAACATAGATACCTAATCGACGTTGTGGACCCATTTTGGTCCTCTGTGGGGGAGCTATGGGGACGTAAACAGCACAACCAAAAACTCTCAAATGTGAGATATTTGGAGGTGAACCATAAGCGAGCTGCATCGGAGATAGAATATGACCTCCAGAAGGCCGTATTCTAATAAGTGATGCGGCATGCAATATAGCATGACCCCAAGCTTCCACAGTCAACTGTGACTGCATCAACAATGGACGAGCAATCCATTGTAATCTCTTAATAAGAGATTCTGCTAACCCGTTCTGGGTGTGAACATGAGCTACAGGATGTTCAACTTCGATGCCAGTTGCTTGGCAATAGTCTTGAAAAACCTGTGAAGTAAATTCACCCGCATTATCAAGTCTTAACTTTTTGATATGGTTATCGGGGAAATGAGCCCGCAACTTAATTATTTGTGCCAATAGCTTAGAAAAAGCTAAGTTACGGGTGGACAAAAGGCACACATAAGACCATTTAGTAGATGCATCTATAAGTACCATAAAGTACCTAAATGGACCACTTGCGGGGTGAATAGGTCCACAAATGTCTCCATGAATTCTCTCTAAGAAGCTAGGAGACTCTAGTCCCACTTTCAAAAGGGATGGTCTTGTTATAAGTTTTTCTTGAAAACAAGGTAGACACGAGTAATCATACTTCTGAAGAATCTTCAGGTTCTGCAGGTTGTGTCCACTGGATTGGCTCATGATTCGTTTCATCATAGCTGATCCTGGGTGACCCAGTCTATTATGCCAAAGTTTAAATTTTGGCGATGAATGACACTTTTGGTGCACAATCATGTTAGCTTCTGTTGATTGAATATGAGTATGATAGAGACCCGACGGGAGTCCCTTGAATCGTTCTAAGATAGTTTTTGAACCATCTTTTAGACGAGTAACATACAGATATTCTGTCTCATTTATTTCATTTGTTTCTAAGTGATATCCGTTTAAACGAATGTCCTTGAAACTTATGAGGTTCCCAAAGAAAGTTTTGGTCCCTTCATCTTCATCTACTACATAATAAAAACAAATATATACGTGTAACAGCTTCTTAAAATAAAAAAATTATTAATGAATTTTTTTATAAATCTGCCTACGTAACGTTTATAACGGTACATTGCCGGTCTCAAAGTCTTGATCAAGGACGAGAGGGTTTGCAAATAAATCAATATAATAAAATTATATAATTTAATCATGTTTAAATTTTTGAAAAAATCCTATCTTTGAACTTTTATCTCGGATCTCCAAATGGCTTGAAACGGCCATGAGGAGGAGAAGAGAGCACTTTACCTGCAAGGGCTGTAATTAACAAAGGTGATGAGTATAGATAGAGTGATGGACCGGGAAATAAAGAGGGGGTGGATAAAAATAGTCTATTTATGGGAAATGAACTCATGTGAAGAAAATAATTCCTTGAAATGGATAGCGCAGAAAACATAAAAAAAAAATGATTATTTCAAACATTCGGCCATATTTTCAAGAAAACAGCAAATGTGGGACTTAGGCCTGGTTTAGTTCGCGGAATCGTCTGGTTGGGAAAGAAAAGTGATTACTTTTCTATGTTTGGGTGCCAAAGGAATTGAGGAGAAAAGGAAAGTGATTTTCAATGGAAAGAAAATTAGGAGAAAAAGTGATTCCATCCATCCAAGCAAGAAATCACTTTCCCACATTGAAGTAATCATTTTTCTTTCCATATTCCTTGGCATTTTCAAACATCGAAAAGAAAAATCAATAGAAAATAAAATTTCACAAAGGAAAGAAAATGACAAGGAATTGATTTTCTTTTCCTTCCATTCTGCGAACCAAACGAGGCCTTATAGCAACAAGCATATTATTAAGCAAGAAATGTCGAATTTATTAGCAAATGTGTAATTTATTAAGTTAAAAAAAAAAATTGAGATAAGGGCATTCCTTGTAGCCAATTCTACCCTTGGCCGCTACAACCAACACTCCCTCCTATATAATTATTGTCAAGGATGGCAATAGTTAGAATCCACATCCACTTCTCCGCTTCTTGGACTTATCTAATAATCAGGGTCACACATATAAAAACATGTAAAATTAAATGCATTGTGCTATCTAAATAATAAAATCAAATTAAAGTGGTCTAATTAAAAATGAGCTTGAGGGTATAATTGTCATGAAAATATTGTGTAGATACCGAAGATAAATCTAATTTAATGAGAGACCAAATTAGAACTATCTACAACATATATATATATATATATATATATATATATATATATATATATATATATATATATATATATATATATATATATATATAAGAAAATGAAAAAATATATATATATATATAAGAAAATGACGACGCTCCTAGGGTTTTCGTCGGACAGGGGAGATCCAAAGGTGAATCTGCGAGCATTAGAGGAGGAAAAGAATGGCGAGAAAGGGGCGGCGGACGTCCGTGAAGTCGCCGGAGGATGGTCGACCGTGGAGAGGAGGATGAGAAGAAATCCAATGAACAGTCAGGACACGTCGAATCGGGGCACCATTAATGAGAGCGGCGGGAGGTTTCATCTTCCCAGCATAGAGTGCTGGTCTATTCTGATGAAACCTCCCGCCGCTCTCATTAATGGTGCCCCGATTCGACGTGTCCTGACTGTTCATTGGATTTCTTCTCATCCTCCTCTCCACGGTCGACCATCCTCCGGCGACTTCACGGACGTCCGCCGCCCCTTTCTCGCCATTCTTTTCCTCCTCTAATGCTCGCAGATTCACCTTCGGATCTCCCCTGTCCGACGAAAACCCTAGGAGCGTCGTCATTTTCTTATATATATATATATATATATTTTTTCATTTTCTTATATATATATATATATATATATATATATATATATATATATATATATATATATGTTGTAGATAGTTCTAATTTGGTCTCTCATTAAATTAGATTTATCTTCGGTATCTACACAATATTTTCATGACAATTATACCCTCAAGCTCATTTTTAATTAGACCACTTTAATTTGATTTTATTATTTAGATAGCACAATGCATTTAATTTTACATGTTTTTATATGTGTGACCCTGATTATTAGATAACTCCAAGAAGCGGAGAAGTGGATGTGGATTCTAACTAATGCCATCCTTGACAATAATTATATAGGAGGGAGTGTTGGTTGTAGCGGCCAAGGGTAGAATTGGCTACAAGGAATGCCCTTATCTCAATTTTTTTTTTTAACTTAATAAATTACACATTTGCTAATAAATTCGACATTTCTTGCTTAATAATATGCTTGTTGCTATAAGGCCTCGTTTGGTTCGCAGAATGGAAGGAAAAGAAAATCAATTCCTTGTCATTTTCTTTCCTTTGTGAAATTTTATTTTCTATTGATTTTTCTTTTCGATGTTTGAAAATGCCAAGGAATATGGAAAGAAAAATGATTACTTCAATGTGGGAAAGTGATTTCTTGCTTGGATGGATGGAATCACTTTTTCTCCTAATTTTCTTTCCATTGAAAATCACTTTCCTTTTCTCCTCAATTCCTTTGGCACCCAAACATAGAAAAGTAATCACTTTTCTTTCCCAATCAGACGATTCCGCGAACCAAACCAGGCCTAAGTCCCACATTTGCTGTTTTCTTGAAAATATGGCCGAATGTTTGAAATAATCATTTTTTTTTTTATGTTTTCTGCGCTATCCATTTCAAGGAATTATTTTCTTCACATGAGTTCATTTCCCATAAATAGACTATTTTTATCCACCCCCTCTTTATTTCCCGGTCCATCACTCTATCTATACTCATCACCTTTGTTAATTACAGCCCTTGCAGGTAAAGTGCTCTCTTCTCCTCCTCATGGCCGTTTCAAGCCATTTGGAGATCCGAGATAAAAGTTCAAAGATAGGATTTTTTCAAAAATTTAAACATGATTAAATTATATAATTTTATTATATTGATTTATTTGCAAACCCTCTCGTCCTTGATCAAGACTTTGAGACCGGCAATGTACCGTTATAAACGTTACGTAGGCAGATTTATAAAAAATTCATTAATAATTTTTTTTATTTTAAGAAGCTGTTACACGTATATATTTGTTTTTATTATGTAGTAGATGAAGATGAAGGGACCAAAACTTTCTTTGTGAGGAGACGATAGCGATTATTATTATTTTTTTCAAATTTTGATAGATTTAATTATGTCTAAATTTTTTACAAAGAGGCAATGATTGTTTCCTTTTTCAGCCGGACTTTTCCTTTAAAAAATGCATAATTACATATACATCTAAATACTAGTATCTCGTATTTTCGGGACCCATAGAAAAGTGGGGCCTTAGATAGCTGCTTCCTTTGCCTAAAGGATGAGTCGGCCCTGCTCCTCCTTCCACTTTTTTATCTCCTCTGTTCTCTTCTTCATCTTCTTCTTAATTTTTATTTATAAAAAATAACTATTGTTAAGAAAACATAGCTATTATTGACAGAAAATTATAAAATAGTTATTGTAGAATGAACTAAATTTTGTATATGTTATACATTTTCTGATTAAGGAGTAGTATTAATATTTATCATATATAATTTTTTATTTCAACATAAATTTTTGCGACAACAAAACATCAGAAATCTATATTTCCACAAAAATATCTTCCATGAAAGATATTTTAACGAAAAAGATCGTACTTTCTAGGGAAGTAATGAAACACAGCCTAACAAAAACGTGGTCGTTGCAAACAAATTGTCTACTGAAACATTTTATTTCTATTTTATTTATATAAAATATTTTTAAATGCTGAAATCTAATAGTCGGACTAGAAACCATCTATATCTCCTTACCGCATCGGATACTTGCTTTTAGGTCTTGTTTGGTTCACGGATTTAAGAAATCAAGAAAGAAAAAAAAAAAAAAAAAATTTGGTAGCCACAAACTTGGAAATCAATTTTCTAAAAAAGAAAAAAATTAGTGGGAATATGGTTGGTTCCACTCAAAACCTATGAGATTGATTTTCTCTCCTTCTTTCCCAATATTTATTATAAAAGTTATGACAAAAGTAACCATGTGTCATTGCTTATTTTATCATTAATATTATTTTTATAATATTATTTTTATTTTAAAAGATAAGAATATTATTGGAACATTTTTATATTTTGCTTTTCTTTTCTAAATAGTTTTTTGTTTTACCAAACAAAAAAAATAATGTGACAGAAATCTACTTTTTCAGTCCCATAAAAAATACAAGAAATTTTATTTCCTTTCCGTGAACGAAACGAAGCCTTAGTGTTTTTCCGTTTAAGAGCATGAGCCAATGGACAGAAGGTTCATTGAACGTTCCACTAGTAGCCGTTTTTTTTTAATTAATGAAGAAGAAGAAGTTGCAAGTGGGAATGAAGAACATGCGAAAATTTTAAAGTTACATAAAAGTGATAGGGAGGAGTACTGAGAAGGACAATATTCTTGTCGCTCTGCGCCATGAGTCTTCGGTCCATATGCTTTTTTAATACATTCACATTCACATTCACATGTTGTTGGCTTCAGTTTAGAGTCCAACTGAAAAGGACCATATATGGCACTCAAATAACAGAGAACAACAGCATTAACCAAAAAAACATTTTGGCTATTTAAATTATAAATTTTCGTTCATTAAGTTCCAAGGAAACATTTGTTGGGTTTTAGCCTTTAGTTTTGGTTTTTAGTCCCACATCGGCTAGAAAGAAATGTGTATCTCCATATATATGAGTCTTTGCTCTTTATGGAGATGCACATGTAGTGCACATGGGTGTGTGCCATGTGGGATTAATTATTAATGGTATAAAGGCTTAATCAACAATTAAGAAGCTGTAAGCTTTTTGCTCTTGGAAATTTATTTCCATGGAGCTAAGCTAGCGACTCGGACTCGGGCTCGGGCTCGGGCTCGGACTCGGGCTCATGAGGCGTAATGTGGCGTTTTGTTGGCGCACTTTGCACTTAGCACGTTTGCGCGGCCCGTTACGCAGCCCAGTACGCAGCCCAGTACGTCCAGTACGCGCAGCGTACGCAGCGTACGCAGCGTGCGTAGAGTGCGCAGTGTACGCAGTGTGCGTAGAGTGCGTATGTGCGTATGGCTGGCTGCATATTAGAGCGGGAACGTCGCTAGGCGCATAGTGCGCTTAAGTTGCGCTCGTTGCGCGAGCCACTTGCGCGACCACGTTGCGCGGCCCGTTACGCGGCCCAGTTACGCTGGCCCAGTTACGCAGCCCAGTACGCAGCCCAGTAGCAGCCCAGTACGCGCAGAGTGCGCAGCGTACGCAGCGTGCGTAGAGTGCGCAGTGTGCGCAGCGTACGCAGTGTGCGTAGAGTGCGTATGTGCGTATGGCTGGCTGCATATTAGAGCGGGAACGGTTGCAGCAGTTGCTGCACTTTCAGGAGTGGTTCAGCCACTACCCTGAAGTTCAGGCAACTGCTTGGCAACCGTCCCGTGGGCTATATATGCAGGTTCTCTCCTCTCTCTCAGTGTTGGAGAAATCAGAATTCCAGGGAGAAAACTCTAAGTGTTCTTTAACACAACAGAGTAGTGAGCGTGTTTTTTAACACAAACACTAGTACTTTTTAGTACGCGTGGGTTCTGTTACTTCAGAAACAGAGAGAGAAGAGTAGAGCCATTGCCAGAGGAGTTCGCCGTCTTCCGAGGAGTCAGAAGAGCAGGAGTGTTCCAAGGTTTTCCGTCAACCTTGCTGGTTCCTGGAAGCTGTTCGCAGAGGGCGAATAAAGCTTTGAGCAACGGTGATCATTCACCCCAGCAATTCCATCTCTCGCCTGTCACCCTTCTGTTGCCTTTAGCAGTTCTGTCAGTATCTTCTTTTTAGAAGGCACTACTGCCAGTTTGCTACGATCACGAAAATCTCATTAGATTATTCGTGAATTACGATATCTTTTTAGATCTCGTAATTTGCAGAATCCTTCTGGATCTCTGTTGCAAAACCTTCTTTAAGGAATTGCATTTGAAACGTTGTCTTTACAACTGTTTCAGTTTCTGTATTTTCCATCGAAAAGCGTGCCCCGGCGTTCCCGGAAATAACAATCTCAAAGCTTTATTGCTACGATGGAAAATATTAATGCTTCTCTCCTAAACACTGACTTCTGTAAGTTAGAGAAGTTTGATGGAGAGCATTATCAAGTCTGGAAGAGGAAGGTTTATCTCACTCTTCAACTTATAGACGTTGATCACGTATTGCTTGAAGAGGAACCTACTGTTCCAGATACTGGGTCTGCTGCCGCAATCACTGCGGCTACTAAACTTCAGGCCAAGTGGAGAAGGGAGAATAGCATTTGCAGGTTGCTTATCCTGAATGCTATGGAGGATTCCCTAGCAGAATCCTATTCTAAGAAGAATATTGCTAGAGACATATGGGAGTCTCTAGAAAAACTGTACAAAGAAGACAAGAACAGGAGCAAAATATTTGTGGTTGAAAAATATCACAAATGGCTCTTTGAGGACGAGAAGTCCATGCTACCGCAGGTCAAAGAATTTCTGAAGCTGCGACAGAAGTTGGAAGACGAGGCTATGCCCCTCCCCAACAAGTTTATTGTTGGAGGGATTGTCTCAAAGCTCCCCGCTGGGTGGAGTAAGTTCTATGCAAACATGCATAGGAAGAAGCTGGAGATCACCCTTGAAGATCTCCTGCAGGAAATTTATGTTGAAGACCAGATGAGGGCTCAACATAAAGTTGACACGCTTTCCAAGCAGATGGCTAACGCAAATTTGGTTTCATCAAGGGAACCAAAAGGAAAGGAAAAGCGTGCAGATTTCCAGAAGAAGAAGAAGAACCCTAACAACTTGAATGTTAAGGGAACTTCTTTCAAGTCAAAGAAATCTAAGGCAAAGATGCCTTGTTTCAAGTGTGGCCAGTTGGGCCATTTCAAAAGTGAATGCACAGCACCAGCCAAGAAATCAGAGCAAGGTGAGCCTAGCAAAGTCTCAATGATTACTGATGTAATTGCTATGATTGGACAGGTTGATGTTGTAGGATCTGATTCAGACTGGTGGGTAGATACTGGAGCCACCTGCCATGTCTGCTCCAGTAAGGAGTGGTTCACCACCTACACACCCACTTCTGAAGCGGTTGTGATGGCGAACCAAGCACAAGCTGAAGTTCTAGGGATCGGGACGGTTATTCTGAAGCTGACTTCTGGCAAGTCTATGACGCTTCAAGGCGTGAAGCACGTACCTGCTATCGCCAAGAACCTGATCTCGGGAGGCTTACTCTGCAATGCAGGCCTCAGAATGGACATCAATGCTGGCCAGATGGTGATGTCTATCAAGGAAACATATTTCGGGAAAGCTTTTTATACCGAAGGAATGTTCAAGATTCAGCTTATAAATCAGTCCAATGTAATTAATGTAATTAATGAAATCACTCCTTCTGCTTATACTCTTGAGTTGTGGCATAATAGGCTAGAACATGTTCATTGTAAACGAATAAACAGAATGTCTAGTCTAGGACTTATCTCCAAGTGTGGGGGTAAAGTAGAGAAATGTGAAGTTTGTGCTCAAACGAAGATAACAAGGAAACCCTTT
The DNA here is from genome assembly GCA_029216955.1 of Iris pallida. NCBI lineage: Eukaryota > Viridiplantae > Streptophyta > Magnoliopsida > Asparagales > Iridaceae > Iris > Iris pallida. The sequence continues at coordinate 24,635,446 of JANAVB010033220.1, read as the reverse complement.
CCTCGGGTTAATCGAAGTACAGATCTTCTGGAGTTGGTACACTCAGATATCTGTGACTTCAAACAGTTCTCTACAAAGGCCGGGATGAAGTATTTCATAACCTTCATCGACGACTTCTCAAAGTATGCGTACGTCTACTTGCTGAAGGCTAAAGACGAAGCATTCGAGAAGTTCAAGGAGTTCAGAGCCGAAGCTGAGCGGCAGACTGGACAACAACTCAAAAGGATAAGAAGTGATCGAGGTGGGGAGTACAGGTCTCATGAATTCGCATCATTCTGTAAGGAACATGGAATTGTCAATGAGACTACGGCTCCGTACTCTCCTCAATCAAATGGAGTAGCTGAGAGAAAGAACAGGACGTTGACAGAAATGATAAATTCAATGTTGTTGACTGCTGGCCTTCCTAAGTGCTACTGGGGAGAAGCTGCATTGACGGCCACTTTTATTCTAAATAGAGTGCCTCATGCAACTTCAGACGTTACTCCTCATGAACTCTGGTTCAAGGTCAGACCTAACTTGAATGTCGTTCGAGTGTGGGGGTGTCTGGCGTACGTCAAGCTTCCAGATCTAAAGATTCAGAAACTTGGGACAAGGACTACAAAGACGATCTTCTTGGGGTATGCCGAGAAGAGTGATGCTCGAAGATTTCTTGATATTGAGTCAAATCATATCATTGAATCTCGCGATGCAGAATATTTTAAAGATAAGTTTGCAAGGCACAAGAATATTGTTCTTCCGGATGTTCCGGAGAATAATGAGGGTGCACAAGAGACTGAAGTCTTCAATGAAGATGTGGTCCAAGAAGATGTTGTTGTTGAAACAACGGTTGAACCAGAATAAGCTGAGCCGTCAGCTAAGCGTGTGAGGAGGCCGAAGGACTTCGGAAGTGACTTTGTCACCTATCATGTGGAAGCAGATCCGCTTACCTATGATGAGGCGATGAAGACCAGAGACGCAGTTTTATGGAAGGAGGCGATTGACAATGAGATTGATTCCATCACCTCAAATAACACTTGGGTGTTGGTTGATCTTTCTGAAGGAGCGAAACCCATCGGATGCAAATGGATCTTCAAGAAGAAGATGAAAGCAGACGGAACTATTGACAAGTTCAAGGCTAGGTTGGTAGCCAAGGGGTTTTCTCAGAAGCAGGGGATTGACTACTTTGACACATATGCTCCAGTAGCCCGGATGACCACCATCAGAATGTTGATTGCTCTCGCAGCAATACATAAGATGGTGATACATCAGATGGATGTGAATACGGCTTTCCTAAATGGCGAGCTGACCGAAGAGATTTACATGCAACAGCCAGAGGGATTTGTCATCAGGGGTCTTGAAGACAAAGTCTGCAAGTTGGTGAAATCCTTGTACGGTCTTAAACAGGCTCCCAAGATGTGGCATGAGAAATTTGACAAAGTTATAAGATCAAATGGCTACATGGTCAGCGATACGGACAAGTGTGTTTACACGAAGTTCGCTGATGGAAGAGGTGTGATCGTTTGTCTGTACGTGGACGACATGCTTATCCTAGGTACGGATATTAGCTGTGTCACTGAGACAAAGAAGTTCATCTCTAGCAAGTTCAGTATGAAGGACTTGGGGGAAGCTGATGTGATCTTAGGGATCAAGATCATCTGGACAGACACTGGACTAGCGCTGTCACAGTCTCATTATATTGAGAAAATGATCACTCGTTATGGGTATCGGGATCTTCCAGGAATCGATACGCCGTACAGGTGTGATCTGAAGCTGAAGACTAATTCAAGGGAAAGCGTCAGGCAGCTGGAGTATGCAAGCGTAATCGGGAGTTTGATGTATGCTACTACTGCCACAAGGCCTGACATAGCTTTTGCCGTGGGAATGCTGAGTCGTTTTATGAGCAATCCAGGTGTTGAACACTGGAAAGCTGTGGAACGGGTTATGAGATATCTCAAGAAGACTCAGACATATGCACTGTACTACAGCGGAGATCCGTCGGTAGTGGAAGGCTTCAGTGATGCAAGTTGGTGCTCAGAGGTGGAGAGCGAGAGGTCCACAGGTGGATACATTTTCACAATGGGTGGAGCTGCTATATCGTGGAAGTCGAAGAAGCAGACTATGCTCTCGCGATCATCCATGGAATCTGAGTTCTTTGCACTTGATACCGCAGCCGAGGAAGCAGAATGGCTTCGGGAGCTCATGTATGATCTTCCAGTGGTTGGGGCACAAATACCGGCTATACCGATATACTGCGACAACCAGGCGACTGCGGCGGTGGCATCAAATGACCTTTTCAACGGGAAGAAGAGGACTGTGCGGTTGAAGCACAGGGCAGTACACGATCTTATCAAGAGAGGTGTTATTACAGTAATTGATGTTCGGAGTCAGGAGAACCTGGCGGATCCGTTCACCAAGGGCCTCAAGCACCAGCTGGTCGATGACACAGCTTGTAAAATGGGCTTGAAGGCATTCTGATATTGTATTATTGTATTCCTACCATAAAGTTTTATGCTATTAATTCAAAGATTTATCTACTAGGCATCTAGCTTTTGGTTCAAGGGAGGACCACTAAATGGAAGAATATCAGGAACGGTGGGTACATGTTCTATTGGGCATGGAGAGGTTACGGACCTATAACCACTGTTGTCTACTGTTGTTTTCTGCGGAAAACAGGTCCTGTGGGAGGTTGGCTTAAATGCCTTAATGAGTTCTCAGGCATTTGGAATGTCTGGTATGTTTTACAGGAAGCATGGTAGCACAGCACTACAAGGAGTGTGACTCCATGCTATGTGTGGCGGTGACTCCACCATGAGGTTCTCGAAGGAGGTAAAGCCTCGGCTATGTTAGCCAAGTCACAGCGGCGTAGCACCGCAAATAGGCAGTTGGCCTAATGCTGTATATTGAATTAAAGAGGGATGTAGTCAGCACTACAAAGAGGAGGTGTTCCTCATGTTACGGGTGGCACGACACCACAATGAGGTAAACCCGGCTAGGGATAAAGCCTCGGCCTTGCAAGCCATGTCGTAGCGGCGTAACACCGCACAGAAGCGTAAGGCTTCATGCTGGGTAGTTTGGCACTACAAAGGGGCTAGACCTCATGCTACGGGTAGTATGACACTACGATGAGGTTCCCGGTGATTCGGGGTAAGGTCCTCGGCTTAAGGCCATGTCATAGCGGCGTAGCACCGCAAAGGAAGCGTTGGACGCTTCATGCCATATCTCTTTAATAAAGAACTCACCTATAGTGTGGACAAAGAGATATCCGGCCGTCTCTTGAGGGTAAACTTGTAGACGTCCAATATTATACACTGAAACAAGGCTGGCACACGGCCTTAAATGTGCAGCCAGAACACATGTAACTACATTATGTGAGTGGAAAGAATTTCAGCTATGATGCAGAATTCAAGGCTTAGTCCATTCTTGTATTATAGTTTGATTTTTGACTCACGTGGGAAGATTCAAGTCTTAAGTGGCATCTATCCTAAAAGCATAATGGACAGTTACTGTGGGGAACACTCGTACTCATATATATAGAGATATGTGGGGGATTGTTGGGTTTTAGCCTTTAGTTTTGGTTTTTAGTCCCACATCGGCTAGAAAGGAATGTGTATCTCCATATATATGAGTCTTTGCTCTTTATGGAGATGCACATGTAGTGCACATGGGTGTGTGCCATGTGGGATTAATTATTAATGGTATAAAGGCTTAATCAACAATTAAGAAGCTGTAAGCTTTTTGCTCTTGGAAATTTATTTCCATGGAGCTAAGCTCCGTAGGAGCTTAGCGACTCGGACTCGAACTCGGACTCGGACTCGGGCTCGGGCTCGGGCTCGGGCTCGGGCTCGGACTCGGGTTCAAGGGCTCATGAGGCGTAATGTGGCATTTTGTTGGCGCACTTTGCACTTAGCACGTCAGCATCGTCGCTAGGCGCATAGTGCGCTTAAGTTGCGCTCGTTGCGCGAGCCACTTGCGCGACCACGTTGCGCGGCCCGTTACGCGAGCCCAGTTATGCTGGCCTAGTTACGCAGCCCAGTACGCAGCCCAGTACGCAGCCCAGTACGCAGCCCAGTACGCCCAGTACGCGCAGAGTGCGCAGCGTACGCAGCGTGCGTAGAGTGCGCAGTGTGCGCAGCATACGCAGTGTGCGTAGAGTGCGTATGTGCGTATGGCTGGCTGCATATTAGAGCGGGAACGGTTGCAACAGTTGCTGCACTTTCAGGAGTGGTTCAGCCACTACCCTGAAGTTCAGGCAACTGCTTGGCAACCGTCCCGTGGGCTATATATGCAGGTTCTCTCCTCTCTCTCAGTGTTGGAGAAATCAGAATTTTAGGAAGAAAACTCTAAGTGTTCTTTAACACAACAGAGTAGTGAGCGTGTTTTTTAACACAAACACTAGTACTTTTTAGTACGCGTGGGTTCTGTTACTTCAGAAACAGAGAGAGAAGAGTAGAGCCATTGCCAGAGGAGTTCGCCGTCTTCCGAGGAGTCAGAAGAGCAGGAGTGTTCCAAGGTTTTCTGTCAACCTTGCTGGTTCCTGGAAGCTGTTCGCAGAGGGCGAATAAAGCTTTGAGCAACGGTGATCATTCACCCCAGCAATTCCATCTCTCGCCTGCCACCCTTCTGTTGCCTTTAGCAGTTCTGTCAGTATCTTCTTTTTAGAAGGCACTACTGCCAGTTTGCTACGATCACGAAAATCTCTTTAGATTATTCGTGAATTACGATATCTTTTTAGATCTCGTAATTTGCATAATCCTTCTGGATCTCTGTTGTAAAACCTTCTTTAAAGAATTGCATTTGAAACGTTGTCTTTACAACTGTTTCAGTTTCTGTATTTTCCATCGAAAAGTGTGCCCCGGCGTTCCCAGAAATAACAATATTATTATGCTATGATTCATTTCAAAGAGATTTCTAATTGGCTCCAGATTAAATATGAATCCAATTGGTTCTTTACCATGTCATGATATTTATTTTTCGGTTGTATATGTTCAATATCGATGATTTATTTTCTTTTCTCCCTCCTATTCCATCCTTGTTAACCATTGTTATTTACTATTTTAGTTTGTTTTCACCTTCTAATCCTCCTTTTTATGTAGTGTTTCCGAAGCTTGTCAATAGCTTTATGACACAAGTAAAAGTTTCGGAGTGGTTTAGGAATTGCATCTGGCTTGGACTTTAAAATCCTAGTCTCATACATTACACTTCTATTCTTGTTTTACAAAATAGTAGTAGGGATGTTTGGGTTTTCTTGTTAATTTAGTATTTGTGTTTTTCTTTTATATGATTTGGTTGTTTTCTTAGTTATTATTTTATTTTAAGCTAGTTTGAATCTATACACTCGTCTTTCTAAAGATAAAACATACATGCTCCATATTTTTTTAGGGTGTCATTTTTTCCGACTTTGCAAATGTCAAGAGAGGATTCGAACCTGCACCTTCTGTGCCGGACCCCCTTTGTTACCACTAGGCCACAACCCGCGGACTATGCTCTATAGTTGTTCTTAGTAGGAAGAGTGTGCAATTGAACACGTCTAAGCACTGGTCTTTGGTACCATTCTTCAATATTAAAGGATATGTTCCTTTAGGTGAAGGAAGTGGGTGAAAGTTATTGGAAACAAAATGAGAAAATCGATTCCCCAAACCAAAGAGACTGTGAGAGATAAGAGAAACATGCATAAACCTAAATTGTCAAAATCACACAAGAGCCAAAACGCAAATACGTCATTTTTTGACGTAAATTTAAAAAAAAAATGTGACGATCGGAGTCCAACCCTAAAAAGCCTCATCTAATGGAATAAGAAGATACAAACTCCGTATAAACTTGTCACCGATCCAACCAGATCCTTGGACAATAAAAATAAATTACAGACTTAGAAGAACAAGAGATAACAAGAAGAATACCCGAAACAATATCTCCCTCAAATAACCATAAATCTCTCTTTCTTTCTCTAAAAGTTATAAAGTCTGGATCTCTATTAGATATGATGATTGTTCTACAAATTTTTAGGGTTAGAAAATACCTATATATATCCCTGTAAATCGTAGCAAATCTGGACCGTTGATGAGGTCCAATGGTGCATATAAAACACCCAAAATCAGGTGTAAACCACCAAATTTTTAATTAATATTTGGTTTTTTTACCTATTTTAAATATTGTGCTTCAAAATAAAATTTTCTACTAATTTCTATAAAAGGAAAGTCGTAAGTATTTTTTTGATAGTAAAAAAATTGACAAATTTTTTAAATAAAGATTTTGGATTTATGTAATTAAACTTTAAGTTATTTGGATAACATCGAATATTGTTGATTATTTTTCAAGATATTAAATGTTATTTAAAAAATTACTTGTGTGATCAATTATTGGATTGAAATTAGATTTATCTAGTTTTAAAAATTCAATTCATTTAAATTTTCTAATAAGTATCAAATATTGTTTAAATTATTTTGATAATGTTAATTATTAATTTAAATTAGTATTGTAATCAACTACTTATTAAGAATAGATGAATTTATTTTTAAATTTTTTAAATTATGGAAATATTCATCAAATTAGGATTCATGATCCTTATCTAATTAGGATTTTAATTGTCGGTCTCCACCTATTTAAGGAGAACTTTTCCTTGTTTTTCTCAATTATATAGCCATAATAACCAACATCACAGTAATAACCATAATTGTGTCCATGAGTACGTGTCCACCATCATCCACTTTCTTCGGGTCAGCCGTTCCGGCCTTGGGTTCGACCCCGAGTATTTTTTCACTATTCCAAGTCCACAATACAATCCATCAACAATCCATGGCTTATCTTGCTACTAAGTTATTTACCTTTACCCCTAGAATTACTTTAACTACATATACATATACACCTATATATACATATATAGATAGCATATCCTTAGGATACCATGTTCTACCTATTACTTGACATACATTATTGTTTGCAAAAATAAATGTTTGATTACAAACTGAGAAGAGTGTGTACAAGAGTACAAGCTGATTTTTAGGGAAGTACAACTGTAGAAATCTAATCAGAAGATGATCAATTTATCCCTTGGACGATACGATGTCGAAGACGAAAGCCTTTGGAGAGTGCTTCAGCAAGTGTTCAGGAGATTATGATCATTAGTGATTCTTGTGAAGTAATTTGAACTCTATTTATAGAGTTCAGAGATAACTGTTAAGTAGTTATCCTGATTGGCGCACACTGCAATTTGCGCATCATTCATCCAGTTGCACGAACGGTTGGTTTAACGGCTTGGACGGGTGGCATTCTGTGATGGAGATGCGCTTGGTCATGGGAAGTGTCATATACACATTCTTCGAGATTAGTGGCATGCGCGTCACGTCATCTAACTGCTTCTGGATGATTTAATCGAATTGAGCTAACTGTTGGGTAGTGCCAGGCGCTAATTACTTTTTTAGTTGTAGAACCCTAGAGGGAGGTGAATAGGGTAATAAACTAATTACCAACAATGATTAGCAATTTAAAAGTATAATAAACGAGAGAATCAAACACTCGATGTATCCTCGTATCCATCCAAGGGGCACTCCAGTCCCGGAACTCTCTCTGGCTTTAATCCACTATTTGAGTAAATAGTTACACACAAGTTTGGATCTGAAGAACTCGTCAACTTCAACACGATTTTGGATCCGAAGAGATCGTCAACTTCTTACACACGAGTTTTTCTCCGAACGCTCGTCAACTTCAATAAAAAAGAAAGAAGGCTTTTGATCTTCTACAACACTTCGAAGATCGAAGATTACAACTCTTGAATACTCTAGCACTTTTTGGTTGGATGACAAATTAAAGCTTTGGATAGCGAGTAATGGTAAGGCTCTTGGTTGTTGAGAAAATTTAAGGCTCAAGTGGATGGCTTTAAAGAGAAGACACAACTACTTTAAATAGAGCACCAAGAGAGTTAGTCATTTAATGCTCCAAACGCAGAGCTGACGGAATTCCATCGGTATGGGACGACATTCCGTCGGTATACCATATATGGATAGTTACGGTAATAAATCTAGTCGTTGGAGCATTTAATGCTAAGATCCGTCCATTCAAAAATCAAAAATAAAGCAGACGGAATACCGACAGTACAGACCGGTATACCATCGGAGTACCGATTATCTCCACCTTAAGTGTTTCATAGTTTGTCCTGGACCTTGTACAGACTCTAGGACCTTGAATCTTTTGATAGTAGGCTTTTGATTATGTGGTGGCTTCTCTTCCATCTTTGCTTTAAGTCATTCCTTAAGTCTTCCGTGTGGCTTTGATAAAAGATCTTTTTGTAGCAGCCTTTGGGAAGCTTGATGGTATATCTGTTTGCTGAGAAGATAGAGAAAACTAAAATACGAAGATGCAGTTAATGTTATGGAAATCAATGTGCCAACATTAGTGCCTTTTTGAATGATTATCTAGCGCCAACTGCAAATGGCACGAGACAGCTGTTTGATCATTATGACAAATCTAATATATCTGACATAATCTTCTCGACCGTCGTGCGCTCGAGATTCGAACAGATTTTTCTCGACTGACGTGCTGTCAATTATGATGAAAATTGTTTCAGCTTCTCGAGGAAGCTTGCTTCGTGTCAGCCAGCGCCATTTGAAGTCCAGTGCCAATTGATGTCATGTGCCATATACTGTCTGGCGCCATTTAACTATTTGAGTGCTGGCGCCAATTATGAGTAGCGCATGTTGATGTATACTTTTTGAGCTTCGACAAGACCCCCTTAAAAGTTTTTAAATTTAAAAAACTTCAAAATTTGGATTACTTTGAATAAGAAGCATTTCTATATGCTTGGCTCATAGTAGAATCGTAACATTCCCCGATTTTTGGGCACGGATCGCGCAACTGTTACAAATAGCTTTAGGCTATAAATAGCCGACTAGAGAGAGAAAACACTTCTACTAGAATTTTCTTATTCTCGAGCTCTTAAAATTCTTCAATTCTCGAAGCTTCGATCAATCTAAATGGCCCCAAAGAGAACTACAGCTGAGAAAGAAAAGAAAGTGACCGGAGCCACTTTGCGTGCACCGCCGTTGATGGTGCACAACACGTCATGCCGTCGACGAGAGCTGAGAAGGAGAACTCCACTCTTGAAGGTAAGAAAGTCGATCGGCGAAGATGACAATAGAATGCTCCTACCATTCGCGCGTAGCATGATCAAGGGCCAACATCAACCGCCTCTTTCAGAGTTTTGGTCGATCCATTGCGCCGTCTGCAACCTGTGCTACCTCTTTCAGAGTGTTAGCTAGAAATCAATCATAAAAATGATGCCCTGTGCTATTTCATATTTTAAGCATGATGCGGCATCCGTTGTTATGCACAAATTATGTGCTGACTGACTAATGTGCCATTTGATTTGAGAACTGTCACTCTGTATGCGCTATTTTTTAGAGAAAAACTCGGTGTTGAGTTAAAATCACTTGCTTCTTACAATCTTTCATAACTCTAATTTTTGTTTCTTTTTGCCTTTCTGCAACATCTATAGTGACACCAAAGCTGATATTGCCGTAAAAAAGAAGTACTATCTCCTTCTATAAAAAATAAACTGATGACCATTAAGGAGGAAATAACTCCTAAAATTGAAATTACTGTCAAGGAAAAGATAATTCCAAAAGTCGAAGTGGCTATCAAGGAAGAGCCAGCACCAGAATATAGAGGTACAGGAAGCTCTAGTCAATCAACTCCTGAAGACCTTGACCAACTGGATCCTTCATATGCACGATGGTTGAGGGATGGTACTTCCCCTATCAGGCTCATCCGTGAGCAAATGAATAAAAGTATCTCATCATCAATGTTTCTTGTTTTGATATAGCTTTCATATATTCCAAGGTGTAGTTTGCTTCCAATGTACTTCTTTACTCCTTTTTATGGAGAAAATAAAAACATTTTCGTTTGCTCATTTGTTATAATTTTGTAGATTTACCATCTTTTGTGTATCTAGGTTCTGTAATAAGTCATTGATACAGATAGTAGAATTCAGACAAGTCATTGATGTAGATAGCAGAATTTAGAGGTAATGTGGGCGTGAATTCGTACATCTTTTGTTTATCTTTGGGCCAACTGGAACTCAAGGATAGGATATCTCTTAAAATAGCTGGGTTTCAAAAGATGATGTTTATAATTATGTAGTAGATGTTGTGGGTCCATGAAGATGTATCATCAGATCTGGATAGACTCCGTTGGAGATTTTACAGACGAGTAAATAATTCAAAGATTTAAAGTATGTATAATATTTGTCAAAAAATATAGTACACACTTTCAAACATGGTACTTCTTCAGGAATTTGCCGTTGATAGGCATCATAGCGATTCGACCATCCATCCCTGACAGTTAATAAGCTCTGTTGGAGAAAACTTTGCTTATAACATAGGGACCTTCCCATTTTGATTCGAACTTGTCCTTACTCATATGTATCATAGCCATAGGACGTCTTACAGTAAGGACTAGCTCACCTTTTTGAAATACTCGTATTTTGACTTTACGGTTGAAGGCTTTTGAGATACGGGCTTGGTATAGCTCGATGTGTTATTGAGTTAATAGCCGCTTCTCGTCAAGTGCTTCAAGCTCCTGAAGTTGAAGACGATCATTATTTTCTATTGTGAGCTCATTGGTAATGGCTATTCTTAGTGATGGGATTTTAATCTCTAATGGCATGACAACTTTACATCTATACACCAAAGAGAAATGTGATTAACTAGTCAGAGTGCGTACGGTAGTACGGTAGGCCCATAGACATTCTCCAAGATTTTTGCTCCAGTTACGTTTATTGGTGGAAATGAACTTTTTGAGAAACTTGATGATCGTTTTATTGAACGCTTTCGCCAAACCATTAGCAGTAGGATTGTAGGCCGTATAAGCAACATTGTTAAGCAACATTGTTGATCCGATTGTCATCACATAATCGAGTGAACTTCTGACTGATGAAATAAGGTACATTGTCATGGATAATTCGTCGAGGAATACTGAATCTGTAGATCACATGATGTTTAATGAAGTTGATGACACTGCTTGTCTTGACTTCAGCTAAAGGTCTTCTGCCTACTTTGAGAAGTAATTGGTTATAGCTAGGATAAACCGATGTCTTCGGGATGAAGGCAGATTAATAGGACCAATGACATCCATACCCCAAGCTTCGAAGGGCCATGATGCTGCAGTTGGATACAGGAATTCTGATGGTTGATGAATAAAATCTGCATGGATTTGACATACCCAACATTTTTTTGAATATTCAATGGCGTCTGACACTATGGTTCGTAAATAGTATCCCATGCATCGAATCCGATCTTGTAGCTTAGGACTAGGCTGATGTGCACCACAGACATCGTCATGAGTTTCACGTAGTACCTGCTTTGCTTCATCTTCTGCAAGACACCGTAGAAGCATACCATCAAATGATCGCCTGTATAGTATTTTGGAGGTGTGGTTGTAATAGAATCGGAGCGACCGTCGACGAATTGCAGTTGCTTCTTCGAAATCTTCAGGTAGAATGTCATGTACCGCGAAGTCGATGAAAGGATCTCTCCAGTCATCACCTGTAGTGCAAACTTGAACTGAATTGCAGGATTCTAAATACAAATTATTCTCGATGCAGAATAACTTCCTGTTGGTGATGACGATCATCTGTTGTCTTTTCACAGGGATCGCTATTACTTTTGCTAGATTAGCAAGCTCATCATCTTCTGTATTGGAAGCTCGTCGTACATGTTCAATGAAGAAGCCTTTGAATAATGTAACTAATTTGACTGCTGCTTTTTGATATGGAACGAGATCTTGATACCGAACTTCATACGTGCCTCTAACCTGATTTATAATCAGTTTAGAATATCTGTAGACTTCAAGGTATTCGATATCCAATTGTTTGGCTTATTGGAGACCAATGAATAGAGCATTGTATTCAGCAATATTGTTAGAGCATGGCTCATCCAAAGAATAAGCTCTCTGAATGGCCAGTCCTCCTGGAGATACCAAAACGATTCCAACTCTAGCGGCGATAGTGCCCTTGGGTCCGATTCTAGAGGCACCATAAATGAATAGACGTCAAGCGAAGATTCCTTCTGAAATCATGTTGGATTCCAGAGTTTTATCATGATAGTGCCCTTGGTCCGATTCTAGAGGCACCATCAAAGAATAGACGCCAACTAAAGATTCTTTCTAAAATCATGTTGGATTTCAGTGTTTCATCAAGAATTTTGTCATAGAGTTTAGATGTCTCAAGGATCGAATGAGAAGCCAGAAAATCAGTTAGGACTTGACCTTTAACGGACTTTTGTAGGAAATAGACCATATCATATTGTGCCAGTAATATGGCCCCATGTAGCGAGTCTGTAATTAAGTGTACTGGGTTTCTTCATCAATATTCGGAAAGGGTTGACTCTGGAGATGACATGAATGGTTTGACCCATGATATAATGTCGTATTTTTTGAACAGCGAACATCAGGGATAAATGTTCTTTTTCTACTGGGATGTAACGGTATCCAGCACCGATCATCGTGCGACTGAGATAATAGATGGCTTGCTCATGACCTTCTTTGTTCTTCTGAGCTAGTATGGCACCTAGAGAATGATTCATTGCTCTAACATACATCAAGAAGGGTATTCCTGTGACTGGGGGCACTAGGACTGGAAGGTTCATTAAGTACCATTTTATGTCTTCGACTGCTTAATGGCATTCTTTGGTCCAAACGAAAGACACACCTTTCTTCATTAGTTGATTGAAGGTCTGCAGCATCCAGAGAGATTTGAGATGAATATTCTGATGTATATAAGCCACCCTGGAATCGTTGTAGCTATTTTAGGTTGCGTGGAGGACGCATCTTTTGAATGGATTTGACTTTCTCGGGGACAACGTGTATACCCTTAGCGGTAATAACGAATCCGAGGAATTTGCCACTAGAGACTCCCAATAATGACTTGATGGGATTCATCTTGAGTTGATGCTGACATATTAGATTTAAGATAGTTCTTAAGTCTTGGATGTGATCTTCCTTTATATGACTTTTGACAGCAATATCGTCGATATAGCATTCAACTATCTTCCGTAAATGTTCACAAAAAATGGTACTCATGACCTACTGATAGGTTGCACCAACATTCTTGAGACCAAACGGTATGACTGTGTAGCAGTAGACCCCTGAAGGAGTACGAAAAGATGTATGTTTTTCATCTTCTGGGTTCATCCTGGTCTGATTGTATCAGAAAAACCCATCCATGAAAGACATCTGCTCGAACCTACAAGTGTTGTCGATCATGACATCAGTAATCGGAAGAGAAAACTTATCCTTGGGACAAGCTTCATTAAGGTCTCTAAAGTCGATGCAGACTCGGACCTTCCTTATTTTTTTCATAACTGGGATGACATTAGAGACCCAGTCGGGATGTTATTCTTTTCTGACAAAGTCACAAGCGATAAGCTTCTTGACTTCAGCTTCTATAGCGTCCATCATATCAAGTCAGAATAGACGCTGTTGTTGTTTAACTAGCCTCGTATTTGGCAGAGTGTTGAGCTCATATTTGGCAGAGTGTTGAGCTTATAGGTAGCGATCTGAGGATCTAATCCCGGCATATCCTCATAGCTCTTAGCGAATACGTCAAGATATTCCCTAATAAGCTGATCAGTTCATGTTTATCCGCTTCACCAAGACTTTTACTGATGAATTTTGGCCTTGGAGAAGCTTCTTCTCCGACATCGACCTGGACCAACTGATCTTCAGTAGGTGGTTTATGTTGCTCGAAGAGAATTTTCCATTGAGTGTCCATCCTTTGTGCCCAAGGATCAGATTAAGGGACTTTAGCAAAGTCGTCGTCGTCTTCTGAGAACTCGACGGTCACCATATTGGAAGGTAAGGTCACCTGATGGACGTGACCTATACTGGTGTCCGAATGCCATGAGGCAAAGTAAGAAGAATTAGATGGCTCTTCTTTGTCAGACTCAAAAGCGTGTAGGGTAGTGATCGACGAGGTGTAGCCTAACCCATGCTTTGTTCTGTTGTAATATTGTAGCGAATTTCTTTTTGGAGTAGGTATACGAATAAGAGTTCACCTTCCCCTACCACCATTGAGGCCGATTTTGAAGTTGTAGCCCATTTTTTGGATGATATTCTTCGATTGTTGACTATAAAGACATAGTTGAAGTCGCCCATTATTGTCATTTTCAGCATCGCTATCAAATGTAGCCTTGTAATTCAATCCTTTGCTGAAGAGAATAGGATGTTCATCGTTCTTCTTGGAGGGAATCAGAAAGAATGAATCTTGTACTGATTCCAGTGATACTTCATCTTGAAGAGGTTGAACTGCCCCTAATGTAAGGGGTTCGATGTTATCCAGGATTTCTAGATAACATCGAGTATAATAATTGACATCGGTATACTGCAAAGGAGATGCTACTTTATTGATAATTACATCATCATTTACAATAGTGCTCTTGATCTTAGCCGATGGCTTGCTAAGATTGATAACAAGAGGAGGGAAAGGAGAAGGTTTGTTACAACGAAGGTCGATAACAAGAGGCTCAGAAGAGGTTAGCTCCCTATGCTTCGTCTTTTCAGCAAGAGGGCGCTTAACAGAAGGAGAAAGATTGATGGTCAGCGTCTGAGAAGACAAAGGATGAGAAGTGTATCCTTTGACTGGAATCACCAGGACATCATCTGGATTCTCTTGACATTCTTCTTCGGTGTCCATGGCCAGTACCACTTTCGTAAACTCTTTTTGTACTTTCTGGAGTCCGTAAAATATGCTTCAATGCCTCGAAAGGGGTTAAGATCAGCCACTTCTTTGCAGACTTCTCTGTTGTCATCCATATATTTAAAGCATTGATGGAGAGTAGATGGCACGATGTTATGTTCATGCAACTATGGTCTTCCCAATAAGACGTTTTAGGAGACGTGATTGTCAATCACATAGAAAGTGACTTTCGTGCGGAGATTGCCTATTTGGACTTTTAGGCGAATCTTTTCCAATGGTTCACTTCCTCGAAATTGAACCCCATAATAGTCCTGATTATTGCAGAGAGATTATGGACTGAGATCTTCAGCGCATCCAATAGAGTCTTTGGCATAATGCTGAGTGTAGATCCTGGGTCAACTAGAATGCGATTGGCCTTCATGGTATCGACATATCCCATATAGTAGAAAGGTCGGTCATGTCGATTATCTTCCAAGAGCATATCATCTTGAGTGAATGTGATATTAGGGATCAACTCTATAATGCTACGACAGTGGGAGCATACCATCAGTTCCTCGTCTGGTTTCTTAAGATGGGCCAGACAAGCATCTCCTTGCATTAAAGCTTTACTTAACATCTCTCGAATTTCCTTTGAGAGATGCAGGAGTTCAAAAATTGATAACATTGCCGAAGTATTGGCTAGTTGAGCCAATATGTCAAAGTTATACGACTTTTCAAGTCCAAAAGGTGGAGTTTTCTTTAATATTTTATCAAAGTGAACTGGTTGTTTGCCTTTGTCAGCCGCTGTTGGTTTGCGATGAACTGGTTTCGCTTGAGGCGATGACATCGAAGGATCATTGATGACATATAGAGAAGATGCTGAAGGGGCATTAGAGATTAGAGGGGGAGTGGCTGCATTCTCTTGTCCATCTGGATAGTCTATAGGATAGAGCCTCCCAGATCGGGTACCGGTCATGGCTTCTTCCTCCGGTACTGGTGCAAAGGATACCATGTTACAGTTCTTCATCCTAGTCTTGCCTCGGGAAGACTTCTTTTGAAGACATGACGGATTTGTCCAGAATTCTGGTCCAACACGGGACTGACTGTGTTAAAGACGTAGGAAAAGGGGTATAGGAGACCCTTTTCCATCATTTAAGCCAGGGGCTTTCTGTAGATCATATCCCATCTTTGTCATTAGCTCGCAGGAATATTGATTGTATAGATGGAATGAATGTTGGCCAGTAATTGATTTCCATCTTTGGTGTCACTGCTTCGGCAGAAGAAGGCGAAGCTGCTGCTGGAATGAAGGTAGCATCCAAAGGTGGAAAATGATCACCCAGTAATGTCATATGACATGACTTGTATTTGGTCGCCTTTCTTGACTTCGTAGGGGAAACATGTGTCTTTGACTCAAAGTCAGCAACCAAATCGGGGTAAATCCACATGATCTTCTCTTTGTCGGTTGACAAGGGTATGAGCCTGTTACTTCATGCTGGCGGAAGGTTGACAATCTCCAGAGTGGCTTTTGGAATGGGGATGACTCCATCCTGCACAAGTTGAGCAGGAATGTCGCCAAATTGCAGAGAAACGACATTGAGAGTCACCGTTTTTTCATCTTGCTGAAGGGTAATTGCCTTGGCGTTGATCTGTTCTTGGATCTTCCCTTTAAGTACGTAGCATGCCCTAGTCGGATGTCCTAAGAACCTGTAATAGACACAGTATTGAGGATTGTCGTCTTACCTACTTCATCTAGCTATTTTGCTTCGGGCAGTTGAAGTTTGTTGCTCTTGATTAGACAATCAAATATGCTCATGATGTCGTACTCATCAAAGAAATATTCCTCCTTAGGACATGGTACTCCCTGTAGAGGTACAGTCGTGGTAGGTGTTGACTGACCTATAGTGTTAACTGACCCACATTAATGGCTAAAGCTTCTTTGCCTTTGAGGTTGTTCTGACGACCGCCGCTGTTGGTTGCAGAATGTTCATCTTTTTCAAGATTAGGCATCTGGATGCCTAGTTGTTTAAACTTGTCAACACTGTCTTCGGCTGCCCTGGCACTTATTATGAATGAGGCCCAGTCTTGGAATTGCATAGGTCTAGACATGCTAATTATAGGTAACAAGTTTGATTTGTATATATTTATAGTCAGTGCATCTGGAGTACCCAAAGGCATGGTGCCTTACGATGGAAGCGCTCGATGAAACATTCAGCAGTTTTATGAGGCCATTGTTTGATTTTGATGAGAGCCAACATAGTCATGTCATTTGTTCCCTCATAGAATCATTCCAGGAATATTTGCTTGAATTCTGCAAAAGATGTTATGCAACCATCTAGCAAACTACGATAAGTCAAAGATTGCACTCGCCAAGTACCCGACGAATACTCTAGTGAGTAGAGCATCGTTTCAGTTGGAGTTGATCAGTCATTACCTCAAAGTGATTGAGATATTGAATCGAAGATGAGCTTCCATCAAACAGCATGATGGTTGGTGGCTTGTACTTAGATAGAAATGGAACTTCCTTCTACTCTACAGGGTAGGGTTGTTTGATCTCTAGCTTCTGCAGAACATCCTTCTGCTTAAAGGCTTCAAACTGGTTATGCCAAAGCTTTACTGCCTCCAAGGGATCTCCCGAGACATGGGGAGCAGTAGACTGTTTTGATGTGTTAGGAGGCAAAACTAGATGATAAGCACCACCCCCAGCACCAGACTGACTTAGAGTAGCCTGAACGGTTATAGTAGCATCGTGGGGAGATTGCCCCCTAGACTAGTGTTGACGGGGCAGCTGCTGCTACGTGTTTTTGGGTTGGAATTGGATTCACAACCGGTGGAACAGTGTGTTGTACTACGATCACAGCATGCATACTTGCAACCATTTCAGCCATGGTTTTCAAGTTAGCCTCTAATGTAGCAATCCTCTGCTCCTTACTGCCGGAGCTGGACGCATCTTGTTCTTCATTAGTGACATAAGCAGTTATTTCTCTGGCCACCGAAGAGGAACTGGTGGAGAAGATAGTCCGCTCAGAGCTCTCACTATCGGCATCAAAGTCATATAGGGAACTACCTATAGAATGAGGAGTGGGAAGATTCCTTTGATCGAAGAAATCTCGGTTAGTATCAGGAAGATTCCTTTAACCGATTGTTTCTTACTTGGAAAGAAGATTCCTTTGACCGATTGTTTCTTGGTCGGAAGGAAGATTCCTTTGACCGATTATTTTTTGGTCAAAATTAAGAGGATTTCTTTGACTGAGGACATCTCAAAGACTAGGAGAGGGAAGATTCCTTTGACCAAGTAAGTCTCGGCCTTCTGATCTTGTATTCTGGTAGACCCCTTCACCGGAGTCATAGATACGATCAAGGTATTGTTGACTGGAATTTCAGGATGCATTATGTCTTAGACGTTTTCCTTCCCAGTACTTCGGGACATCATATTGATCGAAGCATATTGCAATTCATCCTTGTCCACCATAATGAGTTCAGGAGTCCGAGTGTAGTTCAAACGGTCAAAAATAGACCGTTTTGCTGATTGATAGCAACATTTGATCACTACTTCATGGTGATGATTACATTGATGTTCCTGATGTGGAGTTACAGGTGGACGAGATGGTCCTGTGATCTTCTGCTTTTGTACAAGAAGTTCGCGGAGGTCAGTTACAGTGACATGATAAGGAGAAGTTGAAGGTACATATTCCTTGATGATGTTAGGTACATGATTTCGGTTCTTGAGATGCTTTGTTCCCTATGTATACAGAGAAGTACTGAGCTCATTAGCATAGGTGAAAGGATTCTTGATTTGAGAAACTCTTTGTGCGCAACTAAGTAGGTGGCACAGATTACTCTTGACGTAGGCTAGATGGTGTTCTGAGCTGGTTAAGGTAAGTGCGCATGTCAAGGTTCTGCGCCACCTGGCTATTTGTCTGAGACACCCTCATTTTAACCTATTTAGTTCCTGAAATACGCAGGGTAGAAAGATCCTATCTCTGGCTTGATTGGCGCTGGCCATGAGGAGTGGGCAGGATGCCCTGTTGTTTTGCACACATTATTCCAGCATGTTTTGTACCACGCAGATGAGCAGCAGGAAATAGACTTCGAGCAGAGTCTAGTTTCTTGGCATTGATTTGATTGTCTCTACCAAGAGAAATCGACTTTCTACTCAAAAGCGTTCTCGCATTGATTGGCACAGAGGCATAATCAGATGCATTTTCTATCGAGTCCAGGACTGGAGAAGAATAAGGAGAGGCCATAGGACGCTTTCCTTTATTCTGCGTAGGGGCAGTGATATGTAACTTCTCCACCAAGTTTAGAACTTGGAAGGAATAAGGATTGGCCATAGGCCATAGGGCAGTGATATGTAACTTCTCCACCCAAAATCTCAGATTCATATATAAACCCTAATTCATATATGAACCCCATGTAGTCAAACTAGGTCAACTAAAGTCAAACTAGGTCAACCCTAGTCAACTACGCTATCAGGATAACAATAGCGACGAAACCCTATTCTCCGCCACCCGTCGAACCCAACCCGGCCCAAATCTTACGGGCCCAGCCCACCGCCAGCTACCTCCGCCCCCCACCCCCCCGTCAAACCCAACCCCTCCGTCCCCAATGTCGAACCCAATCCCTCCGCCACCCTATTATTCTAGGTGGCTTGTGATTCCCATCTATTATTACGGACCACATATCAAAATCAAGAGACGTTAAGTAGAAGCTTATACATGTCTTCCAGTATGTGTAGTGGGTACCGTCAAATAGGGGTGGCCTATTTGTCGACTATCCTTCACCATTGTTGGTATGGATAGATCTAATAGTTGCCATAACTCTTAGGAATGTTAGTTCGGTAATAAGAGATCTAGCTTGATACCAATTGAAGGACCGTTAGACAAATATAGAGGGGGTGAATAAAGTCCAACGAAAATATCTATCCAATAAAAAAAATTATTATAAGTGAAGGCAGAGTACAACCAATAGAATAAAATGGTGTATGTATAAGACAAGTATTAAAAAGTAGTAGAGTTTAGAGAGCAAACGCAAACACCACGCCCGAGAACTCTTGCTTGGAGTTAAATCCACTATAGTCATAATAGTGAAACACAATCTTTGAATTTGAAGCATTTACATCTCCTTACACCTTATGCTTTTATCCGAAGCGTACAACGACTTTAACAACATGAGTTTTATCCGAAGAACTCGCGACTTCAGCATCTGAGATAAGATTTTGTAAACTATGATTGTACAACTCTTTTCAGACTTCTAATCGAGATTGCACTTGGAACTAGAAGGCTGAGGGAGTTGATCTTGGAAATGGGAAGGTTAAATCTCAGAGATCAATCTATAGGATAATAAAGATGAAAAGAGATAAGTGAGTAAGAATGTGGAAATCTATGTCTATTATAGGATTTTTGTGGATAGAGTTTGGCCAGAATTGGGGTGTATATTTGAATATTTTCGAACGTTGGGTGCCACAATGTCTGGGATCGCACAATTGTCTGGAATGTCCAGGTTCATCTAGACCGAGTTCGTCCAGAGTTTGGTTGGTATAATAGGTAAGGTTCCATTGCTTGTTTTGGCATGAATTTGTTTTGATTGGTTGGGCTTTTTATAGATAGGCTTTGGGCTGTATAAGTGGACTGGTGGTTGAGTAGACTTCTGGTATCAAGTGAGACTAGATGTACATAAGTCCTAGACTCACTAAATAGATAATTACATATTTGACCAAGTACAACTTTCAAGCCCCGCATTATAGTTGAATATTCATGCGAGTCATATTTGCGACATATCGAAACATGGTTTAATTGACTATCAAAATTAACTTGACTGAGACCGAATGGGCCAACAAATAGGTGTTAAAAGAAAACTATTATTGATAGAAGAACAGAGGGTTACAAAATATGGCCACAAGGGCCTAACAGAACAAAGAGAGAAACAAGCTTGGGAGGGGAACAGTCATAGTCGTAGACGGCATCCGCGATGTCCTAGAGAGATTGGGAATGGAACAAACAACGAAAGGCCTCCACCACTTCCCTCGACTCCTTCTCCCTTGGATCTAGAGAAAGGGAATCAAGATCCAACGTCGCGCTCAGAAGGTGAATGATGTCGTCCAAGGACAGGAGGAGAAACCATAATACGCCTCATAGCAAAGGCAGCAATACTTATAATCTCCATCCTCCTCGGCTTCTTAGAGGGCCTGTGATGAGAAGTCCTCTTCGGGGCCATAAGGGAGATGAAGAAGTAAAGAAGTAATGGTTTCCTCCTAAATTTATAGAAGAAACCACCGACTCTTTGTATATACCAGCTTCATGCGTGGGGAGATGAAGAAAGTTCTAATCATGAATCTGACACTTCAATCTCCTCAAAGCATGATTTGAATTGCCCAAAAGGCGGTGAATCGACGCCCGAAGCAAAATCTCTTCGAATGCAGCAATAATCATTAAAAGCCTGATAGCCTGGTAGCGTTTCATGTGTCATAATTGATGGCAGCATCAGCAGTCTAACAGATAAGTCCAGACGGCCCAAACTCTATGCGTCCATGCTTCTGTTCAAAGTGTTCTAAGCTTATTTCAAGTTTGAAAACTTTGAAAGGGATCTTGTAAAAGCATAGAAAATCACTAAAGGTCCATTCAGTCCTAACCATATCAGGTCATGCAGCTAAGAGGCAGCATACCAACCTACGGCTCTCCATGCGGCTCTCTATGTGGATCCCCAGGCGGTCCTTCATCCTATGAGGCTTCGAGCGCCCCATACAAAAATAGCAGCACGAGGCCTGCATCACCCTAATCACTACCTGTTAACGAAAGATAGCGGTACAGTGCCACGTATACATTCTCCTCATGCGGCAGTGATCCCAGAAGTCCTCATGCGGCCAATACTTTATGGGACGGTACTCCTAAAAGTTCTCATATGGCAGGATCCATGCGGCTAAATGTTCATATCTAGAAGATAGATTTTCTCGAATCTTGGTATGTGCCACGTGTCCAATCAACCAGGCCATCCAATTAAACTGCTAGGTGATTTTGATCCTACATTAATAGTGTGTGTGTTAATAACCGTCCCATTAAACCAAGTTCACTTAAATCTCAATATGTGCCAGGTATCAAACTAATCGGGCATATAATCATGATAATTTGATCCCGTGCTTATGGCGTATGTGTTATAACCGCCCTATTTAACGAAAAATCTTCCCAAATTATAGTATGAGCTACGTGTCACCATGATCGGGCCATACGATTAGCAGTTGTAATTGGTAAGTGCATTATACCAACTTCCATAATAGCACCTTCATAATCTCTGTAGAGGATCTCCTCCAATCAATGCCACGTGTCACCTTGATCAGGCTTTGCGGTAAGGCAACTATAGCAAATAGCTTAACAACCCATATTGTGTGTCGTGAATCCTGCAGCAAGTCATATCCAATCGCCGCCTCAGAATTGCAATAAATAGTGTCGTATCTCCTTCCTCAAGCATGAGCAAAGATACATAAAGAAATAGAGATCACACAAACATATCAAAGAGAAAGGTCTTTGCCAATCGATCGTCAACGGAGTAAAAGAGTTACTACAGTACTCGATCTCCATCGTCGTACTTTTCCAAATCTTATATTCTACTATGAACCCTCGTTGTAATTAGGGTTCTAGTTGTACTTCTTTGTTTGTAATCCATAAAGGCAAAAGTAAATAAAACTTTTTTTCTGTTTAATTTGTGATGGCAATAATAATTTTGCCTAATTTTGCCCTTTTTACCACAATATATGGTTACGTTCGAAGTCCTCGTACTGACTCTTGGACTTCCTTCTACTCCCTTGCTTTTGCTTCTTCCTCGCCTCTCTGAAACAAGCATATCTGAAAAGATGTAGATGAGGTACCTTAATATTTTATCTATTATTTAACACCCCGCTCTTGGCGAACTCCAGACTAACCATGTGTTCTGGAGAAGAAGCGGTCATGAACACTCATACGGTCTCCTATGAGTTTGGCAAAGTACACAACAACCAAAGCTCTTGTAACTTGTCATCGAACTTTATTTCCATAGAGGATAACTATTCAACCACACCTTGAAACTTACTCAAGTACTCAGTAATGGACGAACTATCGTTGTACCTAAGACCCATCAGATAAGGAACAATTTATTTACGCCAATCTTCTTCACATACAAAAATTTCAAGTTCTCTTGTTCTCGCACATGAACTGTCTTATATATCCATAAACCTGTATATGCTTGAAATTAGCTAGTACTCTTCAGATTTCTCACTGGGCTTCTCGGAAGCAAATACGATTGATGCAACTTCTTGAAGAACAACAAATCATTCATCTTACTCCACCAATAGTGGTAGTTAAAACCATTCATGTTTATCATGCACACTAGCTTCATATCTATATATTTTATTCTGTTTGGCTATCAACCCCTGACACCTAACAACATTTGTTCTGATACCACTATTTTGGGTACCAACACGAAAAAACCATTCCCTCAAACTGATAGAATTTGGTGAGGTCGGAAGGTAATCGCACAAACCTTATATGTCCAAAATCCACATAGAAGTACAACATAAACACAAGTCTCTTTAATATTACATGGACATTTCCAATGAAAAAAATTATGGAATGATCGAAGTCCAACTCGAAAAAGCTTATACTAATGAAATAAAGAAAATAAAGTAATTCCTTTACAAACTCCTCTGCCGGTCAACGGATCACCGCAATACTTCAAATAGATAGAAATTGATTACAACAAGTACCGAAAAATTACCGAAGGCGAGAAAAACAATGAAGATCCGCTGAAACAGATCGCTTTCCAAGTCAAACCTCCAAACTCCGGATCACCTCATCCTCTCCTGAGAAATTGCACCCTTGAAAAAATAACTCTCATTAGATTATGTCTCTTGAGTTTAATGTTGGAAAAAACATTTACAGCACTAAACATCCGAATATATTTGGATCGTTGATCACGATTCAATGGTATTAATAAAATATCCAATTTTAAGTTCAGTCCCAGCAGCACTGGTATACCAGCCGTGATATACCGACGGTATACCTAAACTTGGCAACATTGTGTCAGAACAGTTCTGGAATGAACTGTTGTCACCGGTGTACATACGGTATACCCTTGTCACTGATACAGGTTTTCTAAATATTCTGAAGCGCACTCAAACAAGCTTCCTCTTATCGCCTTTTATTTTTCGAGTTTCTCCGACACATATGCTACTGATCATATTTCACGGTATTCTCCACATAGATTGGAAATCCCATCCAATACAATCAAATATTGACAATAAAATAGACAGAGTATCGGGTGTAACAAGCAGCTCGAACAGTAGCATGGACAAAGTTACATACCGAGGTCCACCAACTTAAAATAAGTATTTCATGCTAAATATTCTTTGTGATGTGAATATAGAAGTCAAGCATCCCTATAAGCCTAAGTTCATGGTCTAAAATGAGATGCAAAACAGGCGGTAGGAGAACGACCCTTAACCTTTAATTAACTAGGCCCCCCATTCCATATACTAAGAAACTCCAAGTGGAGATATCGTATAGTATCTAATTTCTGGACAGTTTGTTTTCACACATGCTTGTAGCTATATGCATCAATAGGTCATCTTAGGCATAATCAAGAAATTTCAATACACAAGTGAAAAAGGCTAAAAGATGATAATGTAACTAAAAGATCACAGTACAAAATCCACACATGTTCACGAATACCTTCATGTTTTTTAGAAGAATATTTCTTGAAAATTTCACACGATTTCCATATTTTATTGATCACAATTCTTACTTCACATGCATGCATTTTCATTCGGATCAAATGTTAATTTCCTCAATTGTGTTCCTTCTAGACATTTGGATGAGGTTTTATATTTCTAAGAATTATTTTTCATTTCTTTTTTACGGAAAAAGAATTCAACATTTCTATATCCATGTTTAGTTAAGATGTGGTTATATAGTCCAAAAAACTAAAAAACTAAAAATAAAAATTCATGTTTAGTTGAGATAGAAATAGAAATCTTAATTTGTTTAGTTTTCCATAAATACATTTTATTAATTTGATTATGCTGCTATTACCCAACTTCAATTGGTATCATTGAGGGAATTATCATCCATAATAATTATAATTAATGCACCCAACCAATATTTTCAGGAAAATAAAAATATTTCCAAGAGAGACTTGGGTTTTACTTTGGCACATACGTGGGAATTTAAACCCCTCAGATTTTATTCCTATTTTCAATTCCACACTTATCAAACATGGATAAGAAATCCAAAATCGATTTCCAAGCCTCTAAAAATTGAACCAAACAACCCTATAATGTACTTGGCCCTTGATCAGACAAGGGCATGTGGTTGAGAAAACCATTGAAGGGCTGTTGATCGAAGTAGAATGTAGTTGCTCTTCTCAAAATATACAGATCACATAAATTAACTCTCCCTCTCAAGTATAAATTAACTATCAAGTATAGGGTACCTCTCCCTCTCAAGTATAAATAACTCTCAAATATAAATTAACATTAACTGAAGTAGATATCTGTTAGTTGTAAATAAATATCCAAGCTAACTAATTGGAAATTAACTGACATTGAGGCAAACATATACAAACACAAATGTCATGCGCAGATACGTACAAACAAAGAGTATCAAGTTTTGAAAGTCATTGGTCAACTCAAAGATGGCTTTCAAAATATGAAAACTCACTTATACGCACCTTCCCATCTCCATGTTCTCCTCCCTCTCTCTTATCTCGTCTCTCTATATAATAACATAAGAGGCCTAAGTTTCTTCCAATTCATCCCCATTCGATACACTCATTCTCTCTCTCTCTCTCTCTCTCTCTCTCTCTCACACTTGCATCAATCTTCATCTACAACCATGGAGGTGGATCAAGGTCCCTCCTCATATACTAATGGCAACAGTAGCCAGAAGAAGGTATGTTCTCTCTCAGTTGTTCGATCGGTCTTCCATGTGTGATGCATAAATTGTCCCCTTCAATTCTTCCTCCAGTTTAAAGACACTGGTTTGAAGCCCATGCAGGAATAGATTCCTATACAATCAGTTATTATCTCCTGCAAACTGCTATAATAAAATATTATTAATAATATCATGAATTAATGGTCGGGCAAACCAAGTGTTTCTGGTGCTGGGTTGGAATTCCAGAGGCACTGTCAAATTATGACTATGTAATCCTCGACAGATCTTCGATATAGCGCATTTAAAGGTTGATGCCGATAAAATAAATATGTAATAATAATAAAACTTAACATGCAAGCCAATAGGCTGTGGAACGGACTATTTCAAATTAATATTAAATAGAATATATATATAGGTTGGATTGTTTTAATGATCTTCCATTTCCTGTTGCAACTGAGTCAACGGTCCGTTTGTTGTTATTCTTATGAGCTGTTAGATTCCAGAAATAAGTACAGAAAACTACATGTTTATTTAAAGGCTTGCTTAACCAAGCTGTAAATTTTTTACATGTTTTAATTGGTAAAATTAACTGAGATCAATTTTATTGCTAATTTACTAATTGTAGCTGAACAATTTACTCCAAGTTCCACAAATTTTATATAGTTTTCTTGGAGCCAGTTAACTAGGTAAGTTCTGCCACAGCCAAACAATAAATGGATTGCTTAGAGACTTGAAAATTCTACAGGTTAGTTGACTTATAATGAATGGTGGACAACTTGGGTCGCCAGTGTTGTTGCGAGCTTATGATAAGCTTTCTCTTTGGAAATTGTGAGGAAAGAGCTAGCTGGATTCCGATGCATCATTAGATGTTTAAGAACAAGATATGTTTATTTTTCTTGGGTCACATGGGTGTGATTTAATTAAATTTTTGGGTTATTAGTAATAGGGTCTCAAATAATATTTGATATTTTTAATTAGGTCTTTATAATGTTCAGTATTAGGGTTTATGTCTCATATGAACTTCTGACGTCCAAATCTGTTACCAATTTGGAGAGTTATGGAAATCCAAACCTTAATGTTGGACATTATAAAAATCTAAACCTTAATATCAAATATTATATAAGGCCATATTACTAAATACACGAAATTCTTCTCTATGTGATGTGTATATATGAAGAAATTAAGGACTTCATTTATGTTTCCTGTAGTCAATGGTTATGGAGTCAATACAGATGATGTGGTTATAAGACTTTAGAATCCATCCAACAAGTAGATTCAGGCAGCATCCACCAACCATGTGAACCTCGTGGACCTTTCCTGCGTACACACAAAGGCATTGACCTAGTCCTCAATTGAATATTCCACACATGACAATGTATCCATTCTTTAACTTTACCTACTCTTTGGGAACTCAATATTATATAGCTTTCTTTTTCAGTAATAGTTTTCTTTTTCTGATCCTGTCATTTTCTTTTCCTTCTTGCTGTCAATAAATTGGCCATAGAGGATGCTTGAGGTTCTCTAATTGTTTATATATGCAAAGAATTATGAATTAATTAACCTGTATGTTAATAGATGGTTAGGGTATATAAATTAATCTGCAGGTTCAACTGTTACAGTTTTTCAATTTCAATCCCTATTATCAATTTATCAAAGAGTTGAGGCTGATAATGCTTTAATCCAGTTTCTAAAAATATGATGCCGTTCGAAATTTTTTTGTTTCTTTTGATCGAGAGAAAGAATGCTGTAAGTACTCTGCAGGAAGAAAAATTACAATATGTAGCCGTGGAAATTGCAAACTACAATCTGATTATAGTCCGGACCGTTTCTGACATTCCAAGGACACTCTACAAATACTAGAAAAATGAACTTTTTTTAACCATTTTAAAAAGAAGAAAAAAAAATCATGTTATTGCAGTTTATAAAAGTTAGGGAGGTCTAACTCTAATTAAATTTTTTGAGATCTTCCAGTTTTTGAGATATGATGCCATCGCTCAGCTTGCACATGCTCAGAAACGGCTGTGCTATAGTCGACACTACATCACAGCTCAGAAATTGTCGATTTACGCCATTTTAGGCATATACTTGTAGATATCGTTGATTCAGTTTTGAGTACTAATAATATGCAGGTGAAAGTACTTTATAGATAGTCAGGGATTATGATTGCAAATGTTTTAGATTTTCAGATAATATAATGCTACAATTACAGTTTTTTAGTGCTAAAAATTGCAAATAGTACAGATCTGAAGTCCAACTAATTTGGTTGGTCAGAAACAACTTTTCCAGGCAAAGAGAGAAAAAATTGAAAGACCATATATATTTCATTTGAAGCTACCTCTTCAACAAATTCTTCAAATATCTGAATTTTGGTTCCTTGTCTAAATTAATTTGTGCTAATGAGCGATCATTTTTGCAGTCAGCCAAGGAGAAGGCAGCCGACGAGTGGCTACCAATCACCTCTTCTCGTAATGCCAAGTGGTGGTACTCAGCTTTCCACAATGTCACTGCTATGGTTGGAGCTGGCGTGCTCAGTCTCCCATACGCAATGTCTGAGCTTGGATGGTAAGAACAACGTCCACAAGTGATTAATTTGGTTTTGATGATTCCTGCTTTATAGTGGTTTATATGTCTTTAATTTTAATTTTGACGTTTTGTTGTTAACTCGGCTGTCAAAATGCTTTGCAACTGCACAGGGGTCCAGGTATTGCCGTGCTCGTCCTATCATGGATCATCACTTTGTACACCCTATGGCAAATGGTGGAAATGCACGAGATTGTCCCTGGGAAGAGGTTCGATCGATACCATGAACTTGGGCAGCATGCCTTTGGCGAAAAGCTTGGCCTGTGGATTGTGGTGCCCCAGCAGCTTATCGTGGAGGTGGGCGTAGACATCGTCTACATGGTCACGGGTGGAACTTCTCTCAAGAAGTTCCACGACACGGTCTGCCCCAACTGCAAGTCCATCAAGCAGACCTACTTCATCATGATCTTCGCCTCCGTTCACTTTGTCCTCTCTCAGCTGCCCAACTTCAACTCCATCTCAGGGGTATCGTTGGCTGCTGCCGTCATGTCCCTGAGGTACGTATACAAGACCTACCTATTTTGTCAATCAGTACTGTTGAAGATGAACATGTGCGTAATTAGTTTATTAGTACGTTACCAACATGGATTATCTAATTAGAGTACGTTGCCGTTGTCTCTGTTGCCAGCTACTCTACCATTGCTTGGGGAGCATCCGTGGAGAAAGGGAAGCAGGACGGAGTAGAGTATGGTTACAAAGCATCGAGCACACCGGGAACCGTCTTCAACTTCTTCAACGCTCTGGGAGATGTCGCCTTCGCTTACGCCGGGCACAATGTGGTCCTGGAGATCCAAGCAACGATCCCTTCCACTCCCGAGAATCCCTCCAAGAAGCCCATGTGGAGGGGCGTCGTCGTCGCTTACATCGTGGTCGCAATCTGCTACTTCCCGGTTGCTCTTGTCGGGTACTGGGCTTTCGGAAATAATGTCGATGACAACATTCTCCTCAGTCTTCAGAAGCCGAGGTGGCTCATCGCTATGGCCAACATGATGGTCGTGATCCATGTCATCGGAAGTTACCAGGTATGTATGTGTGTATATATATTAGCTTAAACTTGAACTCTAGTTCGTTCTCTCAAGGGATTAAATCATGAGGAAATTATTTTGCTATGCAGATTTATGCCATGCCAGTGTTTGACATGTTGGAAACCGTTCTCGTGAAGAAACTACATTTCGCACCAGGCATTACTCTTCGACTAGTTGCACGTAGTGCTTATGTTGGTAAGGCCGGGCTTTCCCTTTAGCATAGACCACACACTCGCAAATTTATAATTAATGCGGAAAATTTAATAATATGTATATATGGAACTTATGATATCTTGTGGTATGATCAGCATTTACCATGTTCATTGGTATGACCTTCCCTTTCTTCGGCGGGCTCCTTGGATTCTTCGGAGGATTCGCATTCGCCCCAACAACATACTTTGTTAGCCCCTTGAACCCCTATTAATTACATGAGAAATGAGCGCTTTCGTTGCAGGCTATGTTTGCATGATTCACAAATAATCTAGTAGATTGTGAATTAATGACCTCTTTCTTCAATTCCACAGCTTCCCTGCGTCATGTGGCTCTCCATCTGCAAGCCTCGAAGATTCAGCTTATCATGGACAATTAATTGGGTAAGCTGCTAACAATATTTGCTATTTTTTAGGGGAAAAAAAAAATTCCTATATTGAATTGCGTTTATATATACAATATGGTCTCCAGATTTGCATTGTGCTTGGACTCTTACTGATGACTCTAGCACCCATCGGTGGACTGAGGTCGATCATCCTCAAAGCAAAGACCTACAAGTTCTACTCATGAGCTAGCGGCAACTCAAGAAAACCGGTGAAACCAATTATACGGAATCGTCTTCGGACATGGTCATAATTGGAGTTGTATGTTTTAAAGTGTGGCTAGCTTGATAGTGTTCCTCGAGGAACAGATGGAATCATGCGCTGTGAGGGGAATTTCAATCAATTCCTATTAGCTAGCTAGTTAAGCGCGATACTTACGTCTTAATGTTCGTTTCTAGCTTAGTACCATATGTGATACAATTATATGTGAACCTTTTACTCTGTCATTAGTAGTTGAAAGTACTATTGTTTCTGTGTGTATATTGCTAGTGTGAGGCTTAAGGTACTGAGAGTGCTTCCAAAGTAGATGGAAATATATATCCATCTAACACTTGTATCCTTTTGTTGTGACTGTGTCAGACAATTTCCTTTTCTTTTCTTTTCTTTTTTCATGTATGTAGTAGAGGAGGGGAAAAGACGACCATTAATGTCTCCATCTGTAATATGTGTTTGTTGGATTTTACGATTGAATTTGCCATTATCATTAGCGACGTGCATTCGTTTATCCATGAAGATTCGAAATTGATTACCCATGTGGAAAGATTTTCACGATATTGCACCCCTTTTAGCTCATTCTTATATTTGTGGCTACATACTTTGGTCTTCGGTGCCAATCGATCACAATAAAGTCGAAAAATCCATAGAGAACTATAATTTCATTGACTAATATTTAACTGGAAATTGCTGAGAAACCCAATTTTGGGGTTGGATTGTATGAAAAACCCACTCGCAGGATGGGTTTTATGAAATGTCCAGAATTATATAATTTCTCGACAAATATTCAAAGATTCCCTTTAGATGCTATGTATTTACAGGATTGACATTTTCATAGTACCTAAAATACTCCTTCGCACAAATATATATATATATATATAGAGGAAAATGTATAGAGGAAAATGTACCTAAGGTCGACCTTAGGTAAGTTACCTAAGGTCGACCTCATTTTTCTCACTTTACAACATTTTTTTCTTGAATGTTTTTTTTATGAGATTGATCTACACCTTATTGATTGGCAACATACCAAATTTCAAGAAAAAATAATATTGTTTAGCCCCCTATCTATCCCTTGCAAAATCGACGGTCTAAAACTTTGCTGCTACACCGTCGATTTTGCAAGGGATAGATAGGGGGCTAAACAATATTATTTTTTCTTGAAATTTGGTATGTTGCCAATCAATAAGGTGTAGATCAATCCCATAAAAAAACATTCAAGAAAAAAAATGTTGTAAAGTGAGGAAAATGAGGTCGACCTTAGGTAACTTACCTAAGGTCGACCTTAGGTACATTTTCCTCATATATATATATAAACCGAGAGAAATGTCCCCCTCTCCAGAGCTCCCCCTCCGTCCCTCCCTGGGAAGCCGCTAAGGCTTCGCTTCCCCCCGGTTTGTGCTGGTCGCTGATGGCCAGGCCTTGGTCAGCCGAGTGCGTGGAGCTGATTCGTCTCCTCTACGCCTCCCTCCCCCTCTCTCCGCCCCCCCGTCCATTCCCCCTCCCGCCCTCCCCCTCCCGCTCCATCCTCATCCCTCTGTCCCAGCTCCCGACCCCCTTCTCCTGAGTTCCCAATTCCTCCCATCCCTAGCCCCCTCTCCCTCGGGCTCTCTCCCCGCCCCCTCCTTCGCTCATGGACGTGCCGTCCCCGCGGCCGCCGTGACGGACCTTCCTGATCGCACGCTCGCCAGCTACCTTCCCCCTCATCTTCATCCCCTGTCCGCCCTAACTCCTCCTCCCGCTTCGATCCAATCGGCGAGCATAGCAGTCCCTCCCCCCCGGGGGGGGTCTCCCACCTGCTGTGCAGGATTTGGGAGCCTTCCCGCCCTCCAGTCGTCTGTTCGAATTTCGAACGTAGCTGGAGTGCATCCCTCCTGTAGTGCAGGATAAAGGGAGCCTCGATTCTCGGCACCACGTGGGCTGGTCTCCCGTACCTAACGTGGCCAGCCCCCCTATTTTTTATGCAGCAGCGCGTGATCCCTCTACGCCAGCGTTGTCCTCGGGTGGGACCCACCGGACTCATCCTTTTTACGCTCCCAATAGCGTTAGTCCTTCCCAGGGTGGGCCCTCCCAGCTCATGATTCCTTTACGCTCCCCCCGAGCGGCCTTTACGCAGCTGGCCAGCAGCGCGCGTACTCTAGCTCTTTTCCCACCCTCCCTACTTATACTACCGGGCCCACTTCGGTCAAGTCTCCCGGCTTTTACGCAGCTGCCTCCCCTCATAGCGTATTCACACTCCCTTTCTTCCCCCTGTCATCAACCCCACTTTTACGCTCACCCTCCCCTCACCATTTCTGCTGAGCACTTGGCCATCCAACCCCCCTCCCCTCCATCCTCGCTTGCCAACCCCTCCCTCAACTCCCCTAGTAATCCCTCCCCTACTGAGCCCCCATGGACCAAGTCGCTCCCTCCGAGGATCCCGGCCTACCTCCTGGTCCTCGCTCCTCCGCTCCGTCCTCGGAGGCCCGCACCCCAGCCCCCATCATCTTGCCCCCCAGCTCGCTCCAGTCGGGTGTCCCCGATGTGGTTGCCCCGCATGCTACTGTCGTTGTTCTGGCGGTGGCGCCACCCCCAGGGAGCGAGTCGAGCCGTGGGCTATTCCTCCGTCCCACCCCCTCCCTCCGAACATCCCCCAGACAGCCCCGTCTGTCATCTCCCTCCGCCCCGAGCGCACTCCTTCCGGTGGTCCTTCCTCGCCCCCGCCACCGACCGCTCATTATCCGCCGTCCTTCGCGGACAAGCTGCGCCCGGATCTAGCGCAGACCAAGACCTTCCTCGTCCCCGACATCACCCTTTCGGACATTGAGTACTCCCAGGAATCAACGGTGCCTTCAGTTCTATTCTCTGAAAAGGAGATGTCGGCGCTGTCGAACTCCTTTTCCCACACGTTTATTCTCAAATTTTCTACCGGATGCCCCAAGCTCTCACGGTGCAGGAGACGATAGCCAGCTGGAGGCTCTCTCAGGATTACCGTGTGGCTCCCCTAGACCCCAAACACATCCTTTTTCAACTCTCGTCCGAATCAGACCATAAGACTGTCTGGTCCAAGGGCACGTGCCGGATTGATTTCCACCAGATGAAAATCATCAAGTGGTCTACTAGCTTCAGTACTAAAGAAGACTCAGCGACAGTCGCCGCTTGGATCACTCTACCCAACCTGCCCCTCATCTGCTTCGTCCTAGCGGCTCTCAGGCGTATTGCCAACTCCTTCGACACGTATGTGGCCTCAGCCCCTGAGACCAACAACCTCACCAAAGCCCACTACGCCAAAGTCTGCGTGGAACTCGACCTCACCACCGAACCACCCAACTTCATCAACATCGAACTGGGCAACCGGACCCACACCGAACAAATTATCTATAACAACCACATCATGTTCTGCAACCACTGCCATTTAAGAGGTCATCTTCCCAAGCACTGCCACCGACTTCATCCAGAACTAAAAAAGAAACCACCCCGAAATGATAACAAACCAAACGAAGGGAGGACCCCCATGCCACCTATCCTTCCCTGCCCAAACTCGCACACTCGATTCGGCTCCGGAGCAGACTCGTCTGACATTAGCGAATCTCCCTGCAGAACCCTGATTCCCTACAGCGCCCAAGCCATCACCCTATCCAATCAGTTCGATGCTCTGGATTCGGAGGACGCGGAAGACCCGGAGGCGACTCCTCCAGCTGACGGCGCTCTCACCGCTATCCCTCTATCCCGGTAGGCATAGTGCTGTCCACTGACGTTATTGAAGACAATCTACCGATCAACTCCGAAGACCCCGTGGTCGAGGCCTTAGCTATTCTAGGTCCCAACCAAGTCCGGATAGGGCTCCAAGTTTAGGCCGCGGGATTCCCACTTCTTCAACCCAACCTCCTGACAGAGAGTACCAGGGACTCTATTATCATCCCACCAGAGAATCCGATCCTAGACTCAGCCGGAGAATCGGTCAGACAACAACCAGCCTCGAAGGAGCAACCTGATAACGAACTCCCCCTCATCTGAAGCAGGACCTTCCACCTCGTGTAAGGACAAAGCCAACAACGGACCCACCGAAGCTACCATCCAAACCAGATCCACCGCCAAGCCGAACAAAAAACCTCCCCTAAAAAAACTCCATTAATGCTTAATATCCTATCCTGGAATGTGCGCGGTTTGGCGAACAAACCGATGCTCAGGAGAATAATAAGCCTGCGAAAAACCCCCAAGATCGACATCCTCATTATTATCGAACCCAAAATCCCCCCAAAAGACTAAAGTCTATTCAACTGCAACTTGGCTTTCCCGTGGCTACAGCTGGTAGACACGACATTTGGATCCTCGAATCTAAGGACGTCAAACTTGGAGTCATCCAGGACTCCCGGCAGGCCCTCACCTGTTGGCTTGATCACCCAAGACTTCCTAAGCGAGCAATCCTTTCTGCGATCCACGGCAGCTGCGATGTTACGGAGAGGAAACAACTCTGGAGCGACCTCCTCGACATCCAACACCTTCACACCAATTCCCCTTGGCTCTGCATCGGGGACTTTAATGCGATCACCTGCAGAGCTGAGAAAACCGGAGGTCGCCCCACACCCGTCCCGGCCATACTTGATTTTAACAACTTCATCTTCAATGCCCACTTGACCTCTCTCCGGTTCACAGACAATGCCTTCACCTGGTGCAACATGCAGGATGGCGATCGTCGACAATACTCCAGGCTTGATAGGGCCCTCACGAATGCCCTCTGGCACGACCTGGGGATCTCCACCAACCTGTCACACCTCAATTCCACAGAATCAGACCATAATCCCCTGTTAGTTGAGATAAAAAACAAGACCACTTCACCCAAAAAGAATTTCCAATTCCTCGACTTCTGGACCGGGTACCCCTAGTTCCTTGACATAGTCGCAGAAGCATGGACCCGCGAGGACTCCCCCAACACCCTTATCCGGGTGAGCAACACGCTAAAGGCCACAAGGAAAGCTTTGTCTGCTTGGAGCAAGCTCGTCTACGGGGACATCTTTCAAGCCGTTCGAGTAGCCGAGGACGACGTCATCTGCGCCGAAGCCCTGGTCGTCACAGACCGCTCGTCAGAGGCTATAAGAGCCCTCAACCTCACCAAGGCTATCCTTAAATTCAGAATCAGAGTGGAGAACGATTTCTAGAAGCAGAAAGCGAGGTTGAAATGGGACAGCGATGGAGACAAAAACTCGAAGTTCTTTTACGCCTGCGTTAATGGGCGCATAAAAAAGCTCACGATTCACAAGACCACCGATGACAATGGGAACATCATCACCGACCAAAAGATGATCCATGAGGCGGCTACGAAATTTTACTCTAATCTTTTTTCCAAAGATACTGTCCATAAAGATATATCATTTCTGGATCAAATCCTCCACCTCATTAATGACACAGACAACGCCCAATTGAACCATCCTCCCTCAGACCAGGAAGTTAAAGATACAGTATGGGCCCTGAACGAGCACAGTGCACCTAGCCCGGATGGGTTCTCGGGTGTATTCTTTCGCACCAGCTGGGATATCATCAAGCAAGACATCACCAAAACGGCTATCGCCTTCTTCGAAGGAGCTATTTACCCCAAAGGCATCTCGAGCGCCAACCTGATCCTTATTCCAAAAAAAGACAACCTGGAAACTTTTCGCAACTATCGCCCCATTAGTCTCTGTAACTTCACCAACAAGATCATATCCAAGGTCATTGCTACCAGAATGGCTGGCATTCTCCCCAAGATCATCTCGGAGGAACAAAGCGGGTTCGTTCGTGGGAGGAACATCCAGGACAATATTATGCTGGCCCAAGAGTTAATAACCTACATAAAATTTCCAGTGAGGGGAGGCAACATTGCCTTGAAAATTGACATGGAGAAAGCTTACGACAAACTGGATTAGCAATTTATGATCTAGGTTTTCAGAGCTTTCGAATTCTCGAAAACCTGGACCAATATCGTCTGGAGATCTATCAGCAACTCGTGGTTCTCCACGGTTATTAACGGCCATGCAGAGGGATTTTTCAAATCACACCGCGGGGTGAGATAGGGCGACCCACTTTCCTCCACTGTTTTCATCATTCCTGCTGACGCCCTGAGCAGAAACCTTAATAAGATGATCAACCCCCCAACTTCCAGCACTATCACACATCCAGTAGATGCCCTATCATCACCCACCTGACCTTCGCAGATGATTTACTTATCTTTTCATCCGGGGACGAATGATCAGTACAGGTGGTTCATAACACCCTCATGAGGTACTCTAGATGCTCCGGCCAGAAAATCAACCACTCCAAGAGCGTTATCTATGCCCACCACAACACTAACATGGAGCATGCCAATAAACTCTCCGAATTAACATCCTTTACGGTTGCCAAGCCCCCGTTCACCTATCTCGGATGCCCTTTCGTTTACGGGAGGTCCAACGCCAACATTTTCCAGGACTTGACCACCAGAATCAGGAAGAAACTGGATGGGTGGCATAATGCCACTTTATCTCCGGGTGGCAAGATGATCCTTATCAATCATGTGCTTTCCTCCATCCCCATCCATACCTTGGTCGCGTGTTCGTCGCCCATTAAAGTTCTTTCCTCGATCGAACAGATCTTCTGCAATTTCTTTTGGGGACATAGCAATGGCCAGGATAAGCATCACTGGGCTAGCTGGGATTCTATGGCTCTCCCGACTGGTGAGGGGGCCTGGGCTTCACCAAACTCACTCACATTGTCAAAGCTTTCTCGATGAAACTATGGTGGAACCTTCGCACGAGCAACAACTTATGGAGCAGGTTTATGAAAGCTAAATACTTCAAACACACCCACCCTTCGATGGCTATTTCCAACTACAGATCCTCAGCGGCATGGCATCGCATCCTTACCGGTCGCGACCTTGACGAACCGGCGATGAGACTTCAGCTGGGAGCAGGCGACTCGAACCCATTCCTTGAGCGATGGATTGGAGACAGCTTGATCCCGAGTCTTACCGAGTCCCTGGGAGACTGTAAGATCAGAGACCTGTGGGACCCTACCACCGACGAATGGTGCTGGGACCAGATTCATGAGTGGTCAGGTAAGGATGCGGCGGATAGCATCCGAGAGCACGGCTTACGCATCAGCAACGTTGCAGATGTGTTAAGATGGACCCTCGAGGCATCCGGGGCATTCTCTGTGAGGTCAGCGAGAACCGCTATTCGGGACACTGGTCATTTGCATCTCCCTATGGCTCACTACTGGCATTCCTGCATCCCCAAGAAGTGGTCCTTCCTAGTATGGAGAGTCTTCAGTAGGAGACTGACGACAGACGACATCCTCAACACAATCGGGATTAGCTTAGCATCAACTTGCTCCGGCTGCGCCGATCGCCAGACGGAGACTATCGATCACATATTCCGACAGGGGGAGCTGCCGGACAGGACGTGGACTACCCTTAACCAGCTATTCAGTATGGAGCAGGGCGATGGACGCTTCCACGATCTTCTGGCATCCTAGGGTTCTGCTTCTCACGGCCTCCAGATCGTCGCAGCGGCTGCCTCTTGGGTCATATGGAAAAATTGCAACAAAGTGAGATACAAAGGTCACCAATACTCGGCGAACCAGCTATTTCAGGAAATAGCCCGACAATGCAGCAAGCGGAGCACCCTGTGTTCCCACAGTCCGTAAGCATTTTGGTCGGTGCTACCCCGGTAGCACCAGGCGATTGGCTCTCCCTCCTCCCTCTTCCTTTTTTGTGGTATACCTGTATAGGCTAGGCTTCGACATTTTGCGCCTTGTATACGGTTGTCTGTGGTCTTTGCACAGTTTTTAATAAAATGAGGGGGTTTTCCATAATATATATATATATATATATATATATATATATATATATATATATATATATAATTATATATATATATATATATATTATTTATTTATGATTTTGAATTAAAAAGTCAGATCTGGATTGCGATTTTCGTCTTCTTCTTCAAGAGATATCTGAATTCTATTGCTCTTATCTTCAGCAGAGATCACAAAAATCATTCGTAGTTCACTGTAATTTTCTTCAGTCGAACTTTGATCATTGCTCACCATCATCGCTCATCATCATCATTATCACCATCATCATCATCATCGTGGAGAGATTTGGAGTTTTTCGGCGATTAGGTCAATTGTGGAGAGAAGATCTTCTTCTTGTCTTTTTATAGATCTTAAAACAAGGTGAGAATTCAGATATATAGAAATTTATTCATCATCTTCACATATCTTGAATTTTTTGTTGAATTTGAATTTGTTATGAAGATTTATAACTGACAAACGATTAGAGAGATATTTAATCTCTTTCTTTTGTGAGAATATGAAGGCGACTGATATTCGTCGTATATATGACTGGAATTGTCATCATCCGTTCACTTGTCACAGAGAAAGAGCATTCTCCGTCATATTTAGACGGAGAATGCTCATTCTCCGTTAGTTCGGACGGAGAATGGCAAATTTTCTTGAGAATGATCATTCTCCGTGAGTTTCAGACGGAGAATGATCATTCACATGCGTTTTAACACGAGGAATGTCATTCTCCGTATTAAATTAGATGGAGAATGAACATTCTTATGTTTTTAACACGGGAATGTCATTCTCCGTTTTAATATAAAATGGATAATGTCATTCTCCGTATTAATTTATACGAAGAATGACAATTCTCATGTGTTTTAACATTGGGAATGCCATTCTCCGTGTAATTTAACACGGAGAATGAACTTCTCTTTATAATGTAATACGGTGAATGACATTCTCCGTTTTAAAATAAATAGAGAATGGTCATTCTCATGCGTTAAAACACTGGAATGACTATTCTCCGTGTAATTTAACACGGAGAATGACATTCTCAGTTAGTTTTAGACGGATAATAATCATTCTCCGTTAGTTTTAGACGGAGAATGATCAGAAATGTGTTGTCCTGTTTTGTGATCTCTTTTGTTTTGTGTTATCAGGAGGGGGAATGGATTCAAGTTGTTTAGTTAATCTTTGTTTCAAGGGAGAGATAGTTTCCTGCCGTGTCACATATGAAAGTACCATAGAATAAGTATCAAGTGTACGATCGATGGACTTCTTTGGATCCACTTTCCTTTCGTTTGATGTTTTTG
Source organism: Iris pallida (assembly GCA_029216955.1). Classification (NCBI taxonomy): domain Eukaryota; kingdom Viridiplantae; phylum Streptophyta; class Magnoliopsida; order Asparagales; family Iridaceae; genus Iris; species Iris pallida. The sequence continues at coordinate 24,596,407 of JANAVB010033220.1, read as the reverse complement.
CATTTCGATGGGACTGAACTGTACGTTAACAGTGATTTTTTGCTTCGGTCATTGGTTGGGGGTTTCCATGGTACCCATGATGTAACTCCACTTCTCAGAGATTTTTTTTATTTTTATTTTAAGCTATTATTTTTCAGCCCAATTTTAGTTGAGGCTTTCTTCATTTTAATTATGGGCTTATGAAACCACCCCATGAATCAACCCATCTATTTTTTTAAAACCATTTTCTCTACTGAAATTTTGAATAGGCTCAGCCACTTCTTCATTTTAATTGTGGGCTTTTCAAACCATCCCAATATAATTATTAGGCTCGGCCACTTATTCTTTCATTGCTTAGCATGTTGAAGGAATTTGAATTCCTTTTAACCAATTCCAGCTGAGCCATGTGCAACCAACCAATTCTTTTTTCCTCCAATTCTTCTTCCTCTTTCAAATTTCCCAACTGCCTATAAAACTGATGAGCTTTTGCTCTCTGACAATTTCATTGAGGACTCTACTATTCCTAATTCTAACAGCTATTTCTTTACCAACAACTTCTTCTTCACAACTTCCCTGAGCAACACTTCGGAGGAGGATTCCATGGCGTGGGCGGATGTAGGAGGAGATAGCCGTCGCTTTTGAAGATCCTTGGAGCTTCATTTCTCAATGATCGGATCAGAAAGTTTTAGATCGATCTGGTAATTGAAGTTGCATCTAAAATTCCTTGATATTGATGATGCTTGATCAAATTTCTGAACCAAAAATCTATTGTTATTCTCCCTAGAATTCCTTTTGAAGATCACTTGGGAGTCATTAAAAATGATGCCAATTAGATCGATTACTTCATAATTCCTTAATTAGATCTGGAGATCTCAGAAGTGAGTATCAAGATTTCTCAAATCACATCTATGTTGTTATTCCTGAAAATTCTCCATAAATCAATTTAATTGTCAGGAACAGTCCCTGAATCCGAAGTGGAATTCGAATATGAGTTGAGGTTCGATTCAGATCTGAACTAGGAAGTTATAGTAAGTATACTTCTATTGTTAAATCAACGTTTGGTGAGTAGAGGATGGAACAATCTTTGATGTTATGTTTCTGCTTTTTCCATCTAATTTTGAACAGGAAGACGATATCGAATTGCCTGGGTTTAGTAGTGCTCGACTCATTTTGATCTGAACTGATTCTAAGGTATTTCTAACCCATTCTTATTACACTAAAGTAGATCGTATCAATCAAATATTGGTCTAATTTGGGACAACTTTGATTTCTATTAGTTCATGAGTAGAAATTGGTTGCCTGGGTTCATAGTAGCTAAATTTTGATCAATGTAAATCTGTGAATGTGTCGAGGATTGAGCCTTTAGCTGATAGCTTATAAATTGGGTTGGTATGATTGCCAACTGTATGGTTTTAATAATAAAACTGTAAGTACAGACGTTGTAGGGATTTCTGAGCTAATTACTGAAATGTAGGTAGCAGCTTTACAAATTAGCATTCTTAGTTAAATTATAGTTGTCTGAATCCTGTTCCAGTTTATAAGTCATCTTATCCTGTTTTTAGTTTTAATCGCCTAGTTAAATTATAGTTAAGGTTGTTCTATACTTTGGCAATGTTCTCAGTTATAAAGAGGATAGCTATGGTTGTTGGGAGAATGGAAGTTTGATTGTGTGCTTGGTTTAGCACTGAGTTATATCAGTGTCAAAGCTAGACTGACTTGTATCAAGCCTAGCCTTGACTGATGTAAATCAGTCCTGAAACAAGAACATAGACATAAATTTCATAGTTAGGACTTGTTCTCCTGCAACCTGAGAGATCAAACCACAAGTTATGGATATTAGGACTAGTTATACTGATATCTGAATGCATAGTGGATTGAGATAGGATGGTACATTGGACTGAATACTGGACTGAAACATAGAAATGATTCTGTCCTGATGTTTGACTGAAATTGAGGTCTGGTATTTAAATCTATATTGGACTAAACCTTATTGAGATAACCCTGTTAAAGAGACTGATTATTAGCCGTATCCTAATTAGAACTGAGGTGACTTGGAAATTGAATTGGAAGTTGTCCTCATGATGGGTTATTTGGTCCTGAGGTAGGACAGGGACAGTAGGAATGATTTCAGGAAATTATCCTGAGACTGGGTGTGGATGTCTTTTCTCCTTGATTCTATTGCAGACTCCAGGAAACCCATTTTCAGTTAAACAGGACTGGGGGTTGAGACTGTGCAGTGGGTTGAACCTTAGGAGTATTTCAAGTGTTGATTTAGGAAGTAATTTAAGACCATGTTGGTTTGAATTACAGTTTAAGCCTGAATACGTTTAATACCTAAATTTGTGTCCCCTTGCAAGCAATATTTTATCTCAATCTTCCAAATTCCTGGAGATAGAGAACCTGGATTGTATTGTTCAGTCCTATGTTAGACTGAATAATGCCTGGAGTTGGCAGTATTAAGACATTGGGTCTTAGATTTACTTTAGGTTTTGCAGCACTCTTGAATGCAGGTTACATTTTATCTTGGTTTTACTAAAAGCTTGAGTTAGAAGGTCAAACAAGAAGCTGAACAGGAACTAATTGTATCAGTCCTGTTCAGGATTAGTTTTAGGTTGTTTTGAACTTGGCTACTATTGCTTTTGGAAATAGCACTTGGAATGGGGCTTGATCATTGATCAAGTAGGAAATGACTACTGTTTCAGGCTATTTACATAGAACAGTATTTAGTATTGTCTTCCTGAACAATTAGTAAGAATGGTTATTCCTCTACACTAGGTTCAAATGAAGGATTAATGATTTTGGATGAGCTATAACTCTTTTGGAGAGGATATATGAATTGAGGACTGATTTGCACAAGCCTATTTGAGGACTAAATTGTATCAGTCCTATATTCGGCTTTTAGATTAAACTGTGAATGTCTTGTTCCTTTAACTGAATGTTGTAGATCATATCACCACAGATAGTGAGCTTTAATTGAATTGTAAAACTAGATTGGTAAAACTATTGATAATGATACTCTATAGGAAATATTAATGTCACGACCCGGTCCTAATTACTTGGGTCGAATCGGATCATGCCCAGCCTGCACCGTTGTTGAGACGACGGCAGTAAGCTGTATCTTCCATATGCAGGTAATCAACAACTCAATCTAATTTGCCACAATCTTTATTATTCGATAAATTAAAACTTGTTCAGTACAAAGTACAATCTTAAAACCACCAACTGAAATAACATTATTTTTAGACAAAAACTATCAAACTGAAAAAATAACATCTAAAGAGAAGCAACATCATCATCAGGTACGCCATCCTCAGGAAGCACATCAGGGTATAGCTCAGGGTCATAGTAGCTACTAATCAGTAGCTCTGCATCCTCATAAGGACCTAAAAATATAGTCTCCAGTCAGGAGGGAGCAAAGTACAAATTTATGATATTGTAACAATTGAAATTAATAATAGAATTATGCACTTTTAAACAATTTGAAAATAAATAATTTTCCAACAGTTAAAACAGTGTGATATGAATAGGTAATGAATATGACCGGATTGGATTTGTTACAGTAATATCCTAGTGATATGGTATGGCTTATCCCCGTGTGTTTGAGGGGTAAGCTAATACATTCAGTTATTCTAATTGGATGTGGTCATATCCACTACACTACTCCCCCAGTCCCCAATAGTTACAGTAGTTACAGTCAATGCTCTCAGAGAGAGTTCCGTGTTGTATCGTGGTTTAAACTTGCATTAAAACAATTATTAACTAATTGTAATCTACCACAAAAATGTACTTGCCTCAAATTTATTGGACTGGACGGGTCGATATGTCGGGATGGGAAATCAGTTCTTCCTTGAAATCCTACATTCGGAAAAACTTGTCTCAGAAAACCAAAATCGCCAATGATGCTATACTAGTTGCAATCTCTAGTTGTGTCCTATTAAATTTTAGTTTTTATTTAGCTAACACAACCAAAACGCGATTATTAGTGCGTTGCAATTAAGAAACATCAATTTATATTTAATTCTGGGAAAACTTGCATTTATCAATTTATTCGGAAAACTTGATATTTATATTTATATTTATATATAAAAATACATTTTTTCTTATTAAATGAGAAATTACATGAATTTCTAAAATTTCTACAGTTATTTACCCTAAATTATGCGTCTGAACAATAACCAGAAAAATCCAAAACTATAATTACTAATTATTACAAATTTATAGAAAAGTAAATGGGCTTATGCCCTTACAAGCCAATGAATTAAAATAAGAAGAAAACTTGTTAGTCCTGTAATCTTCCTACAAATTAATTATAAATAAACTAATAATTTAAATTAAAATAATTATAATAGTGAGTCTCAGATTTTTGGTCCAATCGTCATATAGGCTAATGTCTCAACGTCCGGGCGAAACCGGTTTCGTTTGCACTTAGCCAGGGCCCATTGACCAATTACGGTCGTCGCCCAAAAGTCCAAAATAATATTCTTTTCCGAAAACCATTTTAAAACTATATAATTAAATTTTATAGAAAATTTCGGCAGCGTTTCCTCTATTTTCGGGATAACCCAAAACTGGGAAAATGCGCCAACAATATCCCAAACCAGAGAAATAACCCGTAAATTAATTCCATTACCATATATTTATAAAATCAAATTCACTGATCATGTTCGAAAATGTTCGGAAAACCCGAAATAGAAATCGGAATTCAAACACCACAAAAACTGAATATGGTACCAGAAAATAGTTCTCGAAAAAATCTGAAACTAAACAATCATCAAAAATTCCCAGAACCTTTCCGAAGAAAAGTTCGGGAATTCCGAGAAACCACAACCTCGGAATTTCCAAAACCAAACTGTACAGAACCCTTCCGAAAAATGTTCGGAAATTCCGAAATCAAAATTTATATGAAAATCACAGGACCTTCTTCCAGAAGAAATCCACAGAACTCTTTCCGAAGAGTTTTTGGAAAACCGAAAACAACAAACCATTCACAGAACCAAATATCACAGAACAAATGGTTCCAAAATTTTCGAAACAAAAAACGTAGCCGAAAACCGAATTTCCGAAGAAATTTGCGGACCAAAAATATCATCACAGACCATGACAGGGGACGAACTACTGTGAATACCAGAGATTACCCAAGTTGACGGAATCCGAAGGGTTGCCTCGGACTCGGAACACGCCTCGCCGGAGTTCGGGAAGCTCTGGCCCGAAGGAAAAAGTGCTGGAAAACCACGCAGAGGGTGGCCCTGGTCGGGATGGGCCTGGAGACTCGCGAGCGGAGCCGAACAGAGGCGCGGGAGGCCGGGCGCGGGGATGTCGAAGGCCGAAAAGGGCCGCGCAGGGGGTCTGCCGGCGGGTTGGCCGGAGGGGCGGCCGGCTAGGACGGTGTGCGGCCTGGAAGGCGACCGCGGAAGGATGGTTCGGCGCCTGAGATAGCCGCTCGGGGAGGGGCCGGCGGTCGGGATCGGCTCCGGAACTCAGCTTGGGTTTGGGGTTAAGTCTTTGGGAAAGGGAAAGTGGTGATGGAAAAGATGGAGGAGAGGGTTTATATAGAACTGAGCACCTGTAGTTACGAAAACCAAGGGGCTCGGGAGGAGAGGAGACGGCCGTTGGCCGTTCGGGAAGGGGAAGAGGGAGGGTCGGCCGAGAGGTCATTGCTTAGGAAAGCAAAAACTTTTCCTTTGCTGGTAAGTAAAGAATGAGAGTTATCACTCTCTCTCTATCTAAAGTTTAAATAATGGTTTAAAGGCTAATGGTTAAAGGCTAACTAATGGGCTAATGGATTTAAAGACTATAGCTAATGGGCTATAGAATTATACATGATTTTTTTTTAGAGAAATAACTAAATATTTGTAACTCTAAAATTTAATTTAAAAAAATATTTTTGGGTTCGGGTCTGGGCCTGACAATCAAAAAGTCCAAGTTTAAAAAATAATAATTTTAATCTAAGTAATAATATTAATTAATTAGAAAATTACATGTTTTGATAAAATTTCTAGTTTTTATAATTTCTAAAAATGCAATTTCCTAAATTAACAATTAATAATTAATTATATTAGCTAATTAAATTATATAAATAATTATCTGAAATTACGAGTTTCATAACCTTCCCTCCTTAAGAAATTTCGTCCTCGAAATTAAAGGATAAGGTTAGGAATGTACCTCAGGTCTCAAATAAGTACGGGTATTGCTCCCGCATCTCATCCTCTCGCTCCCAGGTAGACTCGCCTGGGGAATTGTGCCTCCACATAACTCTGACTATGGGAGTCACTGAAGTCCTGGTCCTCTTCTCGCCTCTGTCCAAAATTGTCACTGGCTTCTCTGGTACTGTAAGGCTCGGTCCAATCTCCAGCTCCGAATGGTCCAAGATATGACTCGGATCTGGAATGTAGCGTCTGAGCTGCGAAACGTGGAAGACGTTGTGCACTTCCTCAAGATTAGCTGGTAGAGCTAACCGATACGCTACTTCACCAATTCGTCTCAAAACTTCAAATGGTCCCTGGGACTCAGCTTTCCAGCTCTGCCAAATCGGATAGTTCCTCTGGTAGAAGAAATCTTCACAAAAACACTATCTCCTTCTTCGAATTCCTGTGGTCGACGACTGCTATCTGCCCAATGCTTCTGCCTATCTTGGGCGATCCTGAGCTTGTCTCTAATTACCTTCACCTTCTCTGCTGTGTCAGTCACCATCTCTCGCCCCAGCAGTACTCTTTCTCCTACGTCGTCCCATGCAAGTGGAGTGCGGCAACGACGTCCATAAAGAGCTTCAAATGGGGTCATACCAATGCTAGCTTGGTAACTATTGTTGTAGGAGAATTCTACTAAATGCAAGTGGTCTTCCCAAGACCCTCCAAATTCTAAGATACAAGATCTCAGCATGTCCTCTAGCGTCTGGATGGTCCTCTCAGATTGTCCGTCAGTTTGGGATGATAGGCTGTGCTGAACTTCAGTTTTGTTCCCAAGCTGTCATGTAAACTCTTCCAAAAATGTGAGGTAAATCTAGTATCTCGGTCAGATACAATACTTACCGGTACTCCATGAATCCGGTAGATGTGCCGCATGTACAGTGCCGCCAACTTCTCAGTGGATAAACCAACCTTGAAGGGGATAAAGTGAGCTGACTTAGTCAGTCGGTCCACAATAACCCAAATGGTATCCTTCCCTCCTTGAGATCGAGGCAATCCTGACACAAAGTCCATTATTATATGCTTCCACTTCCACTTCCACTCCGGAATGTCCAGCGGCTGTAGAAGTCCTGCGGGTCTCTGTCTGCTAGCCTTCACTTGTTGGCAAATCAAGCATCTAGCCACAAATCTGGATACATCCTTCTTCATTCTATACCACCAAACGATGGTACGCATATCCCGATACTTCTTATTAGCTCCAGGATGTATGGAATACTGCGACTGGTGCGCTTCTTGCATCAGCTCATTCTTCAATTCGCCAGATGGTACACACAGCCTCGTACCATTCTTCAATACTCCGTCACTGGCGATAGAGAAACCTTCAAGTGTTCCTGCCAGCACTTCATCTCTGAGTTTGCAAAGCGTCTCGTCTTGGAATTGTGTCTCCTTGATTTTGTCCATCAGACTTGAACGCAATTGCAACTAGATCATGGTTGAGTCAGCTCCAGGTACATCAGCTTTTCTCTCCAGTTCCTTCATCTTCTCCTCAGGCAGTACAATCTCCAGACCAAGCTTCTCTATGTCCTCCAACAAGTGTCGCTCCTTGGTCAAGAACATCGCCACTGGGTATCGACTAAGTGCATCTGCAACCACATTAGCCTTACCCGGATGGTACTGTCGGTCGATGTCAAAATCTTTCATCAATTCCAGCCATCTTCTTTGTCTCATGTTTAGTTCCTTCTGAGTGAAAACATATTTTAGACTTTTGTGGTCTGTATATATTTCCACTCTCTCCATAGAGATAATGCTTCCATAGCTTCAATGCAAAGATGACTGCAGCAAGCTCCAGGTCATGTGTGGGATAGTTCTTCTCATGAGTCCGTAATTGCCTAGATGCGTAAGCAATCACTTTCCCATTTTGTTGAAGAACGCAACCTAGTCCTTTTCCAGAGGCATCGCTGTAGATTGAGAAACCACCGGTTCCTGCGGGTAGCGCAAGGATTGGTGCAGTGGTAAGCCTCTTCTTCAGCTCCTCAAATGCCGCCTGGCAATCTTCCGTCCAGATGAACTCTTCATTCTTCCGAGTAAGCTTCATCATCGGTTCAGCAATCCTGGCAAAATCCTTCACAAACTTCCGGTAGTAGCCAGCCAAGCCCAAGAAACTTCTAATTTCAGCAACTGTGCTTGGGGTAGACCACTTCTCAACAGCAGCTATCTTCTTAGGATCCACCAAAATTCCTTCTCCTGTGACAACATGGCCAAGAAAATCTACCTTGTCTTGAAAGAATTCACATTTGGATAGCTTACCATATAGCATCTCTTTTCTCAAAGTTCCCAGAACTTTCCTGAGGTGCTCCTCATGCTCCTCTTCAGTCTTCGAATAGATCAGAATGTCATCGATGAAGACAACGACAAACTGATCTAGGTATTCATGGAAAATCTTGTTCATAAGGTTCATGAATATAGCAGGAGCATTCATCAGTCCAAACGACATGACCAAGAATTCAAACTGCCCATACTTGGTGTTGAACGCCGTCTTGGGAATGTCCTCCTTCCTGACCTTGATCTGATGGTAGCCGGATCTGAGGTCAATCTTCGAGAACACCTTGGCTCCACTGAGTTGGTCAAACAGGTCATCGATCTGGGGCAGAGGGCACTTATTCTTGATAGTGATATTGTTCAGTGCCCGGTAGTCGATGCACATCCTCACTGTTCCGTCCTTCTTGGGTACAAACAAGACAGGTGCTCCCCAGGGTGAAGCTCTGTCTCGGATAAATCCCAAAGCCTTCAGTTTATTGATCTGATCCTTCATCTCCTTGGCCTCCTTCGGGTTGACTCTATAGCATCCCTTAGAAATAGGGGAAGAACCGGGGACTAGGTCAATGGTGAACTCTATGTCTCGGTCTGGGGGTAACCTGGGAAGACTATCAGAGAAGACATCCATAAATTCTGCTATGATAGGATGGGGAGGTCCGGATTCTTCTGTGATAGAGGTGTAGGTAACACACTCCATATCCTCCAGAGTTCGAGAGATTTCAAACTCCGGCTCTCCAGGTGGGCTGAAGACTACACATCCTCTGTGACAGTCTATCAGCGCATGCTGCATACTCAACCAGTCCATCCCTAGGACTATATCATAATTGGGTAAGGGCATCACAAGCAAAGGTGCTATGAATTGGTGGCCTGATATGGTGATAGGGCAATTACAGGTCTCAGTGATGGGTAGGGGTCCTCCACCGGTCATGACTCTACATATCTTCTTGCTAAAGCCCGTATCTATGTGGTGTGCAGAGATGAATTTTGTGGATATGAAACTATGTGATGCTCCTGAATCAAATAAAGCTAAGGCAGGATAGGAATGCACATAAATGAAACCTGCGATGACATCAGCTGTATGTTCCTGCTCTGGCTCTTTTCCTCTGCTGCTAGGGCAAAAGCTCGCCCAGTCTTCTGTTGATGCTGCCCAAATTGTTGTTGCTGAGTGGGCAGAGGACCTTTCTGCTGAGTAGCTCCAGTCCGGTGGGCCGCCGAGGGACAGTCCTTCACTTGGTGGGTGGAAGACCCACAGACTAGGCAATATCCTAGTCTCTTTCTGCAGATATTTACTTGATGCCCCGGCCTTTTGCAATAGTCGCAGACAGGGATCTGCCTCTGAGGTGCCCAATCATTGTTCCTTACCTGTTGGTTCTGCTACTGGTGGTGGGAAGGTCGGTTGTTGTTGTTGTTGGGCCTCTTCTGATTACCCTGGAAGTTGTTAGTTCTAGGATAATCCCTCTTTGAGCGAGCGGGTTGGCTCTTCTCTATATCTTGAGCTCGCTCCAGGATCTTTTCATAGGTCTTAGCACCGCCTGAGATCACATGGGTGCGGATCTCCTCTCCCCGCCTATGTCTAAACCTTTCAGCACGATCATCAGGGTCAGCCACCAGGTTCTTGGCAAAACGGCTGAGTTGGCCGAATTCTGCCGTATATTCTCCAACAGTTATATTTTCTTGCTTCAGGTTCTGAAATTGCCTCTCCATCTCCCGCAACTCTGATGTTGGAAAGAACTTCCTCTTGAACAACCTCTTGAATGTGTCCCAGTCAAGCTGTCTGTCCTGGAGTCGGGGTTCATTACGATACCAGGTGCTTGCTACATTTTGCAGTTGGAGTCCCACTGCTTCAGCCTTGAGGTCTTCTGGAAGTCGAGCGACGCTTAGGAGACGCTCCATGCTATCGAGCCATTCATCGGCATAGACGATTCCCTCGGTTCCCTTGAAGGGTCGAGGGTTCTGCTTCTTGAAACTCTTAATATCGTCCACCTTGGCAATATGATTCCCATTAAATTAAATTGCCTTAATATTACATAAATTAATCCTTAGATTTATGTTTACCTTGGCAGGCCTTGGTTCCTATTGAGCTGCTTCTCCTCTCTCCAGTACAGCCATTGCCACACTATGGGCATTCTCCATGCCTTCTCTCATAATTGCCGTCTGCTCGCGATGAGCTTCAGCTTGAGTTCTCTGGGCTTCTAGTACTCCTCTTAGCAGACCTATGAGGTCGGTGGGGTCCACTGGCACCGGTGGGGCAGCTGGAGTAGGGAAAACCACAGGGGGCTGCATCTCCGTCTGAGAAGATGATGGATCCACCGTTGAATTATGGGGACGGTCGGCCAGCTGCCGAGGTGTAGGCTCCGGACTTGATTGGGGAGGTGGGGTATGATAGGGTGAAGATACCCCATCGCCAGCAGGATTGGTCTTGTCAGTGGCCATTCTCTGGAAGGTTTAGGATATAAACATAAGCAAGATAGCCTACCAATCTATAATCAAACAAAAATATTTACATATATATAATTCGGACCTATTATTGTGACAAATCAATGTTCTAGTGTTCTAATTGTCTTTAGATAGGTTTTCCTAAGTTGTTGATCTGAGACCTGCATGGGCCACCACTAAAAACATGTCACGACCCGGTCCCAATTACTTGGGTTGAATCGGATCATGCCCAGCCTGCACCGTTGTTGAGACGACGGCAGTAAGCTATATCTTCCATATGCAGGTAATCAACAACTCAATCTAATTTGCCATATTCTTTATTATTCGATAAATTAAAACTTGTTTAGTACAAAGTACAATCTTAAAACCACCAACTGAAATAACATTGTTTTTAGACAAAAACTATCAAACTGAAAAAATAACATCTAAAGATAAGCAACATCATCATCAGGTACGCCATCCTCAGGAAGCACAGCAGGGTATAGCTCAGGGTCATAGTAGCTACTAATCAGTAGCTCTGCATCCTCATAAGGACCTAAAAATATAGTCTCCAGTCAGGAGGGAGCAAAGTACAAATTCATGATATTGTAACAATTGAAATTAATAATGGAATTATGCACTTTTAAACAATTTGTAAATAAATAATTTTCCAACAGTTAAAACAGTGTGATATGAATAGGTAATGAATATGACCGGATTGGGTTTGTTACAGTAATATCCTAGTGATATGGTATGGCTTATCCCCGTGTGTTTGAGGGGTAAGCTAATACATTCAGTTATTCTAATTGGATGTGGTCATATCCACTACACTACTCCCCCAGTCCCCAATAGTTACAGTAGTTACAGTCAATGCTCTCAGAGAGAGTTCCGTGTTGTATCGTGGTTTAAACTTGCATTAAAACAATTATTAACTAATTGTAATCTACCACAAAAATGTACTTGCCTCAAATTTATTGGACTGGACGGGTCGATATGTCGGGATGGGAAATCAGGTCTTCTTTGAAATCCTACATTCGGGAAAACTTGTCTCAGAAAACCAAAATCGCTAATGATGCTATACTAGTTGCAATCTCTAGTTGTGTCCTATTAAATTTTAGTTTTTATTTAGCTAACACAACCAAAACGCGATTATTAGTGCGTTGCAATTAAGAAACATCAATTTATATTTAATTCTGGGAAAACTTGTATTTATCAATTTATTCGAAAAACTTGATATTTATATTTATATATATAAATACATTTTTTCTGATTAAATGAGAAATAACGTGAATCTCTAAAATTTCTATAGTTATTTACCCTAAATTACGCGTCTGAACAATAACCAGAAAAATCCAAAACTATAATTACTAATTATTACAAATTTGCAGAAAAGTAAATGGGCTTATGCCCTTACAAGCCAATGAATTAAAATAAAAAGAAAACTTGTTAGTCCTGTAATCTTCCTACAAATTAATTATAAATAAACTAATAATTTAAATTAAAATAATTATAATAGTGAGTCTCAGATTTTTGGTCCAATCGTCATATAGGCTAATGCCTCAACGTCCGGGCGAAACTGGTTTCGTTTGCACTTAGCCAGGGCCCATTGACCAATTACGGTCGTCGCCCAAAAGTCCAAAATAATATTCGTTTCCAAAAACCATTTTAAAACTATATAATTAAATTTTATAGAAAATTTCGACAGCATTCCCTCTATTTTTGGGATAACCCAAAACTGGGAAAATACGCCAACAATATCCCAAACCAGGGAAATAACCCGTAAATTAATTCCATTACCATATATATATAAAATCAAATTCACTGATCATGTCCAAAAATGTTCGGAAAACCCGAAATAGAAATCGGAATTCAAACACCACAAAAACTGAATATGGTACCAGAAAATAGTTCTCGAAAAAATCCGAAACTAAACAATCATCAAAAATTCCCAGAACCTTTCCGAAGAAAAGTTTAGGAATTCCGAGAAACCACAACCTCGGAATTTCCAAAACCAAACTGTACAGAACCCTTCCGAAAAATGTTCGAAAATTCCGAAATCAAAATTTATATGAAAATCACAGGACCTTCTTCCAGAAGAAATCCACAGAACTCTTTCCGAAGAGTTTTCGGAAAACCGAAACCAACAAACCATTCTCAGAACCAAATATCACAGAACAAATGGTTCCAAAATTTTCGAAACAAAAAACGTAGCCGAAAACCGAATTTTTGAAGAAATTCGCGGACCAAAAATATCATCACAGACCATGACAGGGGACGAACTACTGTGATTACCAGAGATTACCCAAGTTGACGGAATCCGAAGGGTTGCCTCGGACTCGGAACACGCCTCGCCGGAGTTCGGAAAGCTCTGGCCCGAAGGGAACAGTACTAGAAAACCACGCAGAGGGTAGCCCTGGTCGGGATGGGCCTGGAGACTTGCGAGCGGAGCCGAACAGGGGCGCGGGAGGCCGGGCACGGGGCTGTCAGAGGCCGAAAAGGGCCGCGCAGGGGGTCTGCCGGCGAGTTGGCCGGAGGAACGGTGGGCTAGGGCGGTGTGCGGCCTGGAAGGCGACCGCGGAAGTATGGTTCGGCGCCTGAGATCGCCGCTCGGGGAGGGACCGGCGGCCGGGATCGGCTCCGGAACTTAGCTAGGGTTTGGGGTTAAGTCTTTGGGAAAGGGAAAGTGGTGATAGGAAAGATGGAGGAGAGGGTTTATATAGAACTAAGCACCTGGAGTTACAGAAACCAAGGGGCTCGGGAGGAGAGGAGACGGCCGCTGGCCGTTCGGGAAGGGGAAGAGGGAGGGTCGGCCGAGAGGTCGTTGCTTAGGAAAGCAAAAACTTTTCCTTTGCTGGTGAGTAAAGAATGAGAGTTATCACTCTCTCTCTATCTAAAGTTTAAAGAATGGTTTAAAGGCTAATGGTTAAAGGCTAACTAATGGGCTAATGGATTTAAAGACTATAGCTAATGCGCTATAGAATTATACATGCTTTTTTTAGAGAAATAACTAAATATTTGTAACTCTAAAATTTAATTTAAAAAAATGTTTTTGGGTTCGGGTCTCGGCCTGACAATCAAAAAGTCCAAGTTTGAAAAATAATAATTTTAATCTAAGTAACAATATTAATTAATTAGAAAATTACATGTTTTGATAAAATTTCCAGTTTTAATAATTTTTAAAAATGCAATTTCCTAAATTAACAATTAATAATTAATTATATTAGCTAATTAAATTATATAAATAATTATCTGAAATTACGGGTTTCACAATTAAGAAGAGGGAACCCCTGAAACTTGGATTTATATAGAAGTTAATCATGGTTAGATTGTTGATAACAAACTAAATTTAGCATGTTTATTAATCAACTTGTAGTTCATAAACAGGAGGATTTCCAGCTGTACATCCCACACTTGATCACCCTAAGCAAGGCAAGTATACTCTTCGGACTTGTTCATTTCTCATGTCTTGTATATTCATTCCTGTATCTCCTTGTTGACACGATGTATCACAGGATTGACTGGTTTCATGTTTCATGGATTACTTGTGTCTGGAGGGAAAATACTACTGTTGTGTGATCAAACCCTGTTACTATTCATGTGAATAGCTTAGGTCCCACAATCTGCACACGGGACCCAAGCTGTACCATTTCATGTTCATTGAATCTACCCAAGCCGATCACACAATCTGGATGTATTTCAATCTTGCACGTTTCAGGATTCGGGTTGTATTTCATGTTCAGGTTGTATTTCATGTTCAGGACTCATATCATGTTCCCTGTATTTACTTTCAATATTTCCTGTTCAGTTTTATGTCATGTCTAATTTCTCGTACTTTATATATATTTCCTGTTCTTTGTTCATAGCATGATGTTCATGTTTATTTCCTTGGATATACTTAGCTCCGCTCCTGACTAGGATATGTTGCAGGTGAGCTGGAGGCTATCTGTGATACTTACTATGGACAGGAGCCTGGAGGCACCTATGAGCCAGTGGATGTGGCCCAGGACCTAGAGGCTGAGGAAGCCTAGAGTACTTTACCTTAGCAGTTATATTTTCTTATATTTTTGAGACTATTAGACTTTACTTTCTTTAGCTGGAATGTAATAAACTTGAGACATGTATCTGGATTTAGGATTTATTTATAGATGCTGTATTCATATTTACTCTTGTATATCTGGTTAGTTTCCCTAGATTGGTACAACTTACTTTGTCGTGTCTAACGACGAAGTTTGGGCATGTCCAACTCATATCCGATTACTCGGGAGCGAGTCGTGACATGTTTTTAGTGGTGGCCCATGTAGGTCTATTCTAATGGTACCTAAGTCTTAGCGTACTATTGGGGGACTTGATTATACTAGGAAAACTTGATTACAGCATAGAAAAATTTGGAAATAAGGGTATATCAGGTTTTTTAGGTGCACTGATATTATAAAAACATTGTTTATTAGGTTTTAGGGTTTGTCAATCAACGAAGTTTTCTTTCTATTGCAGGATGGTCACTACGAGAAAGACCGCGGATCAGTTCAGAGTTGCAGGCAGCTCAGATCAGCCCACACCCGATGTTCCAGCAGATCAGCTTCCACCACCGCCTCATATCTTTCTACCGCTGCCTTCGACAATGATGTTTGACGGCGCCCAGGTGATGGCTATGTTCCAGCAGTTTATGGAGGCCCAGAATCACCAGGCTGTGCAGTTCATAAAGGCTTAGAGTCAGCAGGCCGCACAGTTTAGAGCGACCGTCGTCGACGCACTCAGGACCAGAGATCTGGCAGCACCAGCTCTAGTAGCACGTACAACACCAGCAGCACCGAGACCAGGGACGACCAAGGACTATCTGTACCTCTGTCCGATGGACTTTTGGGGCAACGAGGGAATCGTCTACGCAGACGAATGGCTGAAGACTGCTGAGAGGACCTTGAAGATGGCATAGATCCCGGATGACTTAAAGGTGGAGGTGGCGAGTATACGGCTGTTCGACCTTGCCAGAGCCTGGTACCGTGAGGAGCCCCAGCTAGCAGCTCAGCAGGTTCTTTAGGCAGATTTTAAAACTCTGTTCAAAGAGAAGTTTTTTCCAGACATCGAGAGAGACGAGCTTCAGATGCAGTTTGAGGCCTTGCAGTAGGGGAAGATGTCAGTGGCAGAGTATACTTCAGAGTTTATCCGACTCAGCATGTTCGCAGAGAACCTAGTCGGCACGCCGGAGGAGAGGGCCTGGAGATTCAAGAAGGGCCCGACCAGAGAGCTGTGGTACGCAGTAGCTATTAGCCAAGCGACTACTTACTCGAGCATCCTCAAGATTGCCCAGGCAGTTGAGAAGGAGATGGACCCGAGGCCCAAGAGGGATAGGAACATCGGCAACAACAGTTACCAGGCGCTGGCAAAGAGGGTACAGATGCAGACTTAGGCAAGGCCAGTTCAGCAGACAGCAGTTCAGCACCGTCCTGCCAGAGTTCCAGCAGTTCAGCATCAGAAGAAACATGGGGTCACTTGCACATATTGTTATCGGCCCGGATACCACGTGGAGGTCTGTCACAAGAGGCTGGAACTTTGTCTATTCTATGGGTCAAATGCACATCAGATGAGAGACTGTCAGCAGGCCACTGCCAGACTAGCAGGAGGACCCCGAGGAGCTGGAGGACTACCGCCTGTACCACCCAGAGCATTGCCTGCTGCACCCCAGAGAGGAGGAGCTCTACCACCACAGCAGCAGAGGTTTGTACAACACCAACAGCAGTAGAGGAGAGGACCACAGCGGGGACGTGCTTATGTCATAGCCGTAGTTGAGGAGGAGGAGACAGCTCCAGATGTTATCACAGGTTCTATTGTCATTTATTTATTTCTTGCCTTTGCCTTATCTGATTCTGGAGCCACCCATAGCTTTGTATCATATGAGTTTCTGCATAGACATGGCTTCACACCCAAGCCCACTAGGAGGAACTGTCAGATTATGCCAGGAGGAGGGGTAGTACCGGTTAGTGAGATGGTGGATTGCCCTATCACTATAGCTAGACGGGAGCTTAGGGGTCGACTTCTAGTGATGCCATTGCCCGGATTTGACGTAGTCCTCGGCATTGACTGGATGAGCGAGCAGTTTACCGTAATAGACTGCCATGAGGGGAGGATCACTTTCAGCCTGCCTGGAGTTCCGCCGTTCGAGGTCAGAAGACGGATCACAGAGAGGCCAGAGGGAGTCTACTTTGGAGCAGTTACAGAAACCCAGGAGTTGCCGCATCCGCTGATTGCAGAGTTTATCGACATCTTCCCCAAAGATTTGCCAGGATTGTCGCCAGATCGAGACGTAGAGTTCAGCATCGACCTAGTGCCCGGATCAGCGTTGAAGTCCCAGCATTTCTACATGATCAACCCGAAGGAGGCTGCAGAGTTGAAGGCTCAGATTGATGAGTTGGAAGGCAAGGGTTTTATTCGGTCCAGTGCTTCATCCTGGGGAGCACCGGTACTCTTCGTGCCCAAGAAGGATGGGACGGTAAGGATGTGTATCGATTACCGTGTACTGAACAACATCACCATCAAGAATAGATACCCGTTGCCGCAGATTGATGAGTTGTATGATCAGCTTAGTGGAGCAAAGGTCTTTTCTAAGATTGACCTTTGGTCGGGATATCATCAGATGAAGGTTCGGGAGCAGGATATTCCGAAGATAGCTTTCAACACCCGATACGGCCAGTATGAGTTCTTGGTGATGCCGTTCGAACTCACCAATGCCCCAGCAGTGTTTATGAACTTGATGAATAAAGTTTTTCACAAGTATTTGGTCAAGTTTGTCATAGTCTTTATTGACGATATTCTGATATATTCGAAGACCGAGGAGGAGCATATGGAGCATCTGCGGATCGTACTAAAGATTTTACGAAAAGAGAAGCTGTACAGAAAACTCTCAAAATATGAGTTTTTCTTGGACCGAGTGGATTTTTTGGGACATGTGGTGACTGGAGAGGGAATTTCTGTGGATCCCAAGAAGATTGAAACAGTAGAAGCATGGGCACCTCCCAAGTCAGTAGTTGAGATTTATAGTTTCTTAGGGCTAGCAGGATACTACAGGAAGTTCATGAAAGATTTTGCCAGGATAGCAGCGCCAATGACCAAGCTTGTGAGGAAGGACAAGGAGTTCATCTGGAGCGACGCCTGCCATTCAGCATTTGAAGAATTGAAGAGAAGCTTCACGACAATGCCAGTTCTAGCTTTGCCATCGGGATTGGGAGGATTCATTATCTACAACGATGCTTCAGGGAAGGGCTTGGGATGTGTGCTTGAGCAGAACAAGAGGGACATTGCTTATACTTCTAGACAGTTGAGGCCTCACGAGAAGAATTATCCTACACACGACTTGGAGCTTGCAGCAGTCATTTTTGTCTTGAAATTGTGGAAGCACTACTTGTATGGAGAGCGAGTGGACATATTCACGGACCACAAAAGCCTGAAGTATGTCTTCACTAAGAAGGAGCTGAATATGAGGCAGCGCAGATGGCTGGAACTCATGAAGGATTTCGACATCAATCTGCAGTACCACTCTAGGAAGGCAAATATGGTAGCAGATGCTCTCAGTCGATATCCTATTGCTATGTATCTCACTATGGATCGGCATCTTTTGGAGGATCTTGAGAGTCTGGGGATCGAGATTGTTCTTCTGGGAGTTGGAGGGCAGCTGATGCATATGCAGATACAGTCAGGACTGATAGAGAAGGTCAAGGAGGCCCAGTTTCTTGATGAGGGACTCCGATGTCTCAGAGGCCAGGAAGAGGCAGGTTTGCTCGACGACTTCACCATTACAGAGGATGTATCCCTGAGGCACGGAACCTGGTTTTGTGTGCCCAAGGAATTGCCGGAGGAGGTGATACAGGAATCCCACCAGTCGCAGTATTCTATTCATCCTGGGTCTACCAAGATGTACAAGGATCTGCGAGAGTATGTTTGATGGTATGGAATGAAGAGAGAGGTTGCCAGATTTATTTCTAGATGCCTTGTGTGCCAGCAAGTCAAGGTGGAGCGCCAGAGATCAGCAGGACTACTCCGGCCTTTACCTATTCCGGAATGGAAGTGGGAGCACATTACCATGGACTTCATCTCTGGATTACCGCGTACTCCCAGTGGCAAGGATGCTATTTGGGTTATAGTGGACAGACTAACGAAGTCTGCTCATTTCATTCCGTTCAAGGTAGGGCTGTCGACCGAGAAGCTTGCAGACCTCTACATGCGGCAGATTATGCGGATCCATGGGGTGCCGGTAGGCATCATTTCAGACAGAGACAGCCGCTTTACATCACATTTTTGGAGGAGTCTATAGCTGAGCTTGGGATCAAAATTGAAGTTCAGCACCGCCTATCATCCACAGACGAACAGGCAGTCCGAGAGGACGATCTAGACACTCGAGGACATGCTGCGGGTTTGTGCACTCGATTTCAGCGGTTCGTGGGAGGATCATTTGTATCTAGTGGTGTTTGACTATAATAACAGTTGTCAGGCTAGCATCGAGATGACCCCGTTTGAGGCACTATATGGGCGGAGATGTCGTACGCCGTTATCTTGGGACGATGTTGGCGAGAGGGCTTTGCTTGGGCCAGAGATGGTGGTAGACTCAGCAGAGAAGATCAGGCTGATCAGGGACCAAATTAGAGTTGCACAGGATCGACAGTCGTACTGGGTTTACAGCAGCAGACTACCACTAGAGTTCACCGTTGGAGATATAGTGTTCCTGAAGATCTCGCCAACCAGAGGCGTCATTCGGTTCGACAGAGGTTGAAAGCTCAGTCTGAGGTATATCGGGCCTTTCGATGTGACTGTACGGATTAGCGAGGTGGCATATCGACTAGCACTTCCAGCTAGCTTGGAGGGAGTACATGACGTATTCCACGTGTCTCAGCTTCGATGCTACATTCCATATCCGAGCCATGTAGTGGACTACTCGGAGCTACAGGTGGGTCCGAGCCTGACCTACGAGGAGCAGCCATTGGAAATCCTTGACCGGAGAGAGAAGCGCCTACGGAACCAGACTATTCCACTTTTTTTGCGTCATGTGGAGACACCACTCTCCAGGAGAGTCCACGTGGGAGCGTGAGGAAGAGATGCGAGAGCGCTATCCTAGATTGTTTACTTGATTATATGATTAGTGTTTTAAAATTCTATTTTCTTTCAATAAATGTTGGGAATCGATTTTGGAATAATTTTTGGGAATTTCGAGGACGAAATTTTTTAGGAGGGGAGATTTGTAACTCCACTTCTCAGAGACTTTTTTATTATTTTTATTTTAAGCTATTATTTTTCAGCCCAATTTTAATTGAGGCTTTCTTCATTTTAATTATGGGCTTATGAAACCAGTCCATGAATCAACCCATCTATTTTTTTTAAAACCATTTTCTCTACTAAAATTTTGAATAGGCTCAACCACTTCTTCATTTTAATTGTGGGCTTTTCAAACTAGCCCAATATAATTGTTAGGCTCGGCCACTTATTCTTTTATTACATAGCATGGAGAAGGAATTTGAATTCCTTCTAACCAATTCCAGCTGAGCCATGTGCAACCAACCAATTCTTTTTCCCTCCAATTCTTCTTCCTCTTTCAAATTTTCCAACTGCCTAGAAAACTGATGAGCTTTTGCTCTCTGACAATTTCATTGAGGACTCTACTATTCCTAATTCTAACACCCATTTCTTCTCCAACAACTTCTTCTTCACAACTTCCCT
Organism: Iris pallida; assembly: GCA_029216955.1. Classification (NCBI taxonomy): domain Eukaryota; kingdom Viridiplantae; phylum Streptophyta; class Magnoliopsida; order Asparagales; family Iridaceae; genus Iris; species Iris pallida. The sequence continues at coordinate 24,575,873 of JANAVB010033220.1, read as the reverse complement.
GAGCAACACTTCGGAGGAGGATTCCATGGCGTGGGCGGATGAAGGAGGAGATGGCCGTCGCTTTTGAAGATCCTTGGAGCTTCATTTCTCAATGATCGGATCAGAAAGTTTTAGATCGATCTGGTAATTGAAGTTGCATCTAAAATTCCTTGATATTGATGACGCTTGATCAAATTTCTGAACCAAGATCACTTGAGAGTCATTGAGAATGATGCTAATTAGATCGATTACTTCGTAATTCCTTAATTAGATCTAGAGATCTCAGAAGTGAGTATCAAGATTTCTCAAATCACATCTATGTTGTTATTCCTAAAAATTCTCCTTAAATTAATTTAACTGTCAGGAACAGTCCCTGAATCCGAAGTGGAATTCGAGTCTGAGTTGAGGTTCGATTCAGATCTGAACCAGGAAGTTATAGTGAGTATACTTCTATTGTTAAATCAACGTTTGGTGAGTAGAGGATGGAACAATCTTTGATATTATGTTATGCTTTTTCTATCTAATTTTGAACAGAAAGAGGATATCGAATTGCCTGGGTTTAGTAGTGCTCGACTCATTTTGATCTGAACTGATTCTAAGGTATTTCTAACCCATTCTTATTACACTAAAGTAGATCGTATCAATAAAATATTGGTCTAATTTGGGACAGCTTTGATTTCTATTAGTTCATTAGTAGAAATTGGTTGCCTGGGTTCACAGTAGCTAAATTTTGATCAATGTAAATATGTGAATGTGTCGAGGGTTGAGCCTTTAGCTGATAGCTTATAAATTGGGTTGGTATAATTGCCAACTGTATGGTTTTAATAATAAAACTGTAAGTATAGATGTAGTAGGGATTTCTGAGCTAATTACTGAAATGTAGGTAGCAGCTTTACAAATTAGCATTAGTTAAATTATAGTTGTCTGAATCCTGTTCCAGTTTATAAGTCATCTTATCCTGTTTCCAGTTTTAATTGCCTAGTTAAATTATAGTTAAGGTTGTTTTATACTTTGGCAATGTTCTTAGTTATAAAGAGGATAGCTACGGTTGTTAGGAGAATGGAAGTTTGATTGTGTGCTTGGTTCAGCACTGAGTTATATCAGTATCAAAGCTAGACTGATTTGTATCAAGCCTAGCCTTGACTGATGTAAATCAGTCCTGAAATAAGAACAAAAACATGGATTTCATAGTTAGGACTTGTTCTCCTACAACCTGAGAGATCAAACCATAAGTTATGGATATTAGGACTAGTTAGACTGATATCTGAATGCATAGTAGATTGAGATAGGATGGTACATTGGACTGAATACTGGACTGAAACATAGGACTGATTACGTCCTGATGTTGGACTGAAATTGAGGTATGGTATTTAAATCTATATTGGACTGAACCTTATTGAGATAACCCTGTTTAAGAGACTGATTATTAGCCGTATCCTAATTAGAACTGAGGTGACTTGGAAACTGAATTGGCAGTTGTCCTCATGATGGGTTATTTGGTCCTGAAGCAGGACAGGGACAATAGGAATGATTTCAGGAAATCATCCTGAGATTGGGTGTGGATGTCTTTACTCCTTGATTCTATTACAGACTCCAAGAAACCCATTTTCAGTTAAACTGGACTAGAGGTTGAGACTGTGCAGTGGGTTGAACCTTAGGAGTATTTCAAGTGTTGATTTAGAAAGTAATTTAAGACCATGTTGGTTTGAATTACAGTTTAAGCCTGAATACGTTTAATACCTAAATTTGTGTCCCCTTGCAAGCAGTATTTTATCTCAATCTTCCAAATTCCTGGAGATAGAGAACCTGGACTGTATTGTTTAGTCCTACGTTAGACTGAATAATGCCTGGAGTTGGCAGTATTAAGACATTGGGTCTTAGATTTACTTCAGGTTTTGCAGCACTCTTGAATGCAGGTTACATTTTATCTAGGTTTTACTAAAAGCTTGAGTTAGAAGGTCAAAAAGGAAGCCTGAACAGGGGCTGATTGTATCAGTCCTGTTCAGGATTAGTTTTAGGTTGTTTTGAACTTGACTACTATTGCTTTTGGAAATGGCACTTGGAATGGGGCTTGATCATTGGTCAAGTAGGAAATGACTACTATTTTAGGCTATTTACATAGAACGGTATTTAGTATTGTCTTCTTGAACAATTAGTAAGAATGGTTATTCCTCTACACTAGGTTCAAATGAATATCGGATTGATGATTTTGGATGAGCTATAACTCTTTTGGAGAGGATATATGAATTGAGGACTGATTTGCACAAGCCTATTTAAGGACTAAATTGTATCAGTCCTATATTGGGCTTTTAGATCAAACTGTGAATGTCCTGTTCCTTTAACTGAATGTTGTAGATCATATCACCACAGATAGTGAGCTTTAATTGAATTGTAAAACTAGATTGGTAAAACTATTGATAATAATACTCTATAGGAAATATTAAGAAGAGGGAACCCCTAAAGCTAGGATTTATAAAGAAGTTAATCATGGTTAGATTGTTGATAACAAACTAAATTTAGCCGGTTTATTAATCAACTTGTAATTCATAAACAGAAGGATTTCCAGCTGTACATCCTACACTTGATCACCCTAAGCAAGGCAAGTATACTCCTCGGACTTGTTCATTTCTCATGTCTTGTATATTTATTCCTGTATCTCCTTGTTGACACGATGTATCACGGGATTGACTGGTTTCATATTTTATGGATTACTTATGTCTGGGAGGGAAAATACTACAGTTGTGTGATCAAACCATGTTAATATTCATGTAAATAGCTTAGGTCTCGTATTGTGCATGCGGGACCCGAGCCGTGCCATTTCATGTTCATTGAATCTACCCAAGCCGATTACACAATCTGGATGTATTTCAATCTTGCATATTTCAGGATTCAGGTTGTATTTCATGTTCAGGTTGTTTTTCATGTTCAGGTTGTATTTCATGTTCAGGTTGTATTTCATGTTCAGGAGTCATATCATGTTTCCTGTATTTACTTTCAGTATTTTCTCTTCAGTTTCATGTCTTGTCTTATTTCTCGTACTTTATATATATTTCCTGTTCCTTGGTCATACCATGATGTTCATGTTCATTTCCTTGGATATACTTAGCTCCGCTCCTGACTAGGATATGTTGCAGGTGAGCTGGAGGCTATCTGTGATACTTACTATGGACAGGAGCCTGGAGGCACCTATGAGCCAGTGGATGTGGCCCAGGTCCTAGAGGCTGAGGAAGCCTAGAGTACTTTACCTTAGCAGTTATATTTTCCTGTATTTTTGAGACTATTAGACTTTACTTTCTTTAGCTGGAATGTAATAAACTTGAGACATGTATCTGGATTTAAGATTCGTTTATAGATGCTGTGTTCATATTTACTCTTATATATATGGTTAGTTTTCCCTAGATTGGTACAGCTTATTTTGTCGTGTCTAACGACGAAGGCTGGACATATCCGACTCGTGTCCGATTATTCGAGAGCGGGTCGTGACACATGACGTGAGCTTTGATCTATTTGTGGAGCAAGTATACTCTCCATGTTCTTCATCGACATCTTTTCCTTGTCAAAGCACTCCCATAGGACCTTCGTCTTCCTCTGTTAGTTCTTTGAGTAGATGTTCTCCTACTGTAAAGGATAAACGAGTAATAGAATTTTATGAGGGTTCAATTGAGACAGTAAAGAAGAGGAAATCGGATATGTGGCCTGGATCAATTACCAGCGTTGGTCAGATTTTTCTAAATGGTGTTGAAGAAGTTAAGTACGCTGTTAGGAAGGTATGTTTTAAATCTCGTCATCCATTCCATATTTTAAAATCTGAGCTGGAAAGGTACACTGTTTGCTGCAAGAATTATAAGTCCCATGCTTGTTTGTGGAGCTTCCATGCTATATCCATTTCGAAAGATAATTAAATTTTTGAGGTAAAGAGGTATGTGGGAGAACACAATTGTGGAGCTGACTATATGGATAAAGGTAATCTAGTTGTTCCAGCAAAGTTTATGAAAAGTTTGGTTAGTGGCATTGTTCGGATGGATACTAAAAAGTCGACAAAATCAGTTGTCGATGAATTCAAGGTTGACTACAGTTTATCTCTTACCTACGGGCAGGCATACCACGGCATTAGGCTGGTGCACCAAAAAATGTACGGAGATGATGTTAGAGCTTACACCGACTTGTGTTGGTATGTCGACAAGGTAAAGGAAACCAATATTGGTTCTGTTATCTACTTTCAGAAAGATGATACGTAAATGAGGTTTCAACGGCTTTTTCTTTCATATAGGGCTTGCGTCAAAGGTTTTCAATATTGTCGCCCGATGCTATATTTGGATGCGACTTTCCTTACAGGGAGGTTTAGAGGATGTTTGATGTCTACTACAGCAAAGAATGGTGACCAACAGTTCTACCCTCTTGCCTACGGTATAGTCTCGGGCGAAGATGGCGACAATTGGGAATGGTTCCTTAAAAATCTCAAGAATGTTGTTGGATGTAGTAGGCGTATCGTTTTTCTTTCGGATCAAGGCACCAGTTTAGTTTTTGAAGTTCCTAAAGTGTTTCCTACTGCTTACCATAGCTATTGCTATTATCACATGAAGAATAACATACCGCTGAAGGAGAAAGGAAATGAAAGCAAGTATCTGCATGTACTTGAAGCTTGGAGGCAAGCAGTATATGCTCTAACGCCATGTGTGTAAGTCAGACATATATATGGAGCTTTTATGTGCATTCTCTGTTATTTTAACACGAAGAATGGCCATTCTCTGTTTAAGTCTCACGGAGAATGGCATTTTCTGTGTTCCTTAACAAGAAGAATATGCATTCTCCGTTAGTTTGGAACGGAGAATGACCAATCTCCGTGTTTATAACACGAAGAATGGTCCTTTTTTCATGTGCTTGTGCATTGACTTCCTTCTTAATTAATTTCTTTTTTCTGTACAAAGGTGGTTATAAAAAAGCAGTTAAGAAGATATATGATCTGAATTGTGGTCATGTTGTGAATTGGATGGATAAACAAAAACCTGAACATTGGTCAAATGCATTCTTTCCCGAATGTAGATACGGCGAGGTTGCTTCTAGTTGTACGGAGTCATTCAATGCATGGATAAAGGCTGAGAAGAAAATGCCTATTTCAGCACTTGTAAACGTTATTCGAGTGAAGATGATGAAGATGATTTCGGATTGCCACAAGGATGCAATTAATTTAAATAGCAAATTGACTCCATATGCCGAGAATATGCTGAAGCAGCTTACAGATGATGGCATGTCTTATAAGGTATATCGGACTGGTGATTTTGAGTTTGAGGTGATGGCAGATACTTCCTCACACCTGGTGAATCTTTTTGATTGACATTGTAGTTGTCGCAGATGGAAGGTATATGGATTTCAAAGTAGCCATGCAATCCAATGCATCAGATTTGGTTCGGGCAAATCAGTTTAAGATTTTGTGGAGCAGTATTGGACATCAGATTTCTACAAGAAGCTATATTCATGTGCAATTCGTCCAGTTCCAGATTGTGAAAAATAGTTTGAAAATAATCCAACTGACTTGGTTCTACCACCTGTTCTGAAACGGGTCCCCGGCCGTCCAAAGGCGGACCGTTATAAGAGCAACTAAGAGATCAAAAAAAAAGAGAAGAGGAAGATGAGGTGCCAGAATTGCCTTAAATTAGGTAATCACAATCGCACCACTTTCCCTCTCCCCCCACGTCCTTCTACGGGGGTCGAGGGGAAGCACCCCCTCGTTAATACATATTCAGCCCTTCTTTCTTTTATATAATTGTTTTTTGAATACATCTCTTACATTATTTGATATCAATGGTGCTATTTTGAAGTCTGTTATATCTATTGTTTCACAATTTTTTGACTGCATAATGGCAATTCTCCGTGTAATTTTATACGGAGAATGACAATCTCCGTTTCAAATTACATGGAGAATAACATTCTCATTCGTTCTAACAATGGGAATACCATTCTCCATGTAATTCAAAACGGAGAATGTTAACACTTAGAATGCCATACTCCGTGTTAGATTAACACGGAGAATGGAATTCTCCGTTTCAAATTACACGGAGAATAGCATTCTTATTCGTTTTAACACTGGGAATGCCATTCTCCGTGTAATTCATGACGGAAAATGTGATTCTCCGTTTCAAATTAAACGGAGAATAGCATTCTCATTCATTTTAACACTGGGAATTCCATTCTCCGTGTTAGATTAACACGGAGAATGGAATTTTTTGCTTCAAATTACACGGAGAATAGTATTATCATTCATTTTAACACTGAAAATGCTATTCTCCGTTTAAACTTACCCAGAGAATGAACATTCTTATGCTTTTTAACACTGTGAATGCCATTCTCCGTATAATTCAAAACGGAGAATGACATTCTCCGTGGTTAACTATACGGAGATTGCCATTATCAGTGTAATTAAAATCGAGAATGCCATTTTCCGTGTTAGATTAACACGAAAAATGAACATTCTCATGCATTTTAACATGGTGGAAGACATTCTCTATGTAATTAGAACGGAGAATGCCAATATTCGTGTTAAATATCATGGAGAATATCATTCTCTGTGTAATTTAATACGGAGAATGAACATTCTCATATTTTTAACACTGAGAACGCCATATTCTCCTTGATCTTATTATAGAAGACACCGCAAATGTTACAAAATATACAGACAGAGAAAAATAAAATCCAAACAGAAGTTATAAAAAGAAGTTCTTTTATTAATATGTCTACAAAGGATCTATTAAAGATTCAGAAAGACTCATACTGTTCTTCTACGAAGGATCTATTAGAAAGACTCATATTGTTATTCTAGAAAGGATCTATTACAAATTCAGAAAGGCCTAAGGAAGTCTAGAATGGGGTTAATCTTAACTGAAGCGCAACCCTTATTCTTTTTGGTGCACCTACTAGAAGATTGATCTCCATCGAAGCGTATCCTCCTTTCTTGTATGCGCAACCCCGAATGCCCGAATGAGCAGGGCAGAGCACAACCTGTGGCTCTTCCAGCATATATGTGGCTCTACCAGCATAACGGAATGCTAGACCGTTACTGAGAAGGGCATAGCATGACCCCCTAACTTTTTGAAAAGTACGAGGACTGCCAATATGTTGTTCAGGTTCAAACAAGGTGTTCCAATGCATCTCGAGATTCACTACTACGTGTTCTTCTACAAGGACATAACTACTTTTAACGAAGAGATCCACAGCCAATAGCCAACTAATGCCAGGCCATTCTTCTCTTAAAGCTAAGTCAGGGTCGTGCATAATGGAAATGCTATGAAGATGATAAAGTTTGCTCCTCAAGAAACCCTTTTTATAGGATATATTGTCCAATAAATGCAGATGAACCTAATAGCCAGCATAATGAATCTCGTTTAATAGGTTCGTTACAGGTGGATGCCATGTCGCAAACTCCTCAATTTCCCTCCAATAAAGAAGGTGACATTTAAGAGTTGTTATAGGTAGATGCCATGCCACAAACTCCTCATTTAATAGGTCCGTTGCGTGTAATTTGAAACGGATAATGGTCATTCTCATGCATTTTAAATTACACTTAAATTATACGGAGAATAGTCATTCTTATGTGTTTTAACATGAAGAATATCATTATCCGTGTAAATTAACAAGAAGAATAAAAAAAAGGAGAATAACATTCTCCGTATTTTTATATACGGAGAATGGCATTCTCCGTGTAATTTAATACGAAGAATGGTCATTTCATAAGTTTTAACACTGGGAATGACCATTCTCCATATAATTTAACACGACGAATAGCATTCTTCGTTTTAAATTACACGGAGAATAGTATGCTCATTCGTTTTAACACCGAGAATGTCATTCTCCGTGTAATTTAACACGGAAAATGACATTCCCCGTGTTAAATTACACGAAAAACGAACATTCTCATGCGTTTAACAAATAGAATATCATTTTCCATTTATTTCAAGACGGAGAATGACATTCTCCGTTACAAATTACACGGAGAATAGCATTCTCATTCGTTTTAACACTAAGAATGCCATTCTCCGTATAAATTAACACGGAGAATGTCATTATCCGTTTTAAATTACACGGAGAATAAACATTCTCATACGTTTTAACACTGGAAATGCTATTCTCCGTATAATTTAAAACAGAGAATGTCATTCTCCGTGTTTTTATAAACGGAGAATAACATTTTTCGTTTTAAATTACACGGAGAATGAACATTCTCGTGCGTTTTAACACGGAGAATTTTATTCTCCGTGTTAGATTAATACGGAGAATAGAATTCTTCGTTTCAAATAACACGAAGAATATCTTTCTCATTCGTTTTAACACTAGAAATGTCATTCTCCGTTTCAAATTACACGGAGAATGAACATTCTAATTCGTTTTAACACTGAGAATGCCATTCTCCGTGTAATTCAACACGGGGAATGACATTCTCCGTGTTTTTATAAACAGAGAATATCATTCTCATTCGTCATTTAACACTGGGACTGACCATTCAAAAATGATATATATAGAACAATGTAAAAGACAAAGAAGATGTAACAAAAGACGTATACACCCATTAAAAAAAGATATATATAGAATAATATGAAAGACAGAAGATGTGACAAAAGATGCATACACAGAAGAATAAAAGTCAAATATAAGAATAAAAAGAAGTTATTAGCCCATTTATGATGTAACTTTCATAATGGTTTCGGCTGATACATTTTCACTTTGAAGTAACCTCTTAGCCCATTTCAACCTAACTGTTGTAATTTTTTGGTGAATTTCATCATCTTTTCCTTTTATTGTTACTGTGAAGGGAGAATTCATCAAGCACTTCATAAAGTATGCCGTGTACAAGAGGCAGTTGGGTGCTTTCTGTTGTGGGCAGTTTGTATGAAAAATTGTATGTATGCTATCATACTCCACCATAGACTTGCAACTTTTCCTCATCTTCTCAACTTTTCTCCTAACAATAGGCTCCAAGACCGTCCTCACGGATTCTGCATCTTCCTTGCCCTTGTCGTATGTGTTGGGCACTAAGGAGTTGTAGTGTGCCCACACGTAGGAGCTCAAGTTGAATGTGAGTAGCGTGTAGTATTTGTTGGATTTATTAAAGAGTAGAATGTATCTACTCTATGTCTTCCTATAAATCCAAGATGAAGTTTTCTACATATGTTTTGAAATTGGTAAGGGCGCCGGCGATTGCGTCCTTTTCATGAGCTTGTTCAATAATGGACTGTTTGTCAAAATCAAAATACAATATCATGAGTTACTTTCATCGGTGTACACATGAATAGGAATTTTTCATTTTTTGATGCTTACCAATGTGTGGGGCATCATGAATGCAGCCCACTTATATTGCACCTCCTGTGAAATTGACTGTTCTACCCTTCTATTCCTGTCTTGAATTTGTTTCATCTTGCTTATTAATACATTGAGTATTCCAGCTTCAATGTCTTGATAATCGAAGATGTCTTGTAAGTCTATTGCTGTCAGGATGATAACAACTCCATATTGATCTTTGTCAGTCGCATATACAACATTACTGCACATAAATTTATTTTAGATTAAATTAACAAAAATTTGTCAGAAATAATTGTGAAAAAGACTAGAAAAAAGAGAGTTCAGAATACATACAGTGGAGTTTTCTTGTTTGGGAATACAATTTTCTTGTAAAGCTTCTGCAACTCTTCATCTACATTATTCCAAAGTCTTAGGTCATTGCATTCCTTTAGTATATCACCATTCTTTATTAGTTGAGCAAGTCTGTCATGTTTTTCGGCTTTCGGATCAGCCTTCTTATTGTTTCTTTTCATTCTGGGCTGAGTTTTTTTTTCTTTCGGATCGGCATTAATGTTTTGCTTTTTATTAGTCTCTATTAATGTTTCTTACCTAAGGGAGTAAAATCATCATCGGCTAATAGTGCTGATCGTTTTACCAACCTATTTTGCCGCATCCTTCCTCTTATATCGGTTACTTCTGGATCAGCAGGTTGTTGTTCAGCAGCTTGTTGACGCTCTTTAAGCTGTAATACTGCAATTATGGCTTGAAGATCAGCAATTTTTTGTATCCTTTTCAATGGCTTCTTTGTTCAAAAATTCAACTATCCCTTGAAGCCATTGAAAAGGATGCAAAAAATTGCTGATCTTCAAGCCATAATTGCAGTATTACAGCTTAAAGAGCGTCAACAAGCCGCTGAACAACAACCTGCTGATCCAGAAGTAACCGAGCCTTTTCAATGGCTTCTTTGTTCAAAAATTCAACTATCCCTTGAAGCTCGCTTTTCTCCTTAACGAGCCTTTTATTTGTTTCTTTGAGGTGCTCTGTTATTTGCACTGATATAAAAAAATCAATGAAAGGGAAAATCTCAATAAAAAAAGAGAAAAAGAAAAGATCATTCTCCGTGTAATTTAATACGGAGAATGGTCATCCCAATGCGTTTTAACATTGGGAAAGACCATTCTTCGTGTAATTTAACATGGAGAATGACCATTCTCCGTGTAACTTAACACGGAGAATGGCATTCTTCGTGTTAATTTACACGGAGAATGGTCATTCTCATGCGTTTTAACACTAGAATGACCATTCTCCGTGATAGTTACACTAGAATGACCATTATTCGTAATAGTTACACGGAGAATGACACGGAGAATGCCATTATCCGTGTAATAAAACGGAGAATGAACATTCTCCTTTTAGCTGATACGGAGAATAGAATTCTCCATGTTTTGAACACGGAGAATGGTCATTCTCATGCGTTTTGATTCTGGGAATTTCATTATCCGTGTTAAATTACACAGAGAATGCCATTCTCTATTTTAATTTAAACGGATAATAACCTTCCCAGTGTCAAAATGATAGAGAATGTTCATTCTCCGTTTTAAATAACACGGAGAATGTCATTCTCCGTGTTTTATAAACGGAGAATGGCCATTCTCCTGAACTATAACACGGAGGATTATAAATCAGAAATTTTTTACCTTGTGCCTGTAGCTTTTTAACATTATCGATGAGTCGTGCCTTATCAGCAATAATAACAGAATTTCGCTTTCTCAAATCCTCCAATTCATGCATAGAGCCCTCCATTACAATGTTGGCTGCACGTTGTTGCACTTCTTGTGCCTCGAGCTCTTTCAGCTTTTCTTTGAGTTTTTCGTTCTCAAGGTTGGCTGCACGTAATTTTGCTTCTTGTGCCTCCATATCTTTTAACTTTTCTTTGAGTTCTTCATTCTGCACAAGAATATCAGAATGATGTCTTCTCAAATCCTCCAATTCCTGCGTTGAATCCTCCATCACAGCGTCTAATTCATCATGCTGTGGTATATGTTGTTCAGCAAAATTATCCCCACCTGTTTGTTGGTGTTTCTCTCCCTCCTTTTTAACTTCTTATATATGTGGCTCATCTTCTTTGTGTCCTTCTTCTTCCCCAACAGATATAACAAGATCTTTAAATATCATCTTCGATTTCAAGTTGCTGTGATAATCGACCCTGAGGAAGTTTGAGATTTCGTACACATTCTATGTAAAAAATCTTGGATAATCAGAAATTGGGTCGAACTTCCTTTTCACAAATGTATTATGTTCTGCAAATCAATAGAGGAAGTATAGTGTGCAACCTTCCATTTTAGTGTAAGCACTAGAGTAATCCCCCTTTTAGTTTTACTTGTAGTCCCCTTGATGCTATCCATTACAAATGCCAAAATTAACCTTAGCCAGCATATACTATTGATGATGTCCACACAGTCTACCAAGGCGAAGAATTTTTTTGGCAAATTTGTACCGCCAGTCTTCGTGAAGAATGCAGTTTGGCACAAGTTGAAGAATAATATCTTGGCCAAATCATATGGATTAACAGCTTTATCTCTGCGACGAAGCCGATGCAACAATTCAAGGAACTTCTCTCTCACTTCCTTATTAGTGACTTTTGAGTGTGGGCCCTTAGAATTAGTCAGCAATCTTGTAAAATGATCTCTACACAGGCGAAAAGAGTCTGGTGGTAGGGGCTGCTGCTGTTTTTCCATGATTATTTTTTTGTAAATAACATTATTATCGCTTTCTTCCTTCAGCGGTAGACTGAAGATGACTGTCATATCGTCGACGCTAGGCGCGATTTTAACAGTGGTGCTCAGTTCAAAGTATCCGACGCCATCTTTGTCTTCTTTGTAAGTTGTAATTAAATTCTCAAGCCCTTCCGTTACCTTGGCCAATTCGGAGACGTGGACTCATTTTTGGTAGAAAATCTCGACAAAATTCCAGAAATCGGTATTCTTTAAGGAATCAATAACTGGCTCAGGTAAACGGACGCAATCTATATTGACCTCCTCCATAAGATTTAGCATTATTTTGAAAGTAGAATGGAAAACTCTTGATTCCTTATTCCTGACAGATTTTTTTCTACAAAACAAAAAAAACAAAAATTTAGGTTTCTGTCAACTGTTCTTCGTTGATATAAAACAGAGAATAGCCATTCTCCGTCAATTTGATACGGAGAATTACCATTCTCTGTGTTAATTAACACAGAGAATGGCCATTCTTATGGGAATTAACACTGGCAATAACATTCTCCATATAATTTAACACGGAGAATGACATTCTCCGTTTTAAGTTACACGGAGAATGAACATTCTCCGTGTAAAAAGAATACGGAGAATATCATTCTCATTCATTTTTACAATGGGAATGCCATTCTTCGTATAATTCAAGATGGAGAAGGAGATTCTTCGTGTAAATAAAAATGGTGAATGTCATCCTCCGTTTAAATTTACACGGAAAATGAACATTCTCATGTGTTTTAACACGGAGAATGACATTCTCCGTTTATAAAAATACGGAGAATAACATTCTCATTCGTTTTCACACTGAGATTGCCATTCTCCATATAATTTAACATGGAGAATGAAATATTCTCCATCTAACTTTAGACGGAGAATGACATTCTCATTCGTTTTAACACTAGAAATGTCATTCTCCGTGTTAAATGAAACGAAGAATAGCATTCTTCGTTTCAAATTACACGGAGAATAGCATTCTTATTCGTTTTAAAACTGGGAAGGCTATTCTCCGTTTAAAAATAAACGGAGAATAGTCATTTCCCGTTTAAATTAACATGGAGAATTGCATTCTCATTTGTTTTAACACTGGAAATGCCATTCTCCGTGTTAGATTAACACGGAGAATGGAATTCTCCGTTTTATATTAAACGAAGAATAGCATTCTCATTCGTTTTAACACTGAGAATGACATTCTCCATTTTAAATTAACACGGAGAATCGCATTCTCATTCGTTTTAACACTGAGAATGACATTCTCCATGTAATTTGAAATGGAGAATGAGCATTCTTCGTTTCAAATTACACGGATAATGTCATTCTCCGTTTAAATTAACAAGAAGAATGAACATTCTCATATGTTTTAACACAGAGAATGTCCTTTTTCATGTTAAATTAAACGGAGAATAGCATTCTCCGTTTCAAATTAAATGAAGAATAACATTCTCAATCGTTTTAACATTGGAAATGCTATACTCCGTGTAATTCAACATGGAGAATGATCATTCTTCGTTTATAAAAACACGGAGAATAGCATTCTCATTCGTTTTAACACTTGTAATGTCATTCTCCGTGTTAGATTAACACGAATAATAAAATTCTTCGTTTCAATTTACACAGATAATGACATTCTCATTCGTTTTAACACTGGGAATGCCATTCTTCGTGTAATTTAACACGGAGAATAGAATTCTCTGTTTCAAATTAAACGGAGAAAGTCATTCTTCGTTTAAATTAACATGGAGAATGTACATTCTCATGTGTTTTAACACTGAGAATGTCATTCTCTATTTCAAACTACACGGAGAATATTATTCTCCATTTAAATTAACAGGGAGAATAAACATTCTTATGTGTTTTAACAGTGAGAATGCCATTCTCCGTGTTAAATTAAATGGAGAATGACATTCTTCGTTTATAAAAAAATACGGAGAATAGCATTCTCATTTATTTTAACACTTGTAATGCCATTCTCCTTGCTAGATTAACACAGAGAATGGCATTCTCATTCGTTTTAACACTGGGAATGCCATTCTCCGTGTAATTTAACACGGAGAATAGTATTCTCCGTTTCAAATTACACGGAGAATGTCATTCTCCGTTTAAATTAACACGGAGAATGTACATTCTCATGTGTTTTAACACTGAGAATGTCATTCTCCATTTCAAATTACATGGAGAATGTCATTCTCCGTTTAAATTAATAAGAAGAATGAACATTCATATATGTTTTAACAGTGAGAATGCCATTATCCGTGTAATTTATCATGGAGAATGGTCATTCTCCGTTTCAAATTACATAGAGAACAGTATTCTTATTCGTTTTAACACTGAGAATGCTATTCTCTGTGTAATTCAACACGGAGAATGACATTCTTCGTTTATAAAAACATGGAGAATAGCATTCTCATTCGTTTGAACACTGGGAATACCATTCTCCGTTTAATTTAACACAGAGAATAGCATTCTTCGTTTCAAATTACACAAAGAATGTCATTTTTCGTTTAAATTAACACGGAGAATGAACATTCTCATGTGTTTTAGCACTGAGAATGCCATTCTTCGTTAAATTAAACAGAGAATGATATTATTGATTTAAATTACACGGAGAATGACATTCCCAGTGTAATTTGACAGGGATAATGAACATTCAAATGCATTTTAAGACGGAGAATGTCATTCTTCGTGTAATATATACAGAATTAGCGAACATAAACTCAAAGTAATACCTTCTGTTTGTACTTCTTCTTGCACTTCTTTTTGCTTAACATCGTTTCCTTTTTTCTTATATGCAACTTTCTTAGAATAGGGTTTCCGTTGTTCTCCGTCTTTCCCTTTTGGATTTTCTGCAACTGGTGCATCTTATCTAATTGGTGATGCTGTCGGTGATGATTCTGCCGCTGATGCCGACAAGGTGTGAAGATTGCGAATGGAGAGGAAGGTTTGAAGATTTTGGAGGAGAATGACCTAGGTTTGAGAATAGAGCGGCGTATGGAAGAAGAGGAAGAATCGAAACCATTTTTTTAATATTAGGATTCGGGGGTGTTTTGAATTAATTAGAAGGGCAAAAAGGTCAATAGAACCCGCTTTATATATTTTTCGCTAATTCTGGGTATGTGATGAAACATTATTTTGTGGTGGGTTTTACATAAAACTTTAGCAATTTTTGTGAGTTTCATAAATTTTCCCTTAAAAGTAGGTGAAGCTTTGGTATATTTATAGGTGCAAGTCATAACAAAGAGTAAAGTGGGACATACACAATGTGTTAGCCCATCTCGCTATGCTAGATTTTGATATTATTTGACAAACTATGACGTGATACACGAAGACGACAACAACTATACAAAGCTGCTGTAAATATTACTCTGAAGTCGTATAGTCGTTATCACTGTTGCAGAACAGTCTTAACATTTTGTTATATATTTTATTTTTTATAGGACAAAATATAAATTGAGTCCCATACTGGAACTAGGAAGACTAAACACTTTCCATAAACCCAAATTCTAGCTACAAAACCAATTTAGGCCCAAAATAACACTAGACGAATTTAGTCGAATTTCGGTCAACCAAACATATAGTGTATTTGGTCAAAGTTCAAACCGAATTCAATTTTGGTTGCTAAATATGTGGAACAGTCTGCAACCTTCACTAACGTTCACTTGACGACTATATTTTTGACCGTTGGGCAAATTCGGTCAGAATTCGGTCTCCAAAAATTTCTATAAATAGCAATGGATTTCTTATTTTCATCAATTTAACTATTCATTCTCATTCTTCTTAATCACCTATGAGTTCTTGAGCCTAAATCCTCTATTTTCAAGAAGAACTCCTAAGGCTTCTAGAGCAAAGTGCAATCACGGTTAGAAGTCTATAAGAGTTGTACAGCTAGTATCTCAATTGTTGTTTTCACTTGTCCACTGAAGTTGGCGATCCCTTTGGATCAAAAGCTCGTGGTTGTATGAAGTTGACAAATGCTTCGGATCAAAAGTTCAGGGTATAAAGCTATTTGGATTAAAACTAGACAAGAGTATCTGGGACTGGACTGACTTCGGTGAAGGATATACCAGTGTACTTCGTGTTTGTTCTCTTAACTCTATCTCTTTACTGCTTTACTATATATTTTTTTACTAATTTTGTAAGTGCATGTTTAAGTAGGAATTACTGTCTGCCCTATTTAACTCTCACTACCACATTTCTTGATAGGGATACTTTTATTATTTTATATTACTTATATATTGTGTAATTTTTTATTAATTAAATGTGATAGTTGTATTTAATAGTGGACTAGCCTATTTATTGGACCCTTGGTTAATGAACCTATTTGGACTAGACATGACACTTAGACCTTTGTTTTAGGTTGGACACAACTAGACCCATTTAAGTAATGTTAGGTTAAGACTAGAGTTAGAACTAAACAAACATTTAGGCTAGAAATAATCCTACATTAACTTAAGTGTTCATGACAACTCAAAGGGACATCTTGGACATTTTAAATAGGCTTCTAGGGCTCCCTTATAACCAGCTATAGCAAGAGGGTTTGCTCATTCTTTATGCTAGTTAACTTGATCTTCAGGTCTTCAAGAACTCGAGCCATCCGAATAAATCGCTCCACGTTCTCTAACCACTCATTAGCGTAGAGAATTCCTTCTGTCCTATAGAATTCCTTGGGGCCTAAGATCCATGCAGTCCTTAGAAGTTCCAGGGCACAGTCGGAGAGCATCTCTAGTCTGAAGGGCCTCTCTCAAGGTGTCGCAAAAGATTTTGGCTTGCTCTATTTGGGAAGCGATGAGCTGCTGGATGATACCAAGGAGCGTAGCATTTTCCAGTACAGGCGCTGGAGGCAGAATAAGTGCTGGTGGTAGAGTCTGTGGAGGAAACTGTGGGGGTGGGGGGTGGAATGTCATCTCGATGAAATCTCGAGTTATACGGTTGTGACATCTTATCCAGATCGTAGTAGATCCACCTGCAGTTGACAGGGTGTTTAGGGGAGCGGTGTTCCTGTCTTGAAAATCCATTTAATTGCAACAAAAGAAAACATTTAGCCTCTGAAGAATTTCAAGCAGGATGCAAGTCAAGGATTCAATAAAAATCAAGGATAGAAATCAATAATGTATCAAGATATGTGGATGAGATCCTAAGAGTCTAATCCTATTTGCAGGCTCATATCGGTACAGTAACGTAACCGAAATGATTAACGTAGACCTGCATGGGCCACCAAAAAAACTTGTCACGATCCGCACCCACTTTTCGGTTACGAGTCTGTGTCCATGTCCAGCCTATGCCACAGTGTTGGTGGCAGAACACTATCTATAAACTCACAAGTCATAGAAGTATAGAACTAACATGGCAGTCTACATCTCATCCACAAAAGTAAACATACAACCAACTCCAATAAGTAACAAATAAATACTGAAGAACTGAATATTGGAGAATAATAAAAAATGAAGTTTCAAGTTTTAAGAATTCAAGTCACGTCCGGTGAATGCAAATCCAATACCAGTAGATGGATGTAAAATAAAGACATAATATAAAATAACTGAGTCAAACTATGCTAAACATCAAATGACATCATCAGCTTTAGTGGTGCCGTGATACGTTTCCTACACCTGCTAATCTACACCTGGGTCAACCTCGGCTGAACCTAGAGATCACCAGGTCCTCAAGGGACTAGCAAGATACATAGAACATCCTTATATAACAGCTTATCATGCATAAAAAAACTAGAATATAAGAGAAAAAAGACTAATGTAATAATAATACATGAATATGTGAACAACTATGCATAAATGAACTGCTACAAGAAAAACAAGTGAGCACATGACAAGTGATCAACAAATAACCAAAGCCTCGTCCCTCGTGTGGACTCGCATGTTTGAACAAATAACTAGCCCTCGCCCCTAGTGTGGACTCGCAGATTAGTTCAAGATAATCAACCCTCGTCCTTAGTGTGGACTCGCAGGTGTTTGCCATTGATTATAAAAGAACAGAACAATTTTATGGGAGGACTGGACTTTTACTTCACAACACAAACTCGCTCGTACAAAGAGAGCCTAGGAATAAAACCTAGGAAAAGCAATCTAAGTACAATTGTTTAGTTTTTCTAGGGGGTGACGGTAGAGGCTCGGAAGAGTGCTATCAACTCTGCCCTACTCCTTGGACGATCGGACGTCGCTTTGGCTCTGGTGAAGAAATGCTCTTGCTGGATGCTCTTTGCTCTATATCTCTCTGTGTGTCTCCGCCGCTCTCTGTCCAGTGTTTTGCAAGGGAATGGCACATTGCTATTTATAGGGCATTGTGATAAGTAGGGTGTACAGTAATTGCTCCTTAAAAAGTGGGCGGTTAGGAATTTGGTTAAAATTAGCCTTGATCTTGTTTGCTGAAAATTAATCTGGGCTGTTAATGTTGATTGTAGCAAATCTGGGCAGTTAATGTTGATTGCACCAAATCTGCATAGTTTGTTGGAAATCGATCTGGGCAGTTAATGTTGATTGCAACAATTCTGCATTGTCATGATTTGTTGGTTGCTAAATTCGGGTGGATAAATCTTAGTCAATCTTCTGCCACGTGTCCCAACCGCCATTATGCTGAGAGTCGTATGAACGCGGGTGGATTAGTCTTAGTCGATCTTCTGTCACGTGTTCCAACTGCCATTATGCTGCGAGCCGCATAGACGGGGCGTCCTGGCAGAGCCGCATGAGTGTGGCCCCGACTACCGAGCCGCATGAAGGTGGCAGCCGCATGAGAGTGTCAGCCGCATAAGGGTGAACCCCAACTGAACCGCATAAGGGTGACCCCCACAATCCGAGCCGCATGAGAGTGGCAGCCGCATGGGGGTGGCCTCCAACTGAACCATCACTACTACAAAAATAGATAACAATGACAGCCAAATATGTTAATTAATGACATTTGTTTGGCCGTCATCTATGGAGGGGTCATCTTTATCATTAGAAATCAATGACAGTTCAACGCACGTCATCTTTATTTATAAAAGATGACTTTTATGTGTCATCTTTATTTAGAAAAGATGACTTTTATGTGTTATCTTTATTTATATTAGATGACTTTTATCATGAAAAATCAATGACAACTAAACATGTGTCATTTTTATTTATAAAAGATGACTTTTGTGCATCATCTTTTTTACAAAAGATGACTTTTACGTATCATTTTTATGTACAAAAGATGACTTCTATATGTCATCTTTCTTTAAAAAATATTACAATTATCATAAAAATAAATGGCATCTCAATACATGTCATCTTTATTTATAAAAGATGATTTTATACGTCATCTTTATGTACAAAAGATAACTTTTATTCGTAAATTCCATTAATTTTATGGCACTCATTTTTGCATCCGTATTCCACAATTTGTATTTTTTGTACAATATCCCATATAAGAAAAATAAAGAAGAAGAAAATTAACACTTAACACCAACAAAATATCTTTCATTTCATAATTATTCAAAATGCCATCATTGAACTACAACAATATTATTTCAGTCTCAAAGTTCATAACATAAATTTACAATACTTTCGAAATTTTCTAATGCATCATCTTTTACATACGGTCTTCACTAACAATATCCAGGTACAAATTTGGCCAGCTCTCGTCTCATTTCGTCAATTTCTCTGATAGAGTAACCCTTTCTCCTAGGAAACTATAAAAATAAACATAAAATCAACCATTATATCATGTTATACGAATTCAACCATTATAACATGTTATACCTGAGCATATGCATAGGGCAGAGCTGAAAGAATTGAGCAAATCTTGCTGCTTGTTCCTGCCAAAAAAAGGTTACAGACACATATGTCAGGTAATGCTACTATCAAGAATTGGTATCGAGAAATGTTTGGCAATCAATTCGATGTAGGTAACTTACACTTTCTTGCCGAGCTTAAAGAAGATGGTACCAAATAGGATAGCGATGACTGAGGTGAAGAAGATCCTAGTAGGTAACTAACTTTCAGACATTATAAATGCAAGGTCTGGGAATATCATATTATAAGTACACACAGTGTTTAATTCAGAAATTAAAATTCCATCTACAATCTTTAAATTATTTTTAATACCAAAGGCAAACACACAGAGTTTAATACACCCAAAAGAGAGTACATAAACTGAGTATCATATATGATTTTTTTTCATTTTGATACAAGCCTGAACATCAGTTCAACTTGGTGATTGTAATGAATGCACATTCAGTCAGTGAAGGCTTCTAGCACACTCAGTGAGTGAAAGTTTAGTGGATACTCCTATCAGTAAAGACTCATAATACTGGGAAACTTTAGAAAGACTAGTTTGTGTATTCATTGGTCACAACAAATGTATTGACACAGATGCAAGCTTGAACAACAACAACAGCCTTTGATGTATAGTCAACCTGAATACACCCCTATTGACAAGCTTGGGACAATTGACAAAATGGTGTGCATAAGATGACTTAAATTCTTCTGAAGCTTCTGCACTATCGTAATCCTTATTCCTATTTCTCAAGTTATCTAAATCTCTGATCCCATTCCCTGGCCTTGAGATCTTGGTCAGATAGATCTTTCTCAGTACAATACACAATCATATCCGAACTAATCGTACCATATCTCTAACACTTAGCAGCTAAAAATGCACCAGAGCGAATGTGAGCATCTAAAATTAATTGGCTATACTGAATAGCATGCCTTGGCACCTTAACATAACTAGTAAGGAACCAAGAAATAAAATGTCATAGGAATATGAAGATGTAAATAAAAGTTTATGTAAGACGGGATTAATCAGAGAACCCAGTTGAAGGTGAAGAGAAAGAAAGGTAAAAGTAGCACGAATTCAGTTCCCCATTAGCTCAAAAATGACAAGCTTTTGGTGAAAAGGAGATGGTATGGGAAAAACTTACAGATGATTCAATGAAATTGCCTTCTATGATTTGAATCTGACAACTCAAGCACTAGAGCTTGCGTCTTTCGCCCTAGGTTCCGCTTTTCGATGTCTGCATTCCTTTTGAGAACCAAGAACCAATAAAATAAATATATCACAAAAAATGAGGCAACATAGATTTGTCGACACCTGTCCTAGGATTAAAACAGAAACAAAATAAAGTGAACTTAGAGATACAATTTAAAAAGTTTAACATATGGTACTAATGTATTCAAAATATCATCCCTTAGTTTTTAGAAAATATTGCAAGTTGGTTTGGTTTGCTAATGTTTGTGCCATCTATTCTGTGTGAGACCTACCACCCACTCCTGGTGTAACCATTCGCTACGTGGGGAAATGGATAATGGTTACTCCCAATCCTGCAAAAAAAGACTATTTTTTCTCTTACTCAAATAAAACTCCAACATCTAGCCTTTCTCTAACCCTTCTCACTACAAGTATCAGCCTCCTTGAACTCTTCAGAAGCTGCAAAAGAGTTGAGCAATAATAATAAGATTACAATCATGGAATAACCAAAACAAACATACTATTTCACTTGATTTCTTACATAATCTCAACTATACTGGAAAAAAAAATCAGCCTGGCCCATGAGCAAAAAAGTACACTTTTAAGCTATATGATAAGACTAAAAATGCACATTTACTGTTATTAGGCAATTCATCTTGTATGTTGGATGGATTAGATCAACCAATTTAATATGATAAATTGAAAGAAAAAACTTCCCATTAGTACAATAAGTCTTTGATATTAAACAACACATACCATCCATTTCAACTAGCAACTGGCTCAAAACCCTATCACCGAAAAATGTTCAATCATTTTCCTCTCCACGAGAAATAACAGGGGAGAGTCCATTATTTGCAATTCTACAATCTGTATGTGTGAACTTTACAACATCTTACCTTTTCAATTGAAGGGTGTGTACCGAAGCGCTCTGTAATTTGCACGATATCTTACCTTTTGAATTGAAGGGAGAGTCCATTATTTGCAATTCTATAATCTGTATGTGTGAACTTTACAACATCTTAGCTTTTCAACTGAAGGGTGTGTACCGAAGTGCTCTGTAATTTGCACGACATCTTACCTTTTGAATTGAAGGAAGAGTCCATTATTTGCAATTCTACAATCCATATATGTGAACTTTACAACATTCTACTTCTTCAATGTTGTCTCGTAACTTTGAAGCGCCATCCTGGTTATGAAGGAAGAATGTCATTCACTTATTTCGAAAGAGGCTAGATTGTATCTTGTGATCCATCCATATATATAGAGGCTAATACGTATATTGAGTATCAAATCTCCTCCTTCAATTTCTCTTATAGTATGGTGTTTCGTCAGTTGTCCTTCTTATGTACTCCACAAAATGTTGAGGTGTATGTGGAGATGAATTATTGATATTAGCAGTATCAAAAGATGAGATGGTACTATTGACTGACTGTGGAAATGCTGGACAACTAATGATGAGGCAATTGGAGTCCTTAACCTTGGTGATGGTGTGACAGTTCTGTCCTATGGCCTTTCAAGTAACCAAATGAGGATAAAAATTGACGATACAACAATACACATACCAAGTGCACCCCACATAATAAGAGTATAAGACCTGCTGGCTTAATGTGTTTTTCTCTGCATTATTTTTGAAGCAACATTCATTTCCTTCTGCTGACATGTAAGAAGCAACGAAATCAATTGAAGAAAAATAAGTAACAGTTACCTTTGGACTTCCAAAAAGATATGTAATCAGACATAAGACAAAGTTTTGGATAGTGAAAAGTGAGGTATACTGATTGTGGCCCTAGCCATTCTATACTTAGACTCCTATATAGTATGACCAAGTCAAACCTTATACCCAAAAGAACCTTACTTGAACAGATCAATAGTGTTCATTGTAATTATGGCTTGACAAACCCAACTTCAATTCTAATTCAACCCAAGACAACCCTATTGCATTTAAATAAAACAATATGAGGCAAACATTGAATGGATCTATAGTTACAGGTTTTGCGTCTTCCATTCCAATATAAGAATAGTTGAACAAAGAATCATAATTTACAATCAATAGTTTTCTGTAATCAAGTCTATAATGGCATTCTTCTAGCTATAGCTTTTATGTATTTAAGCATCCTTATCTTAAATCTAATAGAATATACAAACATTATGTACACAAAATAATTGAATACATTAATACTTCTACTGTTCAACTACAATTGCCCTAATATTTTTGACAAAATCGTTGAGGATTTCAATCAATCACCTGTTGAGCATTCCTAAAACTATAAAGTTTATCCTAAATACAAGAATAAGTAATACATGTCGTGGTCGTGAAGAACAAGGTATATGAACTTAGGAAAATTTGAGAGCAGCAGAGTGTCATCCGGGTTGAGAGCCAGTACCCAGTGGTACATCATCTCTGTCCTCGAGTGCTCCTCGTAGTCCTCTAGCTCCACCACACCTACAGAAGGATAAAATTAGGAATGAGATACATTCATCAATTGAATTAGCGGCTGCAACTTTGTGTTGTATGCTCTAAACAAAGCAAAAATACATAAGTTTACGAATAATATAAATTGGATGCATTCATAAATTGAAGATTCGGCACCACCGAACCACAACCGACAAACTTTCTGACAAGCCTGCACAAGTTTATTATCGATCTTAATACACCATCAATTGATTCTCCACCAAAATTCATCAAATTTTTTTTCCAATAATAAAATAAAAATCAAACCCAACTCTCTACGAACTTATTATTACTTTCAATTCGACTAAAATTCAACAAAAAAAATCAAACATAAACTTGTTCCAATCCCAATACCCAACAACATATAGCGGCCAAAATTAACCAAATGGAATCCCCAAAATATTAGTAAAAATCAAATATTGGATGTCGATTTCTCGACGTAGAGCCCCCGAGGATGTGATCCTCGACTCCGGCGGCACCCACACCCTCTTCGGGGAGACGACCGAAGTATGTTGCTTTTGATCCTTGAGGGGGCGTTGGGTCGACAGAGAAACGAACCCAATCTATGTAGCCATCAGGATTAGATGCCAAAATAGTAGAAAGAAGAGAAGGGAGAGGAAGGAGAGGGAGAGGAGTCAATGGAAAGAATGGGGATGGAACAAAAACATCATGGTGATGATTCTTATAGTAAAGATGGGGAAAAAAATCCCCCTTTAATTTTGTTTTTCGGATGTATTATTAGTTGTGTGGTGTATTATTTGTTTTTTTCTAGTGATTTGTTGATTTGTTCTATAAAGTATGTTTTCTTCTACATTTTTAAAAAAAAAATTCTCTGTCATCTTTTAATCGATATTTTGTAAGACACTTGTTTTTCGTCATTGTTTTAACTCCATCTTCGTCATTGTTTCAAATTAAATATGACCCTTAACATTAATGTGTCATTGTTAGTCTTATATTTTTTTCACACATAAAATATGACATCCATAAATTTAATCATCATCTTAGAGTACTTATTATGACACTATCTTTTTTTAATGTCATTGATAAAGTTATTAATGACGATAATTAAATTTGTTGACATTAAAAGTATTATTAATAACATTTTGAGATAAGTGTCATCTATAAAGTGTCATTGTCAACGATTTTTGTAGTAGTGCACATAAGGGTGGCCCCCAATTGAACCGCATAAGGGTGGCACCCACAATCTGAGCCGCATGAGAGTGGCAGCCGTATGGGGGTGGCCTCCAACTGAGCCGCATAAGGGTGGCCCCCAACTGAACCGCATAAGGGTGGCCCCCACAATCCGAGCCGTATGAGAGTGGCAGCCGCATGGGGGTGGCCTCCAACTGAACCGCATAAGGGTGGCCCCCACAATCCAAGCCGCATGAGGGTGAACCCTGGTCTAGGAGGTCCGCATAGAGAGCTTCTTTGGACTTTATGGATTGTGCGGGCTGTCTCAGAGATTTTCTCGTTTTTTGAGGAGCCTGGCACGTCTCCTCATTATGTCAGAGCCGTCAGAGCTGTCACTTTATGTCAGAACATTAAATGGCCAGCTGTATGAAGTAATTATGGTCAGCTGTCATCGGCCTGTTTTGAGCCACATGAGGCCACGTGGCTCTTCCTGAGCCGCATAAAGTACCTGAGCCGTATGCGGCTCTCTGGGTCTCTTTGAGCCGCATAAGATTCTTCAAGCTTTTTAAGCCGCATGTTGAGTCTGGGCCGGATATGAATTATTATTCTTTTTTATGCTTCTACATGACCCCCTTCAAAGTTTTCAATTTTACAAAAATTGAAATTCTTTGAATAAGAAGCAAACCCACGTAGCCGCATAGACTTCTCTGACCGTATAGGATTTTCTGGCTGCATGGATTACTCTGGCCGCATGGAATTCTCTAGCCGCATGGGCTGCTCTGGCCGCATGCAGCTCTGCCTGCCACGTAGGAGTCTCATTAATTGCCCTTGATTTGTTTTGATTTTGAAGCCGTCTTTTGGGATAGGATCCCAAGAGTCAGCTTTAAATATTTGGATTCATTCTTAATTATTACGAGTAATCTTTTGCATGCGGGGGATAGAAATCCAAGAGTCGGTCTCCTTTCCTAGGAAGCACATGAATTGAAGCGTCCATCAGTCTATGAGCCCCCCTGTCTGCCTATAAATACGAGTGCTCTTGCAAGAGAGAGACTCTTCACTTTCTTTTCTCTTTAATTATTCTTGCTCTAAGTCACCGTCTTCTCTTCCTTCTCCGATCATCAATGGTTTCCAAGACTTCTAAGGCTTCTTCTGCGGCAAAGGGTAAAGGAGCGGCTTCCTCGTCGGCTGCGGCACCCACAGTCCATCCTGATATTCACCCTGCCATTGCTGGTAAGGATGTTGAGAGAAATTGTACGAACTCTAAAACCCTAACCATCATGGCCATGCCGTATGTTTTATGCGCGGGCCTTCTTCGTCTTCAAGTTCATTGTGCCGTACGTGCCACATGTACATCTTATGTCCGAGCCACATGGAGTATGCCCCATGTTCGAGCCGCATGAGAGTCGTTTCGTGGACGCATAAGCACTGGACTGCATGAGGACCTACAGAACAGGGCCGCATAAGTCCCTCTGAACTGAGCCGCATGAACCCTCACAAAATAGGGCCGCATAAGCTCCCTTTGAACTGAGCCGCATGAGGCCATGCTAAGCAGAACCGCATAAGCTCATTTGAATTAGGCCGCATGAGACCGCGCTAAATAGAACCGCACAAGCTCATTTGAACTGGGCCGCATGAGACCGCGCTAAGCAGAACCGCATAAGCTCATTTGAACTGAGCCGTATGAGGCCGC
This sequence comes from Iris pallida, assembly GCA_029216955.1. Classification (NCBI taxonomy): domain Eukaryota; kingdom Viridiplantae; phylum Streptophyta; class Magnoliopsida; order Asparagales; family Iridaceae; genus Iris; species Iris pallida. Next base: position 24,549,649 of record JANAVB010033220.1, on the reverse strand, counting down.
GCTAAACAGAACCGCATAAGCTCATTTGAACTGAGTCGTATGAGGCCGCACCAAATCAGAGCCGCATAAGCTCTTCTAAATCGTGCCGCATGAACACTCGCTAAACCGAGCCACATAAGCTTACTTGAACTGGGCTGCATGAGGCCTCACCAAAATAGAGCCGCATAAGCCCAGAAACACTAAGTGGTTTTACCTGGCCATCTTCTAACTTATTTTTTTTTGTCTTTTTCAGTGAATCTGCCAGTCAATCCTGTGGAAGAGCCCTTGGTGGGTTCAGCCCAATCAGCTATGGGTGTGCGGTTCAACCACATAGTCCGGTATGTGGTGAACCAGCTTCCCAAAGACGAGCCTGTGGAGAGGCTGAATGCTATCAAGAACCAGTCCTTCTACTTTCTCTGTGCCATAATGAACTCGAGGCGATTGGGGAGAGAATTTTTGAAGCCTGCGTTCCTATTTGGGGATGCCTTGACTGTGAAGAACCCCCAAGTTCTGGATATATCCGATAGTTAGAGCTTTACTTCTGACGGAATGGCGATCCATATTCCTCAGATGGAGCATCATTTTCTGCTGTCGTGGTTTAACATGTTGCCGATGGACAGAAAGATGGTGGACTCCTTAACTTCGAGCCAGTCGGGGATGTTTGTGGATAACATCTATTATAACAGAAACTTAGGGTCAGTGTATGCGGGCAAGGTATCGGTCAGTTGCTACGTGATCGGGTTGGCCCCGGGGACCTTCTCGAATGTACAAGGTTCCAATTTCAAGTTCTCTCAAGCTGACACTTTCCTGAACCAGCTTGTCAGAAGGGGTCCTATCCAGTTGGCCGATTGGCGCTGTTGAACTGGATAAATCCCATCCCTTCATGGGCCAATTTGACCAAGTGGATTCTGCAGAAGTATGAGACTCTCCTTCGTGAGATCGGCCTCTATCACGCCATTCGGGGCACCTGTCATGGTCTGTCCATGAATAAGACGCTGTTCATGGCTCTTCTGGAGATGTACAACCGGCGAACAGGAATCTTCTTCACGCCTGGAGGGGAGATGGGACTCGCCCTCTACGAGATGCATGCAGTTTCTAAGCTGTCCTGGGGGGAAGAAGTCTTTGAAGTGTATACCCCGACGAACGAAGAGTTCGAGGACTTGGATCGGCGGTTCCCGGGCTTTGTTGCCGTATACCGGGAACTACTATGTCATCATAGCACCTGCCACCAGACGTCAATCAAGAAGGACGGTATCTTGGAAGGGAACCTTCATCACAACCGGTCATGGCTTACACACCTTTTTATGCTAGGCGCCTCAGGTCGGATTTCTCCTCGAAATCCTCAAACCTAGGAGAAAGTACAGGACCTGGTATTGAGTGCCAAGAGATCGAGGGCCACGAGCGACAGGTCCGGGAGTAAAATTGACTCATTCAGTTATTTTTATCAGGGTACTCAGCAGCTGTTAGAGAAGGCACTCCTGGCAGGGTTCCTGATGGTGTGGCTGCGGAACTGCGTGGTCTCGGAAGGGGCTTGTTCTATTGAGAGGATCAGCCGTAACTTTATCCTCCCTGCTGTGAAGCTGGTCTTTGGGGCCAGACTAGCTCGTCTTTCGGCCATGGTGTGCAGCATACACCGTGGCCTCCGCGTCTTCCCGTCCAAGGTCATAGCCCGTGACACGACGAAGGATATTGAACGTGTTGAACTGCCCTATCATTATCTGATGGGGTGGTTGTTAATGCATTATCGGTCTTTGATGAGGCCTGGCGTAGAAGATGGCGTTACGGCTGATAATGCATTACCGATCTTTGATGAGGCCTGGCGTAGAAGACGGCGTTACGGCTGATGATGCTTTCATCTTCCAATATCACCATCAGCCATGGGAGTGCAGCACTATGCCAGCCTGTCGGAGGGCGCTAGCAAGAGTGGACGGATACAACTTCTTTGTGTCTATTCCTCGTTTTACCGATGAAGAAGTGAGGGGCGTACATATTGATGGTACTGGGCCTCCTCATCTTTTAGTTGAAAAGATGCTCCTTTGGTTGCGTAATATCCGTCCTGCGCACCTAGTATACCGCAACCGCAACACTGTCTATTTGGAACCTTACTTGCCCAATAGGTTCTTCCGATAGTTTGGGTATAGTCAGCTACTCTTGGACAGCCCCAGCCCTTGCCTGGGTTTTGAAGGTAGCGTCCTTGACGGTATCAGGGCCTAGCATTATTATGATACGGTTCACACCCGTACTAGCTTCCCAGTTCCTGATGCTGAGGCGCCGGAAGAGATTTTGTATTTGGTGGCTCTATTCCATGTCGCGATGAGCAAGCCTCCTGTTGGCTTTGACCCAAGTACCAGCTTTATTGTTGGTATTGGCTTGGCAGAGAAGCCTCGGGGTCCAAGGAGAGGAAGAAGCGGGAGAACACAATTGCTGTGTCGGACTCGGAGTCCACCAACGCGAACGAAGAGGATGATGAGCATGATTCTGATAACTCTCTCCCTCCTGCAGATGAGGTGGTGACGGATCAGCCGCCTATTGCTCCTGGTCCTTCCCGTAAGCGAAGCAGGCATGAGCCCGCCATTGGCGGCAGAACTTACCCCGTGAAACCGACTTTGTTTAAGCATCGCAGGCTGCTCATCAAGAAGAGAGGCGAGGATGACGCCGTTTCAGAGGTGAATTGAACTACAACCATCTTCTTCTTTAGCTCTTCTTTTGAACTATGACCTAATCATTTTCTTTTCTTTATAGGCGTCAGTAGAATCGAACTCTCGGGAACCGACCCCAGGCTCTGAAGTCGACCTGGCCCTGACCACTTTGATTAGTGACATGTGTGCCGAGATTATTTCTGCCGGGGTTCTTCCGATGACGGCTGAGGTTCCTCCCGTTGCTGAGGTCTCAACTCACAGCGACGTAGAATCTGAACCCTTTCCCGATACTGTTGAACCTCAGCCGGGTGACACTGATCCAGTTGTATCTCCTTTCGGGGCAAACGGGGCAGAAGAACCCGCTGAATTCGGCTTGGATGTCGCTGGTGAAGAGGCTATGGCGGATATGAGCGAACCTCAGCATCAATATCTTCCTCCTGGTAAGATAAGCCAAGTCTTGACTAGTGAGGAGGTTCATCTACTCTATCATCACATCCTTCGGGTTAAGCTGATTGATGGTCGCTCTGGACGTACATGTCCTGCTCCTTCACTGCCCACGACGGACATTGTCAGGGTAGAGTTCGCCAGAGAGAGTGTGCCTCCTCCCCCTCCATCTTACATTGAGGGACCTTCCGCTGAATCGAGTTCGGGAGAGCAGACGGCGGAACGGCTGGGGCAGGAAGAAATGGTCTCCGCCCTCTCCCCTGTTCATGTAGCTCCGGGGGTCGAACTTTCCGTCCTGCCGAGTCTCCTGACCCTTCGGGCTGCGGAGGAGGAATTAGCTGCTCTTCAAGCGTCTTTTAGCTTGAAACTTGTTTCCCTTGTGGCAGGGACATCAAGTTCCGGTACATCTTCTTCGACACTGCCAGCTACTCTTCCTTTGATGCCATCTTCTACGAAAGTTCTGGATGAAGCGTCAAAGGATGTGGTTGACAGTTTCTACCGCCACCTGAGGCGAGGAATTGAGGCTGCGGTGGAGAGGGGGACCTCTTTTGCCTTGGCCCGTCAATGCGCCCGGGGCCAGATTGAAATCCTTAGAACCCTTCCCGGCGGGGCAGGGATAGTTGAGCTCCTGGAGCCCAAATTGCTAGAGGTTGATCAGCTTGTGGCCCAGCTTCAAGTGCTGTGGCAAGTTGATCTGTCTGCAGTAATAGATCAATAGTAGCGTGCCTTCCTCATACCTTCTATGAAGAAGGTAAGGGTTACAGGGGATACGGCCAAGCCGATTATAATGGGGGACCTCTACCACCTGTCTCTGCTGTATGATCAGTTGAGCCGCAGGGGAGAGGATTGCATGGCTCGGGAAGCGGTCGCCTCCCGTGGGGTAATTGATACGAGAGAGCAGATCCTCGAACTTCAGAGGAAACAGACTTTCTTGGAGTCTGAGCTCGCGACCGCCCACACGGATAAGGAGCTGGCTGTTCAGGAAGCCGACAAGGTCACTCGAGCTTCTGCAGGCTTGGTGCGTGCTTTGGAAAGGCTTTAAGAGGGGTGACGGGCTCACACGCATCTGAAGGATACAGAGCGGCTGACTCAGGACGCCGTGCGCCGGGCCAAGCAGCAGTTTGAGCGGTCGACTGCCTTGCTGAGGGACCGTCTCAGAGAATTATGTGTCGCCGAACCATAGTCGGCCTTTTTCTTTATTTATGTTCTTTCCTTTTTGAGAGGGATGTGGTCCCAGAACATGTAGTACCTTTACACTTTTAAATAAAATAGCATATTTTATTTAACCCTTCATTTGTATTGCATGTTGCATTTGTGATGTTATGGTATTTGCCCCATTGGAGGACTATTTGTGGACCTGTTACCCTTGGCATACCTCGGTTTTAGGTACGGATAACAAGTTGGTTAGGGATACGTAGAACAATTCCACAGTAAGGTGGCCATGGAAGTTCCTGGTATCGGGAGAAATAATGCCATGGAGCAGCTGGGCTCCCGAGGCATGATGAAAAATGAGGCGCATGTACTAGAAAACTTAGTACAGTATTTGTGGTCAACAGAGGACATTTGTGGTCAACAGAGGACATTTGTGGGCCTATTATCCTTGGCGCACTCCGGTCTTGGGTACGGATAATAAGTCGAGAGAAAACCAACATACTTACTCAGAGGTAATGAGGACGTGGTGAATATGAGGGTTTCTTCAATGGAGCCTTCCTACTCAGAGGTAATGAGGACGTGGCAGGAGTGGACTCTATGAAAGGTACATAGAACTACTCAGAGGTAATATGGACGTAGAAGTTCTACGTGAGGGATGGTTTGTTTTTGATGGAAGTGAAACAACTCAGAGGTGACATCGACGTGGTTGTTTCGGGAAATTTATGGATCTGTTACCCTTTTTATGCACTGAAAGTGCGGGTAATAGATCATGAGGAAGATGCTCTTTTAGGGAGGAAGTTCAGAGGTATGATCATACATGACTTACTACCCAGAAGATGCGATATGGATTCATTTGGAGTAACCAAAGTGTAAGTTCAGCGGTACCTAAGGGCACCTAACTTAACAGTCTGGTAGATTTGGAGGATGTCGTTTAGACATAATACTTTTTTAGGAACTTGTCGTTGACGGGCAACATGAGAAAGTCTCTGTTTTATTTTGCGAGACGGTAAGCACCATTGGAAAATACAGCCTCGATGACAAATGGGCCTCCCCACTTTGGCTGGAATTTGCCGGCGGTCTTGTGAGTCATAACCATCGGCCTCTGAACTGCCAGAACGAGATCGTCCACTTGGAATATTCTGAGTTTAACCTTCTTGTTGAAAGCTCTCGAGATGCGCGCTTGATACAGCTCAATTCGTTGTTGAGCTAACAGGCGCTTCTCATCTAAGGCCTCCAGTTCTTGTAGCCGACGACGGTAATTATCATCCGTCGTCAATTGATAAGTAAGGACGACACAGAGCGAGAGGATTTGGGTCTCCAGTAGGAGAACTGCCTCACTCCCATACACCAGAGAGAATGGTGTGTTTTCGGTGGCCGTCCGGACTGTAGTACGGTATGCCCATAAGTATTCACCAAGCTTTTTATTCCAGTCGCGTTTGTTGGAAGACACGAACTTCTTGCGCAGCTTAATTATAGTTTTGTTGAACGCTTCTGCCAACCCATTTGCCGCCGGATTGTATGGTGTTGAGGCAACATTCTGGATCTGATGTTTATCGCAAAACCGATAGAAGGCGTGGCTTGCGAACTGCGGACCATTGTCGTGGATGATCCTTCGAGGCAGTCCGAAGCGATAGATGATGTGATGCTTGAGGAAGCTGATCATATTTGATGTCTTTACTTCTATAAGCGGGACAACATTCATCCATTTGGAGAAGTAATCTGTAATTGCCAGTATGAAGCGGTATCCTCTGGACGAAGGTGGAGTGATCGGATCGATGATGTCCATTCCCCATGCTTCGAATGGCCAGGACGCCACCGTTGGATGTAAGAACTCGGATGGTTGATGGATGAAATCTGCATGGACTTGACAGGCCTTGCACTATCTTGCATAGTCTATCTCATCTGCTACCATCGTGGGCCAGTAATAGCCCATCCGGCGAAGACGGTCTTGTAATTTCGGGCCAGGCTGATGGGCCCCGCAGACGCCGTCATGTGCTTCACGTACAGGTTCTTTGGCTTCTGTATTTGACAGACATCGAAGCAGTAATCCATCGTATGTTCGTCGATACAGCATTTTCGTCTCCGTATCATAGAAGAATCTGAGAGAACGTCTTCTGATGGAAATGGCTTCTTTCGGATTCTCCGGTAAGATGCCGTAGACTACGAAGTCAATAAATGGCTATCTCCAGTCTGGTGCTTCGTCGACTGTCAGAGCGGAGTAACTCTCAAAACATTGAACATTGTTCTTGGGACAGACCAATTCACGGCCTATTACGTCAACCAAGTGGTAAGCATGATTCGAAACCGCTATGGAAGCGGCAAGGCCTGCTAGGGCATCGACTTCAATGTTCTGGAGCCTGGGAACATGTTCTATGAAGAACCCTTCCAAGGACGAGATGATGTCAATTGCTATTTGGTGATACGGGATCATGTCTTCATGACGAACTTCGTATGAACCCCGGATCTGGTTAACGATTAGCTGTAAATCGCCATATGCTTCAAGGCGCTCTACCCCCAGTTCTTTTGCAAGTCGGAGGCTGATAACCAAAGCGTTGTACTCTGCCACGTTGTTTAAACAAGGTTCCGTGAGGGAGTACGCCCGATTGATCACTAACCCAGAGGGAGAGATCAGCACCACTACGACTCCGACTACGATATTGCCTTTGGGCCCAGTTCTTGAGGCGCTGTCGAAGAACATTTGCCAAACGGCATAATGGGAGACCACGTTTGAATTGGCGACCTCGTCTGGGATCTTTTCGTATATTTTGGTTGACTCCAAACCTGGATGGGCTGCCAAAAAGTCCGCCATAGCTTGACCTTTAACAGCCTTCTGCGAGACGAAGATCATATGGCAGGAAGACAATAATATTGCCCAAGTAGCGAGGCTAGAGCTGAGTGCCCCTGGTTTGGTCGTGAGGACCCTGAGATGGTTGACTCGTGAAATCACATGTATGGTTTATCCCGTGACGTAGTGTCGCATCTTCTGAATGGCGAACGCTAGAGCAAGGCACTCCTTTTCCACGGCAGTGTATCGATGCTCAGGCCCTATCATCATTCGGCTGAGGAAGTAGATGGCTTGTTGATGGCCTGCATCATTGTTTTGTGCTAGTAGAGCACCAAGAGAATGCTCCATAGCTTGCACATAGAGCAGGAATGGCTTTCCAGCTACCGGGGCCACCAGGACTGGAGGGTTTGACAGGTATTCTTTGATGTTGTCGAAGGCCCGCTGGCATTCTTCATCCCATACGAAGGAGACGCCTTTCTTCATGAGGTGCGTGAAGGGCTGACATCTTTCGGAGAGGTTAGAGATAAACCTTCTGATGTAAGCTAACCTTCCTTGAAGGCCTCTGAGTTCACGAAGATTTCTTGGGGGACCCATCTCCATATTTGACTTCGTCTTCTCAGGGTCGACATGGATACCCTGAAAGGTAACAATAAAACCTAAGAACTTCCCGCTAGATATGCCCAAGAAGTATTTCGTGGGATTCATCTTCAAATTGTGCGCCCACATAAGGTCGAACATGTAGGAACGAAATTGTAAAGAAGAATACTCTAGGGGGGATGAATAGAGTTGGCAGCGGAATAATGCTAATTTAAAAATGTTAGCAGCAAGATCACAGAATAATAACCACAACTAAATAATGTAAAGGTAGAGATAAGAAAGCAAACGGAAAGACAGCGATGTATACTGGTTTCCCTCTGTTGAGGACTAATCCAGTCGGTAGAACTCTTGCTACCAGTTGAATCCACTATTGGCAAAACCGCAAGTTTTCTTACGAAGTCCTTGCAACTTCTACAATGCGAGCTTTGATACGAAGAACTCATCCAACTTCAATTTTGAAGAGTTGAATCTTCTATCAAGCCTCTGATTACAATCACTCTGAAACTTCTAGACCGCACCGTACTGGCAAATCGACTAGAGGATTGTAACTAGCTTGGGATCTGAAATTTGAAGCTCGAGAAAAACTCTTTGGAGGACTGAAAGCTTTTTAGAAGAGAGAAGATTGAAAGTGAATGAGTGAGTTAAAATGATCGAAATCCTTCTCTATTTATAGGAATTCCAAAGACAGAATTCTGGCAGAATTTGGGCAGAACTCGATAAGAAAATCTCGATCAAATCTGCAACTGCAGGAGGACCAAGTTCCAAGGAATTCAAAAATAAAACGGCCACTAACCGAACTCCAGCCGAATCTGGCCGAACTCTGGCCGAGCTCTGTCAGGGTTAGGTTATGGTTTTAAAATAAGTTTTTGGAGAATTTTGAAAACCTTTTTGAAGCTTTTGTAAATACGAATGTTTTAAAAAACTAAGAACATTTTAAAAGCAGTTTGAAATCATTTTGGAATAGCCTATTTGCTAGTACGACTCGGTGTACAAAGTATTCCTAGACTCAAATAAAATGAAAAATACATTGCTTAAAGAAATACAGACTCGAACATGCAAACAGCGCTTCGATCTTGAACTGTGTAGATAGCTGTTCTTGATCATGTCCAAGAGTCCGAGATGTCCTGACTAGCTTCATATATCGAGACAGAGTTTGATCAATTATTAAAATCAGTTTGACCATATGACCAATGGGCCAACAATCTCTTCCATTTTGATACTTGACAAACTATGAATGATATAACATCTAAGCTTGGAATCATCAAAAAAATAGTAAAGTAAAATTGTTCATATCCTGCATGCATTTTCTTTAAAGATGTTAGATCCTTTATTTCTCCCCCGTTGTCACTTAACAAAATAATTGCAAAAGAGAAAGCTCCCCCGCAATCAATGTATAAGTAACAAACAGTGAAGAAACACAAAAAAATTATGACAGATAGTAGTGACAAAAAAAACATCATAGGCATGTATTTGTCTCAGGCAGTTTATAATAAAACAGAGAATTAATATAACAGTGAGAATAATAGAGAATTATGTCACATGAAGTTTATAATAAAGAAGCAGATAAAGATGCTAGAAATAAATAAACTGATGTGAAAGATAAACTACGAAATCCATGAAGATGAAATGATGTGCAAGAAACATCAGTAAAATATCCAGTACAAGTCTGATAAAAAAAATAGAAACTTGGAATGTCGGAGCATTTCCAAGTATACAGTAGATAATGTCTAAGTCTAAAAAAAAATCAACTAATATATCACATCTCCTCCTCCTCCTCATCATCATCAGCATGACCGACATGTCCAGAGGGACCAGCTGCAGAAGTACCAGCTCTAGAAGGGTGAGGAGGAGCGCCAGTGTAAAACTCATCGACATAGTCTCGAGGAGCACGGTCAGAACGGTACCAATCATATGCGTTACCGGGCTGAAAGTAGGCATGGATAGCCTCATCCTCACAACGGTAACCAGAGAAGGCTGGATCTCTAGGAATAAAACCGACAGAATGTCCAATCCGAGCGAATCGGAGATCAGCGAGAGAATTTGCTATCGCCTGATAACGAGTGACTTCGCGGAACTCACGCTCGCGAGCCATATCTGTCATCGAGACGTGCAAATCAGAAAGATGCTGGTGTATGCCCTCAAAAGTCATAGCATACTGCTGAATAGGTGGAGGAGGTGGACCAGTAGGAGGAGCAGTAGGAGGAGCAGCAGCAGTTATACTACGATGAGATAACTTCAGAAACTTGGACTCAGGGTCGTGAGTACAAGTTGACAAATCAATATCAAAACACTGGAAGATGCGTGGGAGAATCATCGCATAAGAGAGATTTCTATCTCTTGCACGACAACGTCCCATCATCTGAATAATGATCTTAGGGGCAGAAAATAGAATCCCTTTAAGAATGTGATACATAGCAGATAATTCAAGAGATGTCACATCATCCTTTGAAGTAGACTTCGGAAGGAGAGTGGAGTAGATGATGCGGTACAATTCATAATTAAACAAGTTCACGTTGTTTGCATTGAACTTTCTAGAGTGAACTCGTTCAGGTGCACAGAGTTCAGCTTTGAAACTAGCAAGTGTCGTGCCGTCGGGGAAATCAAATTCAGTGATATCAACAAACGGTGCACATTCATTAGATAGACCAAGGATTTCCGCTAAGAGGACATCATTGAACTCGATGTCTAGTCCACCAACACGAGTACTTACGTCAAACGTCTTTAATATGATATTACAGTAGAACAGTCTAATAGCATTAGTTGCTACCGGGAAACAAAGTTTAACAACGTGTTGTAACCCTAATGCCTCAAAATATTGGCGGTGTTCACAGTCCATTTGATAGGAGCGCCTATGCATATGGATCGCATGGAAAAGTCTCCATACCACAGAAGGGCTTGATCTAGGGTTTGAAAGTAAAACCCATTGAACGCGCCATCGCTCGATTGGACTGGCAAAAAGAGGGAATCCGTAGGTGGATTCGAAGATGATCCTTCCTCAATAGGATTGGTCGCCTTCTTCCTCTTGAAGGGGTTAAATCCCTTAGGTGCCATTGTGTAATAAAAGTAAATATGCACAAAATTGAAAGGAGGAGAGATACGAAGTTATACCTCCCAAGATTCGAGTATGTTGTAGAGAACAATGAATTACGCACGAATCTAAAATTTGGATGAATTTTACCACGTAGATAGGGAGAACGGAGTGGTGAAGAACTAGGGTAAGGGGGCTCTCGCGCGGCTGCTGTTGCTGTGATGGTGGTGTTTAGAAGTAATGAAGAAGAAAGGCTCTCTGGTTTGGGTTATATAACCAGATACCTTCAACCGAACTCGGACCGAATTCGGTCCGAAGTCTGGCCGAATTCGCCTGGGGTTGGTTTGGAACACTTTTTTTTTCATTTGCTCATTTCAAAGATTTAGTTCAAAGATTAGTAATTTCAACATTCAATTAATATAATTAATGTTATTTTATAGATTAAATATCGTTACACAGCGACTGTCTCAGATTAGTTGTAAGAGTACTGTCCCAGCTGGCGGAGGTTCACCGAGGAACTCTTAAATACCGCTTCGCTTCAACCGTAGTTGTGGTGACAGACAGACTCTTTATTGGCTTGTCTCTAACACAGTTTTTGCGTATTGACATAAAATCATAAAATAAAATTAATTAACATTATTGACGTCCAAAATTCCTAATTCTCGACGTAAATAATTAAAACGATCTTCTGCTAGAGGTTTTGTGAAAATATCAGCTAATTGATTCTCAGTATCTATGTACATAAGGTCAATATCTCCATTTTGATGATGATCTCTAAGAAAATGATATCGGATCTCGATATGCTTAGTACGAGAATGACATACTGGATTCTTAGTCAAATTAATAGTGCTCGTGTTATCACAAAAAATGGGAATGTGTGTGTAAAATAAATCATAGTCTTCTAAGGTTTGTTTCATCCATAAAATCTGAGCACAACAACGTCCTGCGACGATATACTCAGCCTCTGTTGTTGATAGGGCTACAGAATTTTGCTTTTTACTGAACCATGAGACTAAAGCCTTGCCTAAGAAATGACATGTACCACTGGTACTTTTTCTATCAACTTTGTATCCAGCAAAATCTGCATTCGAGTAACCAATAAGGTCAAAGGACTTAGTTTTGGAATACCATAAGCCAACAGAAGAAGTACCCTTAAGGTATCGAAAGATAGGCTTAACTGCGAACAGATGTGATTCCTTTGGATTAGCTTGAAAACGTGCACACAGGCAAATACTAAACATAATATCTGGACGACTAACAGTTAAATAAAGTAAACTACCGATCATACCTCGATACATACGTGTGTCGACCGGCTTGCCTTGTTCATCAATATCAAGCTTTGTTGAAGTTGCCATCGGAGTGCCAATAGGTTTGACATTATCCAGATCAAACTTCTTTAGCAAATCTTTTGTGTACTTGGCTTGATTTATGAATGTCCCATTGTTAGTTTGTTTGATTTGCAGTCCGAGAAAAAATTTCAGCTCTTCCATCATGCTCATCTCAAACTCATTCTGCATACACTTAGAGAATTTTTGACACAGAGATTCATCAGTAGATCCAAATATAATATCATCAACACAGACTTGTATTAAGAGAAGCTTGCCATTAAAAGACTTAATAAAAAGTGTAGTATCAACCTTGCCTTTTGAAAAATCGTTGTCAAGTAGGAAAGAGCTTAGACGATCATACCAAGCATGAGGGGCTTGTTTTAAACCGTACAAAGCTTTCTTCAACTTGAAAACATGATCAAGGTTTTTAAAATCTGTAAAACCTGGAGGTTATGCTACAAAAACTTCTTCTTTTATAAAACCATTTAAAAATGCACTCTTGACATCCATTTGAAATAATTTGAAATTATGAAAATATGCAAATGCACATAACATGAGAATGGAGTCTAATCTCGCAACTGGGACATAAATCTCATCCTAGTCGATACCTTCTTCCTGATTGTATCCTTGAGCTACGAGTCGAGCCTTATTACGAGTCACTAAACCATTCTCGTTAAGTTTATTTCGGAATACCCAACGGGTGCCAATGACTGGATGATCAATAGGCTTGGGAACAAGTTCCCAAACTTGATTCCGTTCAAATTGGTTTAATTCCTCTTGCATAGCATCTATCCAAAAACTATCACTACATGCTTCATCAATATTTTTGGGTTCTAGCTGTGAAATAAATGCAACACTAGAAACAATGTCTCTACTAGATGTACGAGTACTTACACCTTTGGTAATATCACCAATTACCAAATCCTTTGGATGATCAGCCGTAAATTTCAATCTTTTTGACAGACACTGAAGGTAGCTGGTTCCTGGATCTTCTCTAGGAGGATTAGCTAGTGCCGAGCTTGGTTGAGAATCAGCTGTTGTTGAGCTTGGTACAGTTAGATCTTCGTCATTGTCATCGATAGTCATTTGATTCAGTTCATCAAAAGTGACGTTGATTGACTCTTCGATGATCATGGTTCGTTTGTTGAAGACTCTGTATCCTTTGCTCTTGGCCGCATAACCTAAAAATATACCTTCATCGGCCTTTTCGCCAAACTTTCCCAAATTATCTTTTGTATTAAGAATAAAGCATTTACAACCAAATATTCTAAAATATAAAACTGATGGAGTTCTATCAAACCATAACTCAAATGGAGTCTTCTTCGATTTGGGTCGAATTAGAACTCTATTGAGAACAAAACAAGCTGTATTGACAGCTTCAGCCCAGAAATATTTGGGTAGACTGAACTGGTTTAACATTACTCTAGCCATTTCGGATAGAGTTCTGTTCTTACGTTCCACAACTCCATTTTATTGTGGAGTCCTAGGACAGGAGAACTCGTGTACAAAATCGTGTGTATCACAAAATTACTCAAACTCTACATTCTCGAATGCGCCACCATGATCGCTTCTAATACGAGTGATCATGTAACCTTTTTCATTCTATACTTTCTTGTAAAAGGCGACAAATTCGGATAATACATCATTCTTGCGTGTCAAGAAGTATACCCACGTGTATCTAGAGTAATCATCTATAATTACAAAAGCATAAAGCTTACCTCCGAGGCTAGCAACTCTGCTAGGACCAAATAAGTCCATATATAGCAATTGTAGAGGTCTAGGAGTACATACTGCGTTTACTGACTTGAATGTGGATCTGGTAGCTTTGTTCTTTTCACATTGGCTGTATACCAAATCCTTCTTGAATGTTATGTCTGGTAAACCGCGTACTAGCTTCTTCGTGGATAATCTTGAAATTGTGTCCATATTTGCATGACCGAGTCTCATATGCCACAGATGACTCTCATCACTTTTAGCCATTAAGCATCTACCTGAAATGTTAGTTTCTTCTAACAAATAGAAAACATATATGTTGTCTTCCCTGATACCTTCAAAGATAGTACTACCAGTTGAGCTATCAACTATAGTACATTTGTCTTTACCAAAGTTGATGCCATAACCATGATCAGCTAGATAACTTATGCTGAGTAGATTATGTTTCAACTAGGTAACCAGATAGACATCCTTAATCACAGGATAGGGAGACTTACCAACATCACCGATACCAATGATATACCCTTTCAAGTTATTACCGAAGGAGACATAGCCTTCCTTCTTCTTTTTTGACAGTATTACAAATAATGTAGCGTCACCGGTCATATGTCGTGAACAACCGCTGTCGAGGATCCATTTGCTTTTAGCATGTGAAAGGTGTTCCACCTACAAAACAGTTTGCAGATGAAACTTTTGGTACCAATTTCTTGTAGGGTCCTAAAATGTTAGCTTTTGGTATCCATGCATAAATATTTAAATCAACAAGCTTTCTCATTCTACATGCAGAAGAAATATGACCAATGTGGCCATAATAATGACACTGTGCATGTTTAGTATTGAAAGCTGAGTGATGTGCACGGTTGGTAGGTTTAGGTTTTCTAGTATAGAAGAAAGCATACCTATAATCCTGTTTGGGCTTAACCTTTTGGGGTACAGGTTTGATAGGGTTTGGTCTGACAGTGTTTGGTTTGGGAATGTTCTGATTATTCGGTAAGTGACACATGTTAGGGTAGGAAGCAGCAGTCTCAGGCTGTTTTCCTAACCTAATTTCTAATCTTTTGGAAGTGTCATACAACTTAGTATAGTCAGAAGTGAGTGCTTCCATTCTGACTTGTGCACTTTGAAGACTTTTCTTCTCTTTAGAAAGTTCTTCCTTCAGTTGGTCAATAACCTTGTCTTTCTCTTCAGATGACTTGGTAGTCTCGTGTAATAAGAGCTTAATAGAGGAAAGCTCACCAGACTCTCTAACATTATTTCTAACCTCAGCTAGTAGGTTGGTAAGTCTTCCTATTTCACCTTTGTACTCTTTGAGTACCTTTTTAGAGGTCTGATATTTGCTACACAGTTTTCTGTAATCACTTATCAGTTCACTGAAGGCATCTCCTAATTGCTCAATGGTGAAGTCATCATATGTATCAACTACAAGTTCAAAGAGTACCTGATCGGATGCCATAAAGCATACATTTGTAGCGTCTTCTGATTGTTCATCTTCTGAGTCGCTGGCTTCACTCTCATGCCATATGCTGGTGTTGGCATATCTCCGAGATGGTGATCTCTTCAGGTTCCCTTTCTCATACCTGTTGCTCTTCTTGCTTGATGATGAGTTTGTAGGGCAATCCTTCTTCATGTGTCCCTTCTTCTTGCAGCCATAGCAGACAGCATCATCTTGATACCAGTTGTTGCTGCTATTGTTTTCTTTGGCTTTTTTCTCATATCTCACGAATCTTTTGAATTTCCTTAATAGGAGTGCTTGATCTTCAGCATCAGATTTACTGCCGTCTGAATCACCTTCAGCAGCTTTTCTGTGCTGAGCCTTGAAAGCGATTATCTTCTCCTTTGGTGCAGGCTCTTCAAAATCTTGTAGCTCTAGTTCATGAGTGAGTAGCTTACCCATGAGTACTTCGAAGGACATAGTTCTGAGGTCGTTCCCTTCAATGATCGCAGTAGCCTTTGGAATCCAGTTCTTGGTAATTGCTCGCAGGAATTTGCAAATCTTTTCATGGTTTCTGTAATCTTTGCCTAGGGAGGACAAAGGATTTACAATATTCAAGAATCTTTCGAACATCTGAGTAACTGTTTCGTTGGGCTTCATCTTGAACACCTCATACTCTTGAGTAAGTCTGCTGACCTTTGATTCTTTGACTTGAGTCGTGCCTTCATGTGTGACTTCAAGGAGCTTCCACACTTCATTAGCAGTTGTACAGATAGACACCCTGTTAAATTCAGTTCTGTCTAAAGCATAAAATAAAGCGTTAATAGTACGTGCGTCAAGACTGGCCTTTTTCTTTTCTTCCTCTGTATATCTGTTGTGGGGTTTTTCCAACTAAAACTCCATCAACATTTATACGAGGTGGCTTTTGATAGCCATCAATAACAATAGACCATAAATCAAAGTTAAGTGATTTCAAGAAGAAACTCATCCGTGTTTTCTAATAGGTATAGTTCGTACCATCAAACAGTAGAGGTCTGTTTGTGGCCTGGCCTTCAATTGTAAATTTTACAGTTGTTATGTGTTGTGCTGTGATTTATATAACAATTAGTTAAATGAATAAATAATTGCAATGTTACCTTGCTTTACCTGTAATACCCGCTCTGATACCAATTGTAGGAACGAAATCGTAAAGCAAAATACACTAGAGGGGGGGTGAATAGAGTTGGCCGCGGAATAATGCTAATTTAAAAATGTTAGCAGCAAGATCACAGAATAATAATCATAACTAAATAATGTAAAGGCAGAGATAAGAAAGCAAACGTAAAGACAGCAATGTATACTGGTTTCCCTCTGTTGAGGACTAATCCAGTCGGTAGAACTCTTGCTACCAGTTGAATCCACTATTGGCAAAACCGCAAGTTTTCTTACGAAGTCCTTACAACTTCTATAATGCAAGCTTTGATACGAAGAACTCGTCCAACTTCAATTTTGAAGAGTTGAATCTTCTATCAAGCCTCTGATTATAATCACTCTGAAACTTCTAGACCGCACCGTATTGGCAAATCGACTAGAGGATTGTAACTGGCTTGGGATCTGAAATTTGAAGCTCGAAAAAAACTCTTTGGAAGACTGAAAGCTTTTTAGAAGAGAGAAGATTGAAAGTGAATGAGTGAGTTAAAATGATCGAAATCCTTCTCTATTTATAGGAATTCCAAAGACAGAATTCTGGCAGAATTCGGGCAGAATTCGGACAGAACTCGATGAGAAAATCTCGGTCAAATCCGCAACTGCAGGAGGACCAAGTTCCAAGAAATTCAAAAACAAAACGGCCACTAACCGAACTCTGGCCGAGTTCTGTCAGGGTTAGGTTATGGTTTTAAAATAAGTTTTTGGAGAATTTTGAAAACCTTTTTGAAAACCTTTTTGAAGCTTTTGTAAATACGAATGTTTTACAAAACTAAGGACATTTTAAAAGCAACTTGAAATCATGTCCAAGTATCCGAGATGTCCTGACTAGCTTCATATATCGAGACAGAGTTTGATCAATTATTAAAATCAGTTTGACCATATAAACCAATGGACCAACAGAACACTGTCTTCAGATCATGCAGATAATCTTCTTTAGAGCGGCTCTTGACGGCGATGTCATCGACATAATACTCCACTATCTTACGTAAGTGATCTTTGAAGATGGCGCTCATGGCTCGTTGATAGGTGGCGCCAGCATTCTTTAAACCAAAAGGCATGACTGTGTAGCAGTATGTTCCAATCGGTGTTCGAATTGATGTATGCTTTTCATCGTCAGGAAACATCTTGATTTAATTGTATCCTGAGAAGCCATCCATAAATGACATGCGCTCGAAGCCGCAGGTGTTGTCAATCATTATATCTGTAATAGGGAGGGGAAACTCATCCTTAGGACACGCCTCATTCAGATTTCGAAAATCGATGTAGATTCGGATCTTTCCATTCTTCTGGAGGACTGGTACTATATTGGCTACCCAGTCTGGATGTGGTTCTTCGCGAATGAAGCCATTGGCTATCAGTTTGTTGACCTCGGACTCGATAGAGTTCATAATGTCTGGACGGAACCGTCGTTGCTGCTGCTTGACCGACTTTGAGTCCGGACGAATGTTGAGTTTGTGAAGTACAACCTCGGGGTTTAGCCCTGGCATGTCTTTATAGCTCCAGGCGAACATGTCGATATATTCTTTGACGAGTTACAACAGCGATTCTCGCTCTTCCTCTGTCAGACTTTTGCTAACGGAGATTGGTTTTGGAGAGGACTCATCGTCGAGGTCAACTTGTATGACCTCATCTTCGGTGGGAGGCTCTCTCAGTTCGAACCGCTTCTCCTATTGCGCATGTAACTGTTGGGCCCACGGCTCTAACTCAAAAAGTTTAGGAATGTCTTCATCTTCTTCGTAGGCGTCGGCGAATGCCATATTGACAGTCCAAGTCTGTCTGAGCATGTACCCAATGCTAACATCCGAATCAGAAGTGGGTGAATAGGACGAATGGGAGTTCCATTCGCATTCTTCATCTGAGCTCTCGGGGGTTGTCACAGGAGTAACATAGCCTAGACTATGTTTGGTCTTGCTGTAGTAATCCCGTGGCTTCCCAGCTGGGACTGGTAATTGTAAAGGTAATCATCGGCCGGTGCCAGAGTTCAGGCCTGGTTTTACATGAGGTACTTGGATTGAGAGCTATACAGATAAAGGGGAAGTCTCCCAGTGTCGGGTTCCAGATCGACTTCTTCTAGCCTGAAGGGCTGTGGATCGTTCTTCCGGCCGAAGATGATTGGATGGTCCTCTCCTTCGATTATGAAGCAGGCGCCTTCCACGGGAGTAAGTTGGTTCATGGTATAGACATTGGTTACTTGTGTATGTAAGTTAGTGCCTATACCGTATTCCATCGCATACATTACACGAAGCTTATCAAGCTTGAGGTAGTTCAAAGATAACCCTTTATTGATGAAGTAAGGTATCTTTTCAGGAGGAATTACATCGTCAGTAGAAGGAACATCAATGTATGCGGCCACATACTTGGCCAGCTATTTCTTCTCTTTAGCTACCCCCTGTATCAGTGAAGACTGGAAGGATGATCTGGGCAGCCTGATCATCAAGGGTTCCGTTGATGGGGCAGGACGTGGAGTCGTCGGTGCACTAGCGGTCCTCGGCTTGGTGCTGAATTGTTGTTTTGTCCCCAGCTTCAGTTCTGCAACCCCCTGCGTTATTGAAGCCTGGGAAGACGATCTGGGGAGCTTGATCACCAAGGGTCCCGCTGGTGGGACAGGACGCAGGGTTGGTGGCTCACTAACAGTCTTTGGCTCAGTGTTGGACTGACGCCTTGTCCTTGGCAGACGGATGACCATTGGCTTATCAGGAGAGTTTGTCTCTTCATATTGTCGTTGACCGGCTCTTGACAGTCTGATTGTCGTTGGCTTCACAGTGGGTCTCGGTGCTTGGCCAGACCTTGGGAGTCGGATAGTCATTTGCTCCTCCTGTACAGAGAAACTGACTGCATCCTTACGCAAAGTGGCTGTCAGGGGTACAGTTCTGCCTGGTTTGCAGGCTTGGAGATGGATCGTCAGAGGTTCTTCTGATCCCATTGCCGCCTCAGTATTTTCTTCGACAAGGTGCCTCTTCGACTTCTCGTACAAGCAGGAGTCCGAATAGTAGGATTGAAGCCCTCTGAAAGGATCAATGTCGGCAAATTTGGTTCTTACAAAGCCGTGTTTGTCAACGTATTTGAAGCACCAGTACAACGTGGAAGGCACGATCATGTAGTCGTGTATCCAAGGACGCCCCAGAAGAATATTGTAGGAAGTATCCGCATCTATGACATAGCATGTCACTTCTGACTGAAGGTCGCCGATTTGGCACTTCAAGCGAATCTTTCCAACCGGATAGCTTCTGCCTGAATTGAAACCGCTGATGGCGGTACTTGTAGGTGTCAGGCGATGCATAGGGATGCCCAGGAAGTGAAGCAGGCTCTTCGGGATGATGCTTATAGAAGAACCGGGATCTATGTGCCTCCGATCCATCTTTACGTCGCCGACGTACCCATTGTAATACAGAGGGCGATCATGCAGGTTGGTCTTAATAAGCCTGTCCTTCTGAGTAAAGACAATGTTGGGCATTGCTTTGGTAAAAGCACTGTCCTGAGGATCCTCTGTAGAGCTTTCTCCTATGAGCTTAACTTGAGCCAGATAGGTGTCAGCGTTCTGAAGTGCGTCACTCAGTGCGACGCGAACAACTTCAGAGAGCCTCTAGAGCTCATACAACGACAATTTGGTGGTGTGTTGGCCAATTGTGCCAAGATGTCAAAGTTGTAAGGCCTCTCCAGTCCCTGAGGCGTATCTTTTCGGAGCAGCGGTTTGTCGAAGCGGGTCTCCTTCGGCCTAGGCTTGTCGGTCGTCGGAGGCTGAGAGGGCCCTGGATTATCGACAGCAGCCGACTGATCATCTTCAGCCGAGTTACCCGGTGGGGGTTGATTTTGTGCACCGGATCGGGTAACGACAGCTGTCGTTTCTTCGACGTCGGCTGCGATTGTGCGACAGGACTTGACTTTCCCACCCTTCTTCTTGCCAGTAGAGGGTGATGCTGGCTGGATTACTTTAGATACTAAGTCCTAATGGACCCACATGACCTCCCCTCGTGATGTGGTGAGGGGTACCAGCCCAGCAGCCTGGTCTCGGGGAAGTGGAAGATTAGCGACCTTCATCTTTGCCCGGGGGACTGGTACCACTCCATATTGAGTCTTCGTCGGAGGAAAGCTGTCGAATTAGACAGCCACCATATTGGCCGCTACAGTTTGCTCCTCGAAGTCAATGGCCAGAGCCTTAGAGTCGATCAGGTGCTAGATGTACGGCTTCAACTGGTAGCAGTCTTGTGTAGCATGGTAGACAAAGCGATGGTAGTGGCAATACTTAGGGCTTTTCATCTCTGTAGGCCGAGGCTCACGTCTCGGCGGAGTGAGCTGAATCCTGTCTCCTTATATGATCATGTCAAGGATTGCTTGACATGGCTGTCTTCGAAGGAGTAAGTCATCTGCGGCCACTGCTTCTCTGCCGGCTTCGATTTGGACTTCGGGGCTGTGTCGGCCACCATAGCCTATTTGCCCTTGTTGTCTCGATTGTTGGAGGGGTTACCCCCATTGTTGCTGTTAGCATTAGGGCGTTTGCCCTTGTCATCTCCCTCCGTGATGTACAATCCCAGTTTGCGAGCTTTCTTCAATTTGTCTTCTGCGCTAGTGGCGCTGATGATGAAAGTCTTCCAGTCCTTGAATTGACTCTCGCCCATCCAGAGGCTGATTGTGGGAAGCAGCCTCTTTTGGCAGATTTCAATCAAGGAAGAATCTGGATTGCCAGAGGACAATTTCATCGCGGTTTGGCAAAACCGCTCAATGTAGTTCCTTGTCAGCTCCTTCTCACCTTGAACAACATCCATGAGGGTGGACATTGTCACATCTTGTCCTACCTCGTAGAACCTTTCAAGAAACATATTTTTGAAGCCGACGAAGGAATGGATGCAGTTGTCTGGCAAGTTGTGGTACCAGTCGAAGGCGACCTCTTCCAATGCTCCAATAAACAACCGCGTAAGGATGGCATCGTCATGAGGCAGATGGTCGGTTGTGACTTCAAAGTAGGTGATGTTCCTACTTGAAGATGTCTTCCCATCATATGGATTGATGTTGAATAGTTTATATCTTGGTGGGAAGGGAACATCTCTCCATGCAGCAGGATACAGTTGTCGTATCTTGAGGTCCTGGCAGGTTTCTCGGGCGTGGAACATAGCCCGGAGCTCCTGGACCTCTCGTCTTACCTCCCTGGCCTCGTCTACAGCAGTAGAAGCCGATATTGTAGAAGGATTGTCGTCCGGGGTCGAGTTCAAGTCCGTATTGGCCGCGGGACCCAAGCTTGTCTGGCTAGGCGTCCTTCCTTGCAGAGTTGGTAGGGCCGCTTTGATCTTGTCCACTGATTTGACCAAGGTATGAAGTATGGCCTCCAAGGTGTCAATGCGTTGGCGATCACTGGAACCGTCTTGGTCATTGTTTGTCATGAACACCATCCTCATATGAGGTAAGATAGAAGGAACGGTGGAGAACGTGTCCTCAGAATCATACCCTTGCACCGAGAAATCGTCGGGGTATGTAGGAATGTTCTCCTCTGGTTCGGACTCAGTGGAAGTGCTACCCCCTTCGCAGGAGGCTGCCTCGTCTTGGGACCCGTGGACATCCTCGAGGACGTCTGGGTCTACTGCATCTGTGTGGGGAATTACTTCCTCCGGTACATCTTCTTGGAACGTCGGATTGTCGTGGACGTTCAGATGGGTGCTACCCCCAGTTTCAGCTACCCCCAGGGATGGAGATGACGAATCTCCAAGTGTTGAAGATTTCGTCTTTGAACGAGTGCCTTGGTAAACTCCTTCCATGGTAGACAACCGCTTGGAAGAGAGCTTCTTGGCCGTGCCGGTTGAAATCTTTGGGCTGGCCACATTTATCTTCTTCCCTACTTTGCTAGTAGGGACCTTCTGAGCAGAGTTGCAGGAGGCGACATGAAGCACTTCATCTCCTGAGCTTGGTGGTAGGACCGGTCCTGGATGTTGCAGTCGTTGGAAGACGGACTGCCGGTCCTCTTGGGCTGCCGTCTTGCTGCAACAGCAGTTGATGATAACTTGAGTGTAGTAATGCCCATGAAAGGACTCTCTGCACACCAACCTTTCTTTTCTTTTCTTGTGCTTGTGGAGAATCATATCACGCAAGTCACTCGTTTTGTGGGCCCAGAAATTCTGAGCACACGAGTGTGTTGGCATCATGTTTGCTCCCTGATCGGAAGACTCTTGGGAACCACTTTATCCGTTTACCGCAGGCGGCTGGACACGGTCGGTTCTATACAACTTTCCATCAGGGGCTCGTATAATAGTCAGCAGGATGCCCTGATAGTCAGAAGTTGGAACAGCTGACTGAGCTCGACGAGCCCGCCCTGTCATAGAATTCTTCCCTCTAGCACCCGAGAGTGCATAGTAGGAAGAGTCCAAGTTGTGCGTCACAGAGTCTGGTACATCCTGCTGAGAGCCTCTGGGGTCAGGACCACATGAGAGGCGGTCAAATACTGACCTTGACCCGTACAGGTGGAAGGCTTGCGGCTGAGTTTGGCAGCGGCATAAGGGTTCTCCATACGGTTGGGAACAGTTTGCATGCGGCTGGAAGTTGTGGCCGCATGGGCCTCCTTCTTGCGGCTGGCAGTTGTGGCCGTATGAGCCTTCTTCATGCGGCTGGCAGTTGTGGCCGCATGAGCTTTCTCCATACGGCTGGCTTTTGTAGCCGTATGAGCCTTCTCCATGTGGCGGGGGCCCTTACGTGGCTGCTTCTTGGACCACATAGAGTCCCTCTTTGCCCCTGTAAGTCTAGCATCATAGTGTTTTCCTCTGCCGGACTTGGGGACAGCAGAGTCCTCTACGGTCTGAAGTGGGGCCGCATGAGAGTCTTCTCCACCGTCTTGGGCAACAGAGAGTATTTTTTTCAGAGCTTGGAAAGGAGCCAATGATTTAGGCCTCCACTCCCTGCGGGCCTTCTTCGTGCGGGCTCGCTTCTGGACTGGGTCAGCGCTCCCGTCGGAGCATTTCTTCAAACGCCTGCTGGTCGAAGCGGACGAACATCATCTATTGCATGGAGCCGAGCTGAGCGTCGTCCGATTGCGTCACCAACTTCTCAGCATTAGAGAAGTTAGTCCCCAGCAGAGTCGCCATCGTGTTTGCCATTGATTATAAAAGAACAGAACAATTTTACGGGAGGACTGGACTTTTACTTCACAATACAAACTCGGTCGTACAAAGAGAGCCTAGGAATAAAACCTAGGAAAAGTAATCTAAGTACAATTGTTTAGTTTTTCTGGGGGTGACGGTAGAGGCTCGGGAGAGTGCTATCAACTCTGCCTTACTCCTTGGACAATCAAACGTCGCTTTGGCTCTGGTGAAGAATTGCTCTTGCTGGATGCTCTTTGCTGTATATCTCTCTCTATGTCTCTGCCGCTCTCTGTCCAGTATTTTGCAAGGGAATGACACCTTGCTATTTATAGGGCTTTGTGATAAGTAGGTTGTGCAGTAATTGCTTCTTGAAAAGTAGGCGGTTAGGGATTTGGTTAAGATTAGCCTTGATCTTGTTTGTTGGAAATTAATCTGGGATGTTAATGTTGATTGTAACAAATCTGGGCAGTTAATGTTGATTGCACCAAATCTGCATGGTTTGTTGGAAATCGATCTGGGCAGTTAATGTTGATTGCAACAAATCTGCATTATCATGATTTATTGGTTGCTAAATCCGGGTGGATAAATCTTAGTCAATCTTCTGCCATGTGTCCCAACCTTCATTATGCTGAGAGCCGTATGAACGCAGGTAGATAAGTCTTAGTCAAACTTCTGCCACGTGTCCCAACTTCTATTATGCTGCGAGCCGCATAGGCGGGGCTTCCTGGCAGAGCTGCATAAGTGTGGCCCCGACTACCGAGCCGCATGAAGGTGGCAGCCGTATGAGAGTGACAACCGCATAAGAGTGAGCCCCAACTAAACCGCATAAGGGTGGCCTCCACAATCCGAGCCGCATGAGAGTGGCAGCCGCATGGGGGTGGCCTCCAACTGAACCGTATAAGGGTGGCCCCTAACTGAACTGCATAAGGGTGGCTCCACAATCCGAGCCGTATGAGAGTAGCAGCCGTATGGGGGTGGCCTCCAACTGAACCGCATATGGGTAGCCCCCAACTGAACCGTATAAGTGTGGCCCCCACAATCCGAGCCGCATGAGAGTGGCAGCCGCATGGGGGTGGCCGCCAACTGAACCGCATAAGGGTGCCCCCCACAATCCAAGCCGCATGAGAGTGGCGGCCGCATGAGGGTGAACCCTAATCTGAACCGCATAAGGGTGGTCCAGGCGTCCGCATAGAGAGCTTCTTTGGACTTTATGGATTGTGTCGGCTGTCTCATAGATTTTCTCGTCTTTTGAGGAGCCTGACCCGTCTCTTCATTATGTCAGAGCCGTCAGAGCTGTCACTTTATGTCAGAACATTAAATGGCCAGCTGTATGAAGTAATTATGGCCAGCTGTCATTGGTCTGTTTTGAGCCTCATGAGGCCACGTGTCTCTTCCTGAGCCGCATAAAGTACCTGAGCCGCATGCGGCTCTCTCGGTCTCTCCGAGCCACATAAAATTCTTCGAGCTTTTTAAGCCGCATGCTGAGTCTGGGCCGCATATGAATTATTACTCTTTTTCATGCTTCTACATCAGATTGAAAAAATCGAAAACAAGATATAGCAGTTCAGTTATAGCGCACTCATTCTATGATATGACTCAATCAAGTACATATGAAAAATAGATCCAACATCAACTACAAGGCCAACTGTGAACAAGGACTATATATCAGTGAGGCAACGAAACTTGTATATATAATATGAGAAAACACATGTCAACAGTCAACAAGAGAAACTAGATAATGGCATGTAGCGAAGGAAAGAGAGAATAAGCATGTAAATAACTATAAAGAAAGACAATGTATACTTGCCTGTGGTCCTGAGCTGCGGATATGGGTCAATCACTAAGTCAAAAGTCTCCAAAACCTATATATATAATTTACTTCAATTAAAAAATAAACTTTGGTAGATAACAGCCTTATCTACGATTTAGTTGCCTTTAAGTGCACTATATATATATATATATATATATATATATATATATATATATATATATATATATATATATATATTTTATATATATATATATATATATATATATATATATATATATCTCACCATCGGTAACCTACATTCTATCCAAGTTTATATAGGCATCTAGAGAATACTATCTATGTTTATCAATGTCTAATCTATACCCTTTGCTTAGATTCATACATAGCTTGTAACAGTTAAGTTGTTAACCTTGTTGATAGTTATACTCTTAGGGACTGACACATGGTGTAGTGCCCATCCTCTAACTGGTGTGCTACTATCTTTCTTCCCTGTTCTGAACTTAGCTAACCTCAGTACACTCTCCCTTGTCTCTCTACCACACTCTAGGCTATAAGGGAGGTACCCTTTTGTATATATATCTATTCCCTCTATGACCTACAACCAATATCATTATCTGAACCTAACAACTACTGGTATTGGTCTAAGGCTTGTGGCACTACTGTCTCATAGATGTAGCTGTCCCATTCTACAGTTAAGGACAGATGTAACTGTCCATGCATGTTACTATATGCATACTAGCGTACCTATCTTACTTTTCCTATTAACCTTCTGTATGTGCTGCCTATCTTCCCAAATCCAGGTTCTGGAACACATGTTGGTACCATCTATAGGCCACGTTGGGGTCTGCCCTCTCTTGTTTACTGATAGGGTCTGATGCACTAATGGTCCAGTACCTATCCCTATAAATGGGTTACTACTACCTTAGTTATAAATTGATGTATCAGTGAGCCAACGTATCAACGCAAAACACTAATACAAGATATGGCACCCCTTGGTTTGATAACTACATTAGACTGAAGAAGGAATAAAGTAAATAAGGTGTTTGCAGATAAGAAAAACTCCTGGCCACAAAGGTAAGTGGAAACTAACTTGTAATATGCAACTGACCCATTGGTGCATAACTGATCAATGCATCCCTAGACGAACTCCCTGACTTGATTAGGCTCTGACACTAATACCCCAAACTCTTCTCATATATGCCATGTCCCATGTAGCTACTCTATACTTTGTATCCACATAGACCAACAGAGTTTAAGTCCTATTACCACTTCTGATACTTAACTACCAAAATCGGATACATTGGTTACCATCTAATCTTGCCTATATGTTTCCCTTATAGGTCCTCCCATCTGTACTTTGTTACACTACACTCCCTCGAGTAGTTATCCCTCCTACTTACTGAACCTGTAATTTCATCTGCTATGGTTATAGTAATTCTTCCTTATAACCTATTGTTAGCATACAACCAATACCTACATCACTGACCGTAATTCCTGATACCCTAGTGAAGCCTTCTAAGCTATATGGACACTAATCATTAGTATCTAAGATACTTGTCCTGCTCTTAAGTCTGTGTCCTAAACCCTTTAGTGATACTCATGTGCCACCCAATTTCTTATGTTATTAAACACCAAGAACTAATGCTTAATATGCCTATAAGCCACTACATCAATTTTTCTTTCTCACTAGAGTCTGATACGCGCGCACACACATATACCAGGTAAAATCCTCTCTTACCTATTGACTGACGCAGCTTTGGTATGTAGTTATGCATACCAATATGCTAACTTGGCTATGGCCCGTTACCCACTGCAACTCTTAAGGCACCCCTTTCTAACTACCACCTCGACACCTACCTATCGATGCATCACCTATACCCAGACACTCTACTCTCGAGTTCAGATATGGCCATGTATCGATGTCATGGTACACTGTTGCAATTAGCAACTTAGAGGCCCCAATACATTTCCTATACAATCTGTCTATCGACTCTTGCTTGCACAGTTATCCTATTATTTGAAGAAACTCACAAATACAGTGTTATCCACACGATTACATGGTATACCCATGATGCAAACTCATATGAGATAGACACCCCAACTCGATTTTCTCAACTCTCAATATACCCAACTCCTCATAGGCATTTAACCAAACATTTGTTAACGTATTTTAAATTCTTATTAGCAACAGGGAATTTGAAGGGTAATGAGGCTGAAGACTACCTATTGAATTCCTCTGATGGTTGCTACAGTCATCTACAATTTCTTGACTCTGAGCTCCTCTTGTCAACTCCTCACACACGACTACTCACACTTGAGAGAACGCGGGTGAAGGGATTAGGGTTTGGGAAAAAGTCTTTGATCGATTCCTTGTATTTATACCCTAATTTGGATGGGGTCAAAAAGATAGGACTGAATTTCACCACTCTATCAAGAACAGGATTTGAGTCCTCCTTCTTGCAGGATTTGAATTCTAACTAGCTGTAGGATTTTAAGTTGGTAGTTTGCATTCACCCCTTCCATATCTAATATGATTTTCATATGGGCCCTCCCTTCCCTATTACAGTGTTATTTTATAATCCACTTAGGAATGTATATTTATGGGTATAATGCTAAAAATAATTTTTTGTAATAATGATGATAGTATTAATATTAAGTAATAAAAAATTGATCAAGGACACACACACTCACGTTTTATTTTTTATTTTTTTTATTATATATATATATTTTTTTATTTTTTTACTTTATATATATATATATATATATTTATATATATATATATATATATATATATATATATATATATATATATATTTCAAAAGTGTCACTTTATTGATGTATAACGCACAAAATGCTGAAGCCAATACAAGACGGTGCGAGTCGCCCGAAGAGACCCCAAAAACAAAAAGCCTGTCAGTGACAGGGGCTAACTGAACGGGACCCAAAAATCTTTGTGTCAGAGGATAATTCCACTACCGCTAGCGTGAGGCCGCGGCACGAGAACCACGAATGTGGACCTTGCAAACTTGTCTGTAGACTTCTCTGTACATTTGTGGGGAGTTGAATAAGCAGCCTTCGTATCTGTGCTTGTCCCTATTCTTCCATAGGACCCATATCCCGGCGGCTGCGATGATCTGGTGCCTGTTGGAGTTTCCCCAATTGGCGAAGAGATCGTTGAAGCCCCCAGCCTGTTGGTGCAATGGCCATCTAATGGTAAGGTCAGTCCACAGCTGGGAAGCAAGTTAGTCGGAGTTTAGAATGTGGTCCACGGTTTCAGCTTGAGGAGAGGAGAAGCAATGGCATCTCGATGCGAGGCAGTAGCCGATGGAAGTTAGGGTGTCGTCGGTAGGGAGCTTCCTACGATGCGCTCTCCAGATCGAAATGGACCATTTGTTGGGGATGGCGGCCTGCCAGTACGGAGCGAGGAAGGGGTTAGCTTCTCCGGTGCCTCTCGTCACCGTTCTGGCGGACGCTAACATGAAATTTCTGCCAGGGTTCAAGGACCACCGCAGCGATCCCATGTCATCAGAGCTATTAGTGTTCATGAGGGGTTCCACGAGGTTCTGACCCATGAGAATGCGTTTCCAGTCGGCTGAAGAGCGGCTGTTGGCAGTGGCAGTCGTGGCTTGGGAAGTCCAAAAATATCTAGCCTTCATAAATCGGGACCAGATCGAGTTCTTCGTTCGGAGCTTCTACCACTGCTTCATGGAGCATGCATCAACAATATGCTCAAGTCTGCTGAATCCTAGTCCTCCTTTGCTGGTGGGTTTGGCCATGGAGTCCCAGCTGGCCTAGTGGCGTTTGTCTTTACCTCCTTGGTGACCCCAAAAAAAGTTAGAGAAAAGGGACTCAAAGGAGGATAATACCTCCTTCGGAGGGGAGCAAACTGCTAGGGTGTAAATGTGGATGGAGGATAGAAAATGCTTGATCAGGATCATCTTGCCTCCTGGGGAAAGGGTGGCGTTGTGCAAACCCTCAATTTTTTCCTGATTTTGCTGACAAGTCCATCGAAAATGCCCAAGTTTGATTTATCGTAAACCAGCGGGCATCCGAGGTAAGAGAACGGCGGGTAGGTGGTGTAGAAGGATACAAGATTGGAGAGGGTGGCAGAGTGTTCCCTGTCGACTTTATGATGGATATAGATGCCGCTCTTGCCTGGGTTCACCCGCTGGCTGGAGCATCTGGTATATTTCTCAAGCGTTTTGTGGACCGCCTCCACAGATCCGATGTCGCCTACTGAGAAGATTAGGATGTCGTCTACGTAGGCCAGATGAGTTATTAAGGGGCATCCGGTGGTTGTGTGGAAATGGTGGAATCCTGACGAGTTGGCCAAGCTGTTGAGGTTTCAGCTAAGAGCTTCGGCTGCGATGATGAAGATGGTAGAGGATAGAGGGTCTTCCTGCCTGACTCTACGACTGGTGCGGAAGAAACCCTCGGCTTGGCCGTTGATGATAGTGGAAAAGTAGGAGTTGCAGATGGATCTGAATAGAAGGTCGGTCCATGATTCCGAGAAGCCGAAGGCACTAAGCACCCAAATCAGGAATTGCCAGTCCAGATGGTCATAAGCTTTCTGTAGGAACGAAATCGTAAAGCAGAATACTCTAGAGGGGAGGTGAATAGAGTAGGCAGCAGAATATTGCTAATTAAAAACTTGTTAGCAGTTAGATCACAGATATAAAAATAATCACAAAAGTAAATGACATAAATTAAAAATGATCAGAAGGCAAACATAAACACCGAGATTTATACTTGTTTCCCTCTTGTGAGGACTAGTCCAGTCGGACGAACTCTAGCTCCCAGTTGAATCCACTATTGAAAAATCCCGCAAGTTTTCATACGAAGTCCTTGCAACTTCTACAGACATGAGCTTTGATACGAAGAACTCGAACAACTTCAATTATGAAGAGTTGTATCTTCTATCAAGCCTCTGATTACAATCGCTCTGAAACTTCTAGACCATACCGCACTGGCAAATCTACTAGAGGATTGTAACTGGCTTGGGATTTGAAAATAAAAGCTTTTAAGAACTCTTTGTAAGAATGTAAGCTTGGGAAGAGAAGAGATTGAAAGTGAATTGGTGATTTAAAATGATCGAAATACTTCTCTATTTATAGTTTTTCCAAAGACAGAACTCTGACAGAATTCGGGCAGAATTCGGACAGAACTCTTTGTAACAAACCGCAACTGAAGGATGACCAAGTTCAAAAATCCAACGTTCACTAACGTTCCAAATGGCCGAACTCTGGCCGAGTTCTGCTGGGGTTCTGCCAGTTCATTTTGGAGAAAATCAATTTTTGGCTTTTTAAAAATCCTTCAGAAGCTTTTTGTAAAAATAATATTTTTCAAAAATGTAGGTCATTTGTAAAAGAATAGGATGGTTTTGAAAAATATTTTCGGATAGCCTATTTGCCAGTACGACTCGGTGTACAATCTATTCCTAGACTCAATAAAATAAAAAATTATATTGCTTAATAGGAAATACATTTGGAGTGGCAAACGGCTTCAGTCTTGAACAAAGTAGAGATCCATTGTTGAGCAGTGTCCAAAACGTCGTAGGTAAACATCTGAGTTGACATGCATTTATATCGAGATAGAGTTTGATCAAGTATTAAAATCAGGTTTGACCATGACCAATGGGCCAACAATCTCTCCCATTTTGATAATTGACAAACTTTGCCGATATAACATCTAAGCTTGGATCAATTCAAAATAGTAATCAAAAGAAATTCTTCATAACCTGTATTCACAAAAATGTATGTTAGATCTTATTTCGCCCCCGTTGTCACTTAGCAAAATAATTGCAAAAGAGAAAGGTCCCCCGCAATCAATACATAAGTAACAAACATTGAAGAAACACAATAAAAATAAATAATCATTACAGGCATGGTATAAACAGTAAATATAGTAAGAGAAACAGATAGTCTATAGAACAACACAAGCATGTATTTGTCACAGGCAGTTTTGAATAAAGTGCGAGAATAAAACTGAAATAAAAAAAGTGCTGAATAATAAACTAAGATGCCAAAACTGAGGCATAATCAAAACTATGTCTATGAATAGTCACATAATAGAAAAAGTGCTGATAATAACTAAAAAGTACTGATAAAATCTTAGAATGTCGGAGCATTTCCAAGTAAACATAAGACAAAAGTAAAGTAACAGAAATTAAAAGTGATCAGAAGGCAAACGTAAACACCGAGATTTATATTGGTTTCTCTCTTGTGAGGACTAGTCCAGTCGGAAGAACTCTAGCTTCCAGTTGAATCTACTATTGGAAAATCTCGCAAGTTTTCATACGAAGTCCTTGCAACTTTTACGGACGCGAGCTTTGATACGAAGAACTAGACCAACTGCAATTGTGAAGAGTTTTATCTTCTGTCAAGCCTCTGATTACAATCGCTCTGAAACTTCTAGACCGTACTGCACTGGCAAATCGACTAGAGGATTGTAACTGGCTTGGGATTTGAAAATGAAAGCTTTTAAGAACTCTTTGGAAGAATGTAAGCTTAGGAAGAGAAGAGATTGAAAGTGAATTAGTGATTTGAAATGATCGAAATACTTCTCTATTTATAGTTTTTCCAAAGACAGAACGCTGACAGAATTCGGGCAGAATTCGGATAGAACTCTTTGTAACAAACCGCAACTGAAGGATGACCAAGCTCAAAAATCCAACGTTCACTAACGTTCCATATGGCCGAACTCTGGCCGAACTCGGGCTGAGTTCTGCTGGGGTTCTGCCAGTTCATTTTGGAGAAAATCAATTTTTGGGTTTTTGAAAAATCCTTTAGAAGCTTTTTGTAAAAAGAATGTTTTTCAAAAACGTAGGTCATTTGTAAAAGAATATGATGGTTTTGAAAAACATTTTCGGATAGCCTATTTGCCAGTACGACTCGGTGTACAATGTATTCCTAGACTCAATAAAATAAAAAATTACATTGCTTAATAGGAAGTACATTTGCAGTGGCAAACGGCTTCAGTCTTGAACAAAGTAGAGATCTATTGTTGAGCACTGTCCAAAACGTCGTAGGTAAACATCTGAGTTGACTTACATTTATATCGAGACAGAGTTTGATCAAGTATTAAAACCAGGTTTGACCATGACCAATGGGCCAACACTTTCTCCATGTCTAGTTTGATGGCCACGTTCTCACCCCTAGAGGAAAATTTCATGCATGTGAGCCAAGGGGATGTTGTCAGTGATGTTCTGCCCCAGGACGAACCCACTTTGCTCTTCCGAAATGATTTTGTGGAGAATAGTAGACATATGGGTCACGATAATTTTTGAAATGATTTTATTGGTGAATGTGCTCATGCTGATTGAGCGAAAGTCCTTGAAGTTGTTCGGGTTATGTTTTTGGAGGATGATAATCAGGTTGGCACGGAAGATGGATTTAGGGTATCTCGCTCCATGGAAAAAAGCCACGGCTGCCCCATGGATGTCGTGCTCGATAATGTCCCAAAAAGAATAGAAGAAGACCCCGAAAAAACCGTCTGGGCCGGAAGCGCTGTGCTCGTCTAGAGCCCAAACTATGACCTTGACCTCCTTCACGGAGGGAGGGGTAGAAAGCTGCTCGTTCTCTTCGGTGTTGATCATGTTGGAGATCTTGGCAAGGAACTCCTCATCCTTATGAATGGTGTCTTTGATGAAGAGTTTAGTGTAAAAATCAGTGGCGGCTGACTGAATGTTTCGGTGATCTGTGGGGAGATGGTCGTTGTCATCGGCAATTTGGTGTAGGCTCAACTGTTGTCTGCGACCTCTGATACAAGAGTGAAAGAAGCCTGAGTTTTTATCACATTATGCGTCCCAAGCCAGTCTGGCTTTTTGCTTCCAGAATTTTGTTTTGATCTTCAGCCGGGACTTGAGAAAAGCTCTGGTAAGGTATTGGGCGGCGTGATTCTCCGAAGAGCTATCCGTAGCGAACAGAATCTCCGTCCGGGTGATGTCATCTTCCGCCAACTTGATAGCTTGAAAGATGTTACCAAAGGCGTTTATACTCCAGGTCACTAGTGAACTCTTGGCCGCTTTAAGTTTAGCTGCAACTCGCACAAGGGGGTCGGGGTTATCGACAGTGCTCCACGCGGTGGCAACGATGTTTTTGAATTACGGGTGGAGGGTCCAGAAATATAGGAACCGGAAGGCTTTCTTGATGTGGAGGTGATTACTGTTGATCACTATCAGAAGGGGAGAGTGATCCAATTCAGTGGTATTCAGGTGGGAGAGGTTCGATATGAGACCGAGGTCAGCCCAACGACTGTTCATAAGAGCTCGATCGAGCCGAGAGTATTGACGATTGGCTCCTTCCTGCATGTTGCACCAGGTGAATGCGTTACCAGAGAAAGGGATAGAGGACATGTGGGTGTTATAAATGAAGGTGTTGAAGTCCGTCATAGTCGTCAGTGGTGGGGGCGGCCCCCGGACTTCTTCTCTCTGCTAGAGATGGTGTTGAAGTCGCCTACACAAATCCACGGGAGGATGTTTAAGAGGAGGTGAGTTTTCGTCAAGGTGTCCCAAAGCCTCTTGCGGTCGTTGATGTCACAACTGCTGTGTACAGCATATAGAAGGGATCTGTGCTGAAGGGTCCGTTGCTCGATCCAGCAGGAAAGAGCTTGTCTGGAATCTTGGACGGAGCCAAATTTGATGCCGGCGGTAAAGAAGATCCAGATATCGTTGCACCCGACGATCGCAGAAGGAAAGCCGAATTGGAGTTGGAATGCTTTAAGTTTTTTTTGGGACTTTGGGTTCAATGATAATCAAGATGTCGATTTGGTAAAGTTTCTTAAGGCTGATAAGTCTGTTCATGGTGGGTTTGTTGGCAATCCCACGAACGTTCCACGAAAGGATATTAAGCATTGGGGGGTGGGGGGATTTTGGAGCTTTGCAGCTGATCTTGTGGTCATGGCCATGGCCTTTTTGGAATTTTTCCTCTTTTTGTTGTTGGGTTTTTTTTGAGCCATCGTGTCGTCGGTCGTGGTGCTTGGGCTTTCCTCTTTCTATTTTTGGATATGTATTTCTGGGCTCTTCTTCTGAGGAGTATCTTTTGGCTCTGATTCTAGAAGGGCGCAGAGGGGGTTAGATAGATCTAGGAGGCCCACATCTTTAGCTTACTGGACTCTGCCTGCGGCCTCTGTTCCGAGGATGGCTAGGATGTCCTTGGGGGTGCTGCCATAGTTCTTGTTGTGATCTTCTACCCCGCGGGGGGATGGGTACTCAAGGAAGGGTGGGTGCGGGCTTGTTGCCTCCAGCTCTGCTCTCTCTCCACCTGAGCTGTTGTCCGCTGAGGTGTGGTACTCTGTGTTGTACTCGTTTCCTGGTAGTGGGGGATGTACTTCATCTGCGAATGAGAGTATGTCAAACGGGTTATGGAGAGGGATGGCCTTCGAATCGTAGGACACGATTTTCTGGTTGGTTGGGGGGATTAAGCTGGGGCTGGTGGAGTTGTCGCTGTAGGTCAGCTGGTGGTGGTGGCTAGGAAGAGGGAGGGTGAGTGCTGGTGGAGCACCTTGGGCCGGTTTGAGGGGTTGTGTCTTACGGGGGGCCAGCTTCTTGAGTTCCGGGTGGGCTTTATAGCAGAACCTGGTGAGGTGTCCTCTCATCTGGCAGTGCCTACAGAAAGTAATATTATTGTCATACACTAGCAACTGTGAATGCATTCTACCCCCGAGGTCAAGCTGTATTTGTTATGGTGGATCTGAGGTCAGGTCGAGTTCCACACAAATCTTTACGTAGTTTCTTTTAGAGAGGTTGCGGGTTTCGTCCACAATAGCCACGATCGTCCCGAACGAGCTCGCTATCCTTTTGAGGGCTGCTGGCACGAAGCAGACGAGGGGCAGGTTGGGAAGGGTGATCCAAGCCAAAATAATGACGAGTCAACTCTGGGGTTGAAGTTATGGGACCATTTGGCGATCTTGACGGACTGATTGCTTATGGAAGTGGATCCTCTAGCCCACACTGTAGAGAAGTCGAGATCCAAGGAGCGGTGGAGGTGCAAGTGCTTGGGGTCTAGCGGCGCGACCTGGAAAGTTGAGGTAAGCCTCCAACCTGTGATGGCCTCTTGTGCTATGGCGATCTTCGAGCATCCTAATTGGAACTTCAGGACGAAGGTCCTCGCGAAGCTGAGGAAGAGGAAGGAAATCTCTTCGGAGGAGAAAGGGATCTGAATGGTCTGGCCTTCAGAAGGGACAGTAAAGACGATGTCTGGGAGCTCTATTTCCACTAGAGGGGGTGGCGAAGGGGCCTTACGGTCTGGGCGCAGGGCTTCTGCGTAGGATGATGGCTGCGAGGGGGTCGCGGCCGAGACGGGGAGTTGCTGCCCGGGTAGTGGGAGGATGGGAGGGGAATGGTGGGGGGAAGGGGGCACCGAGGACGCATCCACACGAGAGAGTGTCACAAACAGGAGTCCCTCTAGGACACTCAACCCCGGGATAGCCTGGGAGGATGAGGAAACAGCACGAGACAAAGAAGGTTCGTCCATCTGCGCATCACTCCGGCCTGAGGGAGGCTCGTCCATCTGTGCATAGGTCTCGCCTGTGGGCGCATAGGGGGGCACGGAGTCCTGGGGTGCATAAAGACAGCCCGAACTCGAGAGAGCTGAGAGGGGGGGCCCTAAAGAAGAAGGGACAGAAATGAGCCCGCGACCGTAGACGCAAGAGACTGGCCTGGGGGCACATGGGGGCTCCGCGCCCTGGAGAGGGGGGGAGGAGGTGGGCGCATACGCCCCAGGTATGCCGCCCGGTCGAAGGGGCAGATAGGGGGAGCTCCGAAAGGAGCGGGGGAGGGGATCTGCTGCGGGTGCATGCCCATAGCGTCCGCGATGGGTGCATAATGGGCCCTGGAATGGGGCGCATGGGACGTCCCGACGGGCGCATAGATCGCGACACGTGGCGTGTGTATGCCCGCGACGAGAGCGGAGGGGGAGGGCAAATAGGTCGTGGCCTGCGAGAGTGGCTC
>JANAVB010033220.1:24363584-24511084 GCA_029216955.1 Iris pallida | reverse complement strand
TCAATGGGAGTTAGGTGTCCATGTGGAGTCATGGGTTACCTTAGGAAGAAAACTGGGAATAGGGTTAGGTAAGAGAATTACCTAGTGTAGGTAAGCTCCTAAGAGTATCATGTATTAGGTAATTGTAGGATAAGGCAATTATCTATTATAGGTAATACCTAATTAAGGTAACATGTTGGACAGGTAAGAGGAAACCACCTAAGTAAAGGTATGGACATTAAAGAATATAGATAATGAAAGATAGGGGGTTTTGTCTATAGTATAGGGAATATGAAATTGCACTAAGATAGTTAGTGAAATCAAATAGGTAATGGCAATTTACCTAGCATAGTAATTTTCCTCAAATGTTAGGGTAAGGGTTACCACACAAAGGTAATATATAATATGTCGGCAATATATAGATAGATGGGTAGATAATGGGAA
This sequence comes from Iris pallida, assembly GCA_029216955.1. Lineage (NCBI taxonomy): Eukaryota > Viridiplantae > Streptophyta > Magnoliopsida > Asparagales > Iridaceae > Iris > Iris pallida. Next base: position 24,510,661 of record JANAVB010033220.1, on the reverse strand, counting down.
TTAGGCATTGCCTATATATTTCAATAGGTTAGCTAAGGCTAGGTTGATTCGATTTGACGAAGGTTGACCAGTGCGACCCAAAAGTCAACCTTTAAGTCAAATTGACCAAGTTCGACCCCGAAAACCTAGTTTTGACCTAGAATTGACTTGGATTGCATATCTGTCACTACCACATTTCCATAATAGGGATATTTTTGTCATCTTACATTATTTATATAGCGGGTATTTTTTATTTAATTAAATGTAATGGTTGCATTTATTAGTAGACTAGTCTGTTAATTAGACCCTTGGTTAGTGAACCTAATTAGACTTGTCATGACACTTAGACCAATATTTTAAGTTGGACACAATTAGTCTCATTTAGGTCGTGCTAAGTCAAGATTTGGATTAGAACTAACCAAACACTTAGACTAGAAACAACCCTACAATTAACATAAGTGTTTATGACAACTAAAAAAGGACAAATTAGACATTTACCATAGACATTTAGGGCTCCTCTTATGGAAGACTATAGGGAGAGAATTCATTCTTCTTCATTCCACTTGAGCCTCCAAAACCCTAGTTTATAGCTCTCGACAAACCCACTTCATTTCCCACTCATTTCTCCGCCAAAACCCTTCCAAACTCTCTCAAAACTTCATCCATTCTTTATCCCAAAAGGCTTGGTGTCACCCCCAGTTTTCAGAAATAGGGGTATTTTTGTCATTTTTCATTTTAGAATATTTTAGAAATTATTAATTTAGTTATAATATTATTTTGGGGTTATTTGAGTCGGGTTCAAATTTCAGCTCAATCCGACTTGTATTGGAGACCCAGGGTAGTGTTGACTCTATTGGGACCCACACCCTAGTTAGCCATGGCCCACATGCTAATTATTTTAGTTAGTAGTTAGGCTAATTATTATGGATAGGGTTAGTATGATTAGAGACATTAGAATGACTAATTTAGCCCCAACCAATTAGCTCTTTCCTAATACTAATAGAATAGATTACTGGGGGCATTTTGGACCTTACCATAATAGGACACATAACCCCATTACGGCTGGCCACTTGGGATAGGATAGACCCAAAACTTTTCATCATTATCTCTTCTACTTTCTCTCTCCTATTCTTCCCCAAATTTTAGAGAACAACCTCCATTGATTTCTCCACCAAATCCTTTCATTCTTCCACCCAACCTTCTTTTTTCCTTCTCTACTCAAGCCAAGGAGGAAGCTAGCCAAGTTTGGGAGGATTCAGAGCTCGTTCGTGTCCATTTGGAATTCCTACGTGTCGGTGTTGTATCGGAAAGGTTTTTCTTCGATTCGATCTACCGGGAGGTATAAATCCCTTCTCTTTTCCATTTCCTCATGCATATATGATGGTTTTAGACCCATAGAAATGACCTCCATGGTTGCGTCTCCATTTGTGTCCATTTCGTGTCCATTTGGAGGTCATAGGAGTATCCTTTATGTTGTGGTTGTATCCTAGTGGGAAAATCCCTATTTGGACACATGTAGATTTAATATATATTGTTTAAATGATTTATTAGATATTAAATCTCAGATTTGTATTGTTAAGAGATGTGTTTTTCTATGTATCATATTGTATCATATTATCTAACTATATATATATATATATATATATATATATATATATATATATATATATATATATATATATATATATATGGTGTCTAATTTATATGCGAAATATATATATATATATATATATATATATATATAATATATATATATATATATATATATATATATATATATATATATATATATGGTGTCTAATTTATATGCGATATTGTGTAGCCATTGTGTTTGGGTAGTGTGTGTGGATTTCGGCCAAGGATAGAGGGGAGAAATTGAATGAGTTTGTGTGTATGTGTTTATTTGAGAGGGGTGGTGGAGTTGATTGTGTGTTAGTTTTGTGGAGATTAGAGAGTGAAGTTGGAGGGGACTTGCTGCTGCAAACATCAGCAGTGGACAGCCCAATCCAGTCCTATGTGACAGCCACCCTACCTGGCCAAAACTAGTCCTAAAATACCCTTAAACAGCCCCCGTAACCACCTAAATAGCAGCCCTCAAAACCAGCTAATACCTGTCCTAAATAGCCTCAAACAGTCCCTCTAAAACCAGCCATTAGCTGTCCTTAACCATGCCTAAATGGAAGTCCCATAGCAGTCCCTTACCTGTCCAAAACCTGTCAGTAGAAGCCCCAAAAACAGCCCTTTATAGCAGTCCATAAATGACCACCAAAACAGTCCCAAAACCAGTCCTAACTAGTCCCCTATCAGCCCCATGAAACACCCTATAAGCAGTCCCAAATTTAGTCCCAAACCTGTCCTTCAAATCAGCCCTTAACAGCCCCTCCTAACCACCCTTACACAGGCCCAAAACAGTCCCCTTAATAGCCCGCACAAATCAGCCATTTTACCCCCCTCAATTCAGCATACAAGCAGTCCCAAACTAGCCTATTCCAGCCCCCAATTTCAGCTTTACATTCAAGCCATTAATCACCCCTAAACATGTCCCATACATTCAGTCCATAGGCCCCACATGGACAGCCCTATATGCCTATATGTGTGTGTGTGTGTTTATGAGCTATTGGGTATATGTGTGTCTAGATATGGGTATATAGGTGAGCATATATATGTAGCTATATACCATATGTGTGTGAGTCTATAGAAGAGCCTAGGAGTGAGCCTATAAGTGTGGTATCGTGGGTGTTATGTGTGAGTGAGTTTGTGTGTGTGAGTGTTAGGTTAATGTGAGAATGGTATATGAGATAAGGGTAAGGTAATGGTTAGATGACAACATGTGTTCTAAGATAAGTTAGATATCTAGGAAACCTATAATTCTTGGTAGGTAACCCTTAGATAGGCTAGTATCCTGAGAATTAGCAGGGTTTCCTTTGTATTGGGCAAGGTATCGGGATTACCTTGGTAAGGGTAATATAGGTAATTGAGTTTAGAGTTTAAGACATGGTTAGAACTTGGTTCTTTTGGTTGGTAATGATCAAATATAGTGCTCCTAGACTAGTTTTGACTTCGGTTAACAATTTTGACCAAAAGTCAACAAAAGTCAACCGAGAGACAACCTTAGCCAATAAGTGACTAGAGTTGACCGAAACCAAACCAGAGTTGACCAGTCAACAGGTGGTCAACATTAGACTAGTTTAACCTAGGGTTGGCTTAGATTTGACCAGAGTTGACCAGAGTTGACCAGTTGACCAAAAGTCAACTGTAAGTCAACCTTTGACTCCGTTTGAACTAGTTTGACTTGGATTGACTCCCAGTGACCTGGTATGAACCAGTGTGACCTAGTATGACTCAGTTTGACCTAGATTGACCTAGTTTGACTTAGACTTGCATTCATGACTTAAATTAGTTTCCTTTTCAGTATAAAACCCTGCTTGACTTATAGTATCTCATTTTAGGTCTGTGATTTCTCTGAGCGTCTGTTCACCTTATCAGTTCAGGGCCACAGGCGAGTACATTCACTGATAGTTTTCATTGTCTTGATATCTACTATATCTGATTCAGTTGTAGTGCCTTACATGATTCCCGACACGACGGTTCACGGACTAGTATACGTCGGATCCTGTCATGAAATATTATTCCCGGATTTCATTGGTATATTGGTGTGTGATATCCATGTTTCATGTACTTATATAGACATCGATTTGGGAGTGGACTGGCCCCCTGCTTTTGCCCGTGTCATGACGTGCCACGTCCGGATCCATGATACTATTCGTAGATAGAAGAATTATTAGGGGTTATGTGATCAAAGCCCCATGTCACTATTTTGCTTGCACCACTCTCACCTCACGTAGGGTGTAGCAGACACTACTAAAATATGCTCTATTAGCGACGTAATTTAGCGACGTAATAAAATAACGTCGCTAACTATTGAATATAGCGACTCCTTTTGACAGACATCGCAAAACGTCGCTGCATAGCGACGTTCCGCGACAGTACATAAGTTACGTCGCTGAATAACGACGTTCAGCGACGTGGCTTTAGTTATGTCGCTCTTTAGCGACGTTCAACGACGTCGCTATGCAGCCGTCGCTAATGTTTTATTACATCCCGTTCGAAATTTTATTTCTCCCTTCTCTCTCCCAAAAATTTCATTTTCGTTCGAAATTTCTTTTCCCTTCTCTCCTCCGACGAAGCCCGGCTCCTCACCGCCTCCCTCCTCCGACGAAGCCCCCCTCCTCGCCGCCTTCCAACTCCGACCGAGCCGTCCTCAGGTAAACCCTAACCCTAGCCCTAGCTATCTAGACACAATTTTGACACGATTTTGACCTCGTTTGGACACGAGTAGACACGGGTGTCACACAGACATACCCCTAGACACGTGTGTGCCTCATACACACACACACACATACCCCCTAACCCTAGCCCTAACTATATATATATATGGTATTGTATGTATTGTTGTGAGTTGAGAGGTCGGGTTAGGCCTCCATAGCAGTGTAGATCACTGTCACATAGAGTTGAGAGGTCGGAAATATAACAAAGCAATTATCCCATATTTAGCAAATCAATAAATAAATAAGTAGTAGCTCTGCAATTTTGATGGTTTCTTATTATGACTATACATGGGGTTCGATATCCAAAGATATCTATAGTTCATTTCATGAAGCATTTGTTTGTATGGTAAGTACATAAATGCATGAGATATGTTGTTAGAGAAATATAGTATTTTCATACAATAATATATGTGATAGCGTTATGAAGAAAGTAAGAGATTTCTTGTGATCAGAGCATAATAAGTAGGTTATTGTACTACTTGATAATAAGAGCAAATAATAGTTTCTTGATAAGAGCAAATATTTGACTAGTATATATGTATGTACGTATCTTATACTATTTGAAAAGAGCAAATAATAATTTCTTGATTTTCTTTTATACTACTTGAGATAAGCAAACAACAGTTCCTTAAATATATTTTTTACTTCTTGGAAAGAATAAACAATAATCACTCTCTCTCTTTCTTTTTCTCTATACGTAATTACTTAACTAACCATATTATATTTAATGACCAATTCTAATTAGTAAACATGGGTAAAGATATTTTTGGAATAAAAACTTTTAGAGTGACCTCATTTTTTATATATTATATAGTAGCCTAAGTGTTGTTCTTCCTTGAACTGAATTAAACTGATTCCTTTTGATGAGTTATAATGATCCCCACATGTTCTAGTTTGTGTTTACTGTAGGATTGCTTAATTAGAATAGGCTATATGTTTGAGTATGAGAAATTGGACTGTGTGTTGGTTTTCGAAGACATGCAGGACTGGGAACTGATTTCCCTTCCTATTTTCCTGAGATGTATTCTCAGTTTCCTTGTTCACTGATTTCATGTTAGCTCACTGTTTTCCATTCCAGTTATTAGCTCACTGAATTTTCTTTCCTTTGCAACTGTTAATATAATTCCAGATTTCTTAATGTTAGTTAGCTCACTGTTTGCATTGACACTTGAACACAAATGTCCGCCAATGTTTCCTTTAACATTCAGTAATATTCTTGACACATATATCACTTCACTGTATTAAACCTGAGAAATGTAGACACTGTTTTCAAAAGAAATGTAACCAATGTTAGTTAGCTCACTGTTTCCCTTTTTGTATACACTGTTTTTAAAAGAAATGTAGATTTCATTTTCCTTAAACTGTAAATAGGACTGAGATTGGTTTTTCTATTCCTGAGATAAATCCACTGAATGTGTCAACTGATTCCCTTGAATAACTGAAATTGAATTGACTGTTAACCAATAACGATAAGGTAAAGGGTACCAATAGCGATAAGGTAAAGGGTATCAACTTAAGGTATTGGTATTGGGATACCAATAGCGATAAGGTAAACGGTACCTTGGTAGGTAATGACTAGAAATAGGATATTGACTTAGATTGGACTAAGAGTTGACAAAGTCAACTATAGGTCAACCCTTGACCTACTTTGACCTTGTTTGACTTTGTTTGACTTAGGTTGACCTTGTTTGACTTCGTTTGACTTAGTACAACCTAGTTTGACCTAGATTGCATATCATTGATATTAGTAACTGTCCGCTACTAATGTGTGTCCCTAATAAGACATAATATACGAATTTGTGTCTGTTGGATAATGTGTGTCCATCTTTGTAAAATTATTTCCAAATGGATATGAATTACTACTTGTGGAATCGTTCATGGATGTACAATCGTCGTCCTGATGATATGTCTGGTATACGGGATGAATACATAGCGGAAGTAGAGCAGTTCCTGCAGTTTGCTAAGGCGTTCCTTCAGTACATGGACGGCACCAAAATTAAGTGTCCGTGTGTGAAATGTCATAACGTGACATATTATCCAAAAGTGGAAGTGACATATCATTTGTACTCGAGGGGTTTCATGCCTAATTACTATCAGTGGACAGCACACGGAGAACTTGTGTCTTTAGCATCAGAGCCGGAGGCTTATGTTGAGCCATATATGCATGCGGGACCTAATTTTGTTTCAGATAATCATGCATACGACGACGGGTGCGTGAACACGGTTTTCGACGCTGCAGGGCCTAGTTTCGTTCATGATGCACCTGAGGAGGCACCAAACACCGATGCTGCACGGTTCATGGAGTTGCTGGAGAATACAAGGACTCCATTGTATCCTGGTTGTGAGGATCATTCACCGTTGGAGGTGGTTACAAGACTGTTGAGCATTAAGTCAGATTTTAACATGTCGTAAGAATGCTACAACCGAGTGTTGGAGTTGATTATAGAGATCTTGCCGGCGGGTGCTAAGTTGCCTAAAGACTTCTACCGGTCTAAGAGGATGGTGAGATCGCTCTGGATGGGATACGAGAAAATCGATTCCTGTCGCAATGGGTGCATGCTGTACTACAAAGACGACAAGGACGCAGATGTGTGCAGATTTTGTGGTGCTGATCGCTATAAGACAACTAGTACAAGAAGGTCTACCGGTACAAGAAGACCGACCGATTCAATGCACTACTTGCCTTTAATGCCGTGGATACAATGATTATTTATGGTGAAAGAGACGGCCGAAAATATGAGTTGGCACATGCGAGAACAGATTGAAGGAGTGTTGGATCATCCATCCGATGGAGAAGTGTGGAAGCACTTTGATCGAGTGTATCATGATTTTGCTTCAGATCCGCGTAATGTCAGGTTGGGACTATCTTCTGACGGTTTTACTCCTTTTGGTCTTTCGGGATCCCAGTATTCGTGCTGGCCTGTGATTGTCACTCCGTATAACCTACCGCCTTGGATGTGCATGAAGACTCAGTACATATTTCTAACCGTTATAATTCCTGGTTCGAACAATCCCAAGAGGAACATTGACGTGTACTTACAGCCTTTGATAGATGAGTTGAATCAGTTATGGAAAGTAGGCGCTAACACGTACGATGTTTCCAGGAAGCAAAATTTTCAGATGAAGGCAACCCTTATGTGGACCATTAATGACTTTCACTACAAAAATATGGCAAATTAGCGACTGACCTAGCGACTGACAATAGTTAGTCGCTAGACCAGCAACTAAATAGCGACTGGAAATTTATGAATTCGTAATTCAATTCATTGAATGTCGATTTTCCGTCACTAAAACGTCGGAGCTATATAATAATTTTTATAGCGACTAATTATTTTCGTCGGTAATTAGTTGATGGCTCGAATTTCTAAATATCAACTATCCAGTAACTGAAATTTTCGTCATTGGGTTAGCAGTAGAAGCAACCCTTTTTCATTTCCAAATATTTGATCCCTCCAATTTCAGCTTTCTTTCCCCCCAAAATTTTGCCCTCTTCGAGATCAACTCATGCTGCACCTCCAAGGCTCCAACCACCACCAACTCTTCTTCCAACCTCTTCATCCAATCTCTCGAAAATAAGACACAGGAGGAGCAGCAGCACCTTCACCGACAACGCCTCCTGCCGTCTCCGACAAGACCTACAAGATCCTCCCCGACTGGGCTATGGTCGTGTCTACACCATCGTCGTCGTCATCTGCACCTTCGTCTCCTTTGTCGGCATCGACGCGTCTGAAGGGAGGCTGCTCGTCACAACCGCAGCCGGAGGCGGCGACGGCGCGTCCGGTCAGCATCGAACAAAAGTTCCTCGCGCTCGAAGAAGGCACCAAGTCCGTCAACATGAGCCTCTCCTTTGTACGGCGGCCTCAACCCGCAGCGAGTGAGGAACAAAAGTTCCTCGTGCTCGTACTTCGTCATCCATGACGTCATAGACCAGGAGAGGTTCGACGGCCTCACCAAACTCTACCTCCTTTTTCGAACACTCCGACCCGCGGGAGGCCTCCCAAATCGCCATGGACCTTCTCTTCCCAGCTGGACTCCATCCAGGTCTAGATTTCGATCTTCCTTTTGGTGAATTTTTTTTCTTGGGATTGATTTTTTATAGTTGACATAGGTTCTCTTTTTATGCAGAGTCGTGACCCGATGATCCGCTAGGGGAAGTAGTCGAATGGGAATGGGTGAGGAGAGCGAAGCTAGTCGGGTGTGGGAGGAGACGTACAAGAGTGAGATTTGCTGAGAAATGGAAATGGAGGTGAGGTGTTCGACGAATTGTCCGAGAGGGTTTTACGAGTTAGGCAAGGATATGAGACTCTCCACTACTGTTGCCTGTGACGATGGAGCCTGTTAGGAGCAACATTCAGGATCAGGCAGCTGCAGCCCCTGACCCTTCATGTCGATTCCATCCTCTCGACGGGACTTCAAAGCAGAGGCCCCCTGACTCCTCAGCCGACTCCGTCCGTCGATTTTAGGTAATTTTTTATAAATTTTGTTGGATGAAAAAAAAGGGTTTGTTCCCAGAATAAAGACGAGTGCAAAACTATGCTTGTTAGTGCAAAACTATGCTTGTTAGCGCCAGAACAATGCAGGTTAACAACACTATCAAAATAACAAATGATATGTTAACTAGCTTACCTAAGGGAGTAAAGTTGCAAAACTCTTACACTATTTTGTATTCATATTTTCAGTAAGTACAACAGATGATAACACAATTTAGTAAGATCCATGAGCTGACACTATTCTGTATTCATATTTTTCATTAACTCTTACACTATTGAGCATATATTAAACTGATACTGAGCTGTTTAAGTTTAAAATCAGAGGCCCTTCAGTATAGAATTCGTCAAATAACATTATTCGTAACACTACCAAACAAATCACAGAGCAAAAAACTAGTGAGGACTACTAAACATCAACATGAAGTATATAGTTCAATAGAAAAGCATACTTCAAAACTGGTTTATTGCTCTATAGAAAAGCATACTTCTATTGAACATATGGAATAATAGCCCTATTGCAGGTTTATAGAGCAAATGATAATAGCCCAGTCACCATTTGTTCAATAGAAAAGCATACTTCTTCTGGTTTATTGCTCTTTAGAGTCCAGTCACCATTTGTGACTGGTTTAGAACTATAAACCTGGAAAAAGAAGAAGTATGCTTTTCTATTGAACAAATGGTGACTGGGCTATTATCATTTGCTCTATAAACCTGGAATAATAGAAGTAAATCTCACTCTTTTCTATGGAATAATAGCCCTATTGCTCTATAGAAAAGCATACTTCAATAGAAAAGCATACTTCTATTGAACATATGGAATAATAGCCATATTGCAACAGGTTTATTGAACAAATGGTGACTGGGCTATATAGTTCTAAGTTTGTATATAAAAAAAGAAGAAGTATGCTTTTCTATTGAACAAATGGTGACTGGGCTAAGTTGAGGTCCTATACGTGGATGAAGATGAACACATCAAAAGTAGCATATACAACAGTGGAGTAGTTTGTAGATTATTGAGATTCCCATACTTTTTTGTATATCAGAAGAGGCCTCTTTAGAGTCCTATAACCTCAGAAAAGTAGCAGTTCATGAAGATTACTAGTATAAACATTACAACATATAGCTACAGGGATCAAAAGCATTCAAAATCATAAATATCCGAACAATGACCAATAGTTGTACAAATTATGTGCTTCTGATCAAGAAACCACCAGTGCCATTAAATTCCTCCAATATAACAAAACATGCATGGCCCATGAGAAACATAGCATCCAGAAACAATAGCACAAGCAATGTACTAGAGATGGCTAGGTAATGCTTCCGTTCAAAGTGGAAAACTCTAGATATCATGCATGCTGCACATATACATATTTATGAAAGTTCCGTTTTATTCTATTATCCATGTGTTCATCACTCTATGGAGTTCTCTAACAGGAGGGTCATTGGGATAGGTGTATTGGGGCACTAAAACTGATCACATAGTTTCTTACTCTTTATGTATATTTTTTCAACCTAGCATTGTGGCTGTGGAGCATATGCATTCATCAAGTTAGGTGAGAAGAGAAAAATATGCTCACCCCTGAAGTTATCTTTTGTAACCGATTGTACTTTGCATATAAAACTATTTGTATATCCATTTAGGATGCATGTCTTGCTAATATTATTAACAGAGACTTGTTCTCTATTTTTCCTCTCTTCATTCGTTAGAGCTCTCCTTCACTGATATTTTATTTTTATCTTAAAGTTGCGTAATATAGATATTGGTTTTCTTCTTCCTATTTCAGGCTTCATGTGATACTTGGAGATATAGAAGAAATCATCACTACAGTAGAGATTGATGTTGAAATTTATAAAGAAATTGTTCAGGTAAGCAATATTTTGTTTCAGTACTACGTCTTAGTAAACTGTGTGAAGGTGGAATATAAATATTAATATGCACTGGATTTATTGACACGAATTAAATTGGAACATTCGTTTTAAATTTTATTTTCTTGTGTAAAAATGATTTTTTTTAGAAGGAAGTGAGTAGAAGTTTATAAGAATGAAGGTTGTTAAACAGTACTATTATTATCTTTGGAGGTTTGTAAGATATAGTGCTCTGATTTTCTGAGGTGCAACAAAAGAAAAACTGAACACTCCTCCCTGTGAAAGTCTCCCTGTCTACGTTTGATACAACAGGCCATCTGTGTGCAGAACTTTAATAGGAAGTTGCATACATCTTGGTTTCCTTGTTTCAACTTCATCGAGGAGTATATTCTAGAAAATATTATTTCTTCCAGGCCAATACCAGGCTAGCCATAAGTTTCCTTCCGGACATGTCATTTTTTGTTTCCTTCCGAACATGTTTTCTTCAACAACTGGGCTGGTTCATCCTTCAATCTTCGCTAATACAATGTTTTCTCTTATGGTTAGCCTTGGTGTGGGACATTGAACCTCTCTAAACTAGTTGTTACACCTATAACCTCCAAATCCCAAAGTCTTGGTTGGCCTCTCTTCATTTTGCTTCTTCACTATGCCAAGCTTCCAACAATAAAATGATCTTTTGGATTTTGACTGTTGATATATAAAATTTCCTTGACAGAGCTGATATTTTGTCATAAAGTAGTCAAATAACACACAACTTGTACTATTTGGCATCTTGTTTTAAAGTTGGAACACTCGACCTACTAATATTAGCAGGTGGCCCTTACAGGTAAGCGTGTCTAGATCATCCAAACCATCTTCTAGTTGTGTTCAGATTATACTGCTGCCTAGCCATACACCTAGGCCCAGCACCTGCAGACACAATGCCATATTGCCTAACGTATGAACCTATTTTGGGTGTTAGGCACCTGCTTAAGCCTGGCCTTAACCCTCCTAGGCTGCCTAGGTACCATATTTGTCCGTCTACCGCCCATGAATATGAATGATGATTAGTTACACTAGATAGTTTCATGTTAACATTTATCTGATATGGCAGGCATAATCCATTGCACAATAAATTTAATAGTTAAATGTCACTTGACAAGGTAACTTAATATATAAAGCCTCTCTTAATGCTTTTGGAATTGAAGTATATCTTAATTAAGTTACTTTATGTGTCTTATGCTAGTGAGAGAAGAAAGTAGTTCACGCCTTTTAAATAATGTGGTGTGCTGAACTTGTTGTCAACTGCAATTTTAAGTCAAACAGCACAAGCATGTTGCCATAAAGGAACATAATATTTACCATCAAATGTTTAATTTTTACTGCATGTAGGTGTATGACAGAAAGGATTAAAGAAGCCCACTGAAATAAACCTTCAATGATGATGCTCTTTCTAGGTGAACATAGTTGTAACTATATTTGCTATTTTCTTTCCAGCCTAACTTAGCCATGTCTATTTTATGTTATTTTTATTTATAGAGTTCTTTCCAGCCTAACTTGGCCATGCCCTAGGGGGATGAACTTTTGTCAGTCAATGGTGTGGATGTGAAGCAGAAGTCAGCATTTGATGTCTCCACTCTGCTGCAAGGCCCGAAGGAAACATGTGTGACAATTGAGGTATTAATTTCAATGCCAATGGGTGTCATTATTTTTATTCGAACTTCTGATAATACTCCACAGTGAAACATGCATGTAGGTTAAACATGGTAAATGCGGGCCTATCCAGTCAATAAAGGTCCAAAGGCAGCTTGTTGCTCGTACTCCAGTATTCTATCGACTTGACAAAATGGACAATGGCGATATTTCATTCGGATATGTTCAGATAAAAGAGTTCAATGCATGGCAAAAAGAGACTTGATTATTGGTATTCTCTCATCCATGTACCTTATTCACTAATCATATTTTTAACTGTGGTTTGGCGATTGGACAACAAATTCAAATCCATAGGATATGACCTGTAGTTGGTCCTCTCCTTTTTTATACAAATATGGGCTTTCAATGCTGATTTGATGTCTGTTTTCTATAACCTCTCTTCCATCCATGTTTTTTTTCCTGCATAACTACAAGAGTTGATGGTTATTATGGTAACCTTGATACTTGATACATGCTGCTGTTGCCTGCAAATTCTGGGTGCATATATGCTGCCTGGATATTTGTTGAGTATCCAACAGTATTCTGCATTTTGCATTTTGCAGAATTCTACATTTTGGTTCTTGTGTAGTATGTGGGTATCAGTTTTGAGTACCCAGGTTTCTTGAGTCACTTCATGATGGATACTTGGATTTGAGTATAGTTTTTAGTATTAACTTCTACTTTTGAGTACCCCGATTTTTTTAAGTATTAACTTTTCTTTGAGTATCACTGGCTTTGAGTATAGTTTTGTTTGGGCTTTGAGTATCACTTGGATTTATGGGAAATTGTTGCCTGGATCCTTGTATGCTGCCCTCTGTATGCAGTATCTGATTTTGCATACTTCATGGCCTATGATGAGTGGATTATCACTTTGGCTTTAACTTTTGTTTGAGTATCGCTCTGGTTTTGAGTATCAGTGGGAAAATTTGTAACTATGCTTCCCTTTGTATGTTGTCTTTAACTTTTGTTTCAGTATCATTATGGTTTTGAGTATCAGTGGGTTAAGTATATAGTTTGAGTCTCACGTGGCTTTTATATTTTTGTCAACATGGGTGATTGGAATGTTGCAGCTTTCGTACGATGATATATGAACTCTGCACACAAATCTCTGACTCAAATTTTCATATATTAAGATTTAAATGTTTTTAGTTATTACATTAATAAGCTTGATCATATGGAAGTACTTTTCTTACTTTTTGAGCATGCTTCATATGTTTTTTTTTTCCTGCCGTTATATGTTTGATTCAATTTGCTGCTTCTATTTTGGTGATATGATGAAAACATGTGCCTACTTTTGAGATACTTTGATTAGGTTATTAGTCTGAGCCATATGGAGATACTAATGTTGCTACCTGGGTGTATCTTGATGGCCTAAAACAGATGAGTGATCTTAAAGAAGAAGGTCTGAGTGAAGGTCGGGATCAAACTCATGATAAAGATCTGCTGATGGGAGAGGAAAGGGCGGTAGCGTGTACGGTACCGGGTCGTTAGCATCGCAACCGTCGATATATTTTCGAGCTCTTCCACCTGCACAGCCTACTACCAATCCTACACATGCTACTCCTTCTACTGGCATTCTTACTTTGTGAATGTTGTACTAGTTTATCTTTTTGTATGGATAGTGTATGGTTGATGTTGGACATATTGGACATGGACATGACTATGATATATATTCCTTAGTTTTTATGTTTATGTACTTTGTGTATGTTATTGTTTTTGTTTATATCATTGGTAATTATTGTGGTGCTAAAAGTTGTTTGCATTGTATTTATGTGTGTTGTGAACTTGTTTATATTAGTCTTACAGGATGTTCATAGCATGATTCCTACAAAACTGGGAAAACTAAATAATTCAGCGATGGAATAGCGACTAACCGACGACTAAAAAAATTGGAAAAATAATAGAAGTGACTAACCAGCGATAATGAAGCGACTACCTTGCGACTAACCAACAACTAACCAGGTCAGTCGCTAGATATCAACTATAACCATTATAATCGTAAGTTTATCGCAATGTAGTCACAAATTCGTCGCTGATTCAGCGACTAGTTGCTTAGTCGATAGTTAGTCGCTATTTTTAGTCGCTATTTCAGTCGACAGTTAGTCGCTGTAGCGACTAACTAGCGACTAAAATTGAACAACGACGTTGCTTTTAGCGACAAAAATTGTAGTCGTCGGTTAGTCGCTAAATCGTTTTACCGACGGAAATGTATATTTTAGCGACTGAAATTTCAGTCGCTATTTAGCTATTTTTGTAGTGTTTTCGGCCTATGGAATGTTATCTGGATGGAGCACTCATGGCCGTCTCTCATGTCCATATTGCATGGACCGTAGTAAGGCTTTCCGCTTGAAACACGGAGGAAAACCGTGCTTCTTTGATTGTCATCGGCAATTTCTGCCAAAAGATCATCCGTTCAGAAGGAACATGAATGCATTTCGTGCCGGCGTTGTAGAGAAGGGTGATCCACCGCAAAGGTGGTGCGGAGCCACGATATGGGAGGAGATTAATAATTTTCCAAGTGCTATCGAAGATCCTACAACTGGGTACAAGTGCGATGGATTTGGTAGAGATCATAACTGGACAAAGAGGAGCATATTCTGGGATCTGCCATACTGGAGTACCAATCTGATCAGACATAATCTTGATGTCATGCATATTGAGAAGAATGTGTTTGATAACATAATTAATACTGTGATGGACGTAAAGGGAAAAACGAAAGACAATCCCAAGGCCAGGTTGGACTTAGAAGAAATATGCAAACGTCCTGTGTTGCATTTGATACAGCAGAATGGAAAACAGTTCCTGCCGAAGTCAATTTTCTCACTGGACAAGGAGGATATAGTGAGACTTTGTCGGTGGATCCAGGGCCTAAAATTTCCAGACGGATATGTGTCAAATCTGAGAAGATGTGTCGATCCGAAGGAAAACAAATTGACGGGTATGAAGAGCCACGATTGTCACGTATTCATGGAGAGGTTAATTTCGATTACATTTCGAAAATTCTTACCGCAGGCAGTTTGGGATCCATTGACGGAGCTTAGCATATTCTTCAGGGATCTTTGTTCTAAGAAATTGCTCGTTGATCGTCTAGAAAAGCAAGAGAAGGACATTGCGGTAACACTATGCAAGCTAGAGAGGGTGTTTCCTTCTGGATTCTTCGACTCTATGGAGCATTTGCCGATTCATCTATCCTATGAGACGCGTGTTGGTGGACCCGTCGAATATCGATGGATGTACCCGTTCGAGCGACATTTGAATCACCTAAAAAGAAAGGTAAAAAATAAGACACGGGTCGAGGGTTCTATTTGTGAAGCCTATGTTCTCGAGGAGGTTACAAACTTTTGTTTGATGTATTTCAAGCCTCATGTTGCAACTAATAGAACGAGAGCTTCCAGAAACGACGAGGGAGATCATGAAAGTAATAATACAATGCTGAAGGTATTCAATGCTCCAGAAAAGCCATCGGATAAGATGAAGAAGAGATATCTGAACGATGATGAGCTAAGGGCTGCTCAGGTGTATGTATTACTCAACTGCGACGAGGAGGAAGTCGAAAAACTGGAGGGGTAGGTAAATAATACGTCTACATTATTTTAATAGTATTGAGAATGATACTATTACATTAATTGCACGATGTTGTTTTTAGCATATTTAATGATGATGTGAGGTCAGGTAGGCCACACATAACAGAAGAAGAACTAGAACAAGAAATGAGGCGTTATTTTCCATCATGGTTGAGTGCATATATAAGACTTGAGAACTCTGTAATTACCTTTCTGTATATGCACTTGATTGAGAATGAGCTTAATTGCTTCTTTCGTGGTATTTAGGTCGATCGCCCATACGCAAGACTTGAGAATGAGTCTATTAGAACGCTAGCCAAGGGACCAATTTATGCTACAAAAATATGGCCAAGCTACTGTGTTAATGGGTTTAGGTTCAAGTCAACAACTTGCCCGATCAGAGACAACTTTGTGGATCTCGACTCCACCAAAAACAGCTGTTTGTGTATCAGATCTTCGAACTACAAAGATGTTGATGCGGGCAACGATTTCTATGGCATGCTACGGGAGATCGTGGAGCTGACATATAGTTATGGAATAGAGCCTGCAAAGATTGTATTATTCAGGTGTGATTGGTTCGATCCGATTGAAGGTCAAGGTTGTAAAGTAGACAAGCACGGTCTTGTTGATATAAACTATCGACGTCGATATCAAGCCTATGAACCATTTGTCCTATCAAGTCAGGCTCAGCTCGTGTACTTCACAAGTTATCCTAAATGGGGAACAACAAGGTCAGACTGGTGGGCAGTATGCAAGACCAAAGCTAGAAATACCTTTGAGGTTGACGATATAGCTTATCAACATGATGAACTACCTCTTGTAACAAATATTATAGAAGTGGACACGACGGAAGTTCCTCATTACACATCTAATTGTGTAGAAGAAGTAAAATTATCTGAAGAAGAAGATGCAGATGAAAGTGAAGATGTAGAGGAGGAAGAAGAAGAAGAAGAAGAAGAAGAAGAAGAAGAAGAAGAAGAAGAAGAAGAAGAAGAAGAAGTAAATGAGCTAAACGAACTAGATGAATTTTCAGAAGAGGATTAAATCTGTACGTTTGTTTTATCATCATATTTGACACTTTAGTGACACTTCTATCATATAAATCTGTGACACTTCAGTGACACTTTATTGACACTTTTATTGACACTTCAGTGACACTTTATGACTATGATATTTTTCAAAAAGCTGTGATGTCTATCATATAAATATGTATTTTTGTTTTATTGTCATATGTTATTATCAGGTATGACTAGACCAGGAGGACGACACGGAGGATTTTATATTAGGCAGTCCCGTCAGCCTCAGCCTGGGGATGGAGAGGGCAGTTCCGTACCCTCATCCTCATCTCCGAGTACGCCAGTGTACCGTTCTGTTCCCGGTCTATTACCGGGACATGGCAGTTCCAGCAGGTTGGCGACTCCTCCCTCGTCGTCCAGCCTTCCTAATCCCGCGTCCAACATCCCTGATCCCCCGTCCAGCATTCCTCAGGTCGACGGCTCTATGGAGGGAGCCCACGTCGAGCATATGGAGGACGACGATCAGACTGATCCTGCCCAGGCAGGAGGAGAGAGCGACCCTCCATGCGCTCCCCCGGACGAGACGCGTATGGAGATTTGGACGGACGGGCCAATGAAGTAAGTTAATTAATTATTATATATTTCTCAAATGATTATATGTTCATATATATTCATAAAAAATTATTATTGTATAGATATTGGCCTTCTGCAGTACAGAGACAGCTGGGGACATTTCTGAGGCAGAACTATGGTGGGCCTTGGATTAACTACTCAGATGCTCCCGCAGATAGGAAGGCCTTTTGGTTCGCCCACTTCAAGGTAAAAAATTTGTTTATTTTTAAATTTTAAAAATCATTTGTGTATATTATACAACTTTTGTATTTTACTTCTTGTAGAGGACCTATTTCTATCCACCACACCGGGCGGCGAGGATCGAGGGCCAATTTTCTGTCGTCGAAGCCAAGCTCATCCGTGATGCGATCGACGACCAGAAGCGTCGTGATCGCTCCGGACAGCCGATCCAGGGTTGGATTACGCCAGAGCAGTGGACTGCGATGAAGGCTAGATTCAGCGAGCGCAGGTACCGGAAGCAGTCTGAGAAGGCCAAGGTGGCACGGTCGAGCGCCGGTAAGTGGTGTGGTAGCTCCATTCCGATGACGGAGCATTTTTGTGGTATGGTACGTTTCCTATGACGGACATTAATTTATATATAGTTCGATAGAATGTTTAATACTAATAATTGATAATATATTTTAACAGATAAAAAATGGTGAGGACCCGAACATGGTGACCGTCTTCCTGGTCACCCATCGGAGGGCTGGGGAGTTCATTAACGAGCGGGCGATGCAGGCATATGTACGTTCTATCCTTTATATTAATTTAATATAATTTAGATACCAGGAAAATAGATATCAATATAGACTTTAGCAAACACTTACACGTTAGCAAACATGTTCTAGGCCGAGTTTGTTCGGCTACAGGAGGAGGCGGCTGCTGCTGCTGCTGCTGCTAGTGCACAAGCAGAGGGAGGGGCTGGTACTTCCTCCCAGCCGCCTACAGCTCTATCGCCGGACAAGCTCTGGATGACCGCCGTTGGCGGTCTTCAGAAGGGTACGTACTACGGTACGGGATCCTACGACACGTATTTGGCTTCGGAGTCATCCCGGGCCCCCTCTGTCAGTGTGCAGTCTCCGGCTACGCAAGCATCATCACGAGCTGAGGATGTTCGTCGTCAGATTGAGGAGCTGCGTCACGAGTTGCAGCAGCAAATTTTTGATGCGGTCGAGCGACGATCCGACCCTCCGATCGTCACCGGACGATTTGATACGGTCGAGCGCAGTATACATGAGCTGATGAGTCTGCATCAGGCTACAGCTGCCAGCTTGCAGACGCTCACCGAGTCTACGCAGCGCACAGAGCGTAGACAGGTCGAGCTGGAGGGATCGTAGAGGAGCATGTCTGCCTCACTCACTCAGTATACTGAGAGGGTGGTGAGTACCCTTGCTGCGCATGGTGAGCGACTGCGAGAGCTGGAGCAGATACGTCCTCCCGGTCCATCGACGGTGCCGACTCCAGACATTCCACTGCCTCCTACTGCCCCTACGGTGCAGCTCACCCATGAGCAGTATGACTACTTTCTATCCCAGTTGTCCCAGTTGCGCGACAGGGGTCCGCAGTAATTTTATTGGTTTTTTTATGACTTGTATGTATTGGCCCTATGGGCAAATTGTTTATTGGTACACTGTTGTTTATAAACTTGGTGGGAGACTTTTTATCATCTTCCATTTTTATTTGACTCTATTGGATGTTTGTGAGGATGTGTGTCTGTGATATTTATTTTGCACTGCCTCCTATTTTTATTGTGATATTTACTTTGTGTTATCTACGACGGGGATGACAAATATACCTACGCTGGGTTATAAGCGATGATCTGATATACAAAGGAGGTGCTGCCGAAATTTTAAAAAAATATATTGTGTATTTTTGTTATGATGTGTGTCTGTGTTTACAGTGAATGTGAAATGCAATGTTCGGAACCATCGACAGTTTCGATTACTGTTGTATGTGTTATCTTGGATAGAAGTAGCAACAGTTCAGGGTGCACTTCTGAGAGCTTTATTTTCACGTCCTTCACTTTCTCGGGACGTCGTAAAGGTTCCCGAGAAGGTGAAGGACATGAAGAGGAAGCTATGAGAAGTACACCCTGAACTGTTGCTCTTTCTATCCAAGATAAAACATAGAACAGTAAGCGAAACTGTCGATGGTTCGAACACTGCACTTCACACACACTGTAAACACAGACACACAGCATAACAAAAATATCAATTATATTTTTTTAAATTTTTTTTATAATATCTGCGACGTATAGCGACGTTCTGCGTCGTACTGCGACGGAACGTAGACGTCACTATACGTCGCTAAATAGCGACGTAATGTCGCTAGACGTCACTAATATGCTGACGTGGGCTGAGGGTGTACGTCGCTAAATCGGTCGGTATGCGTCGCTAAGTTGCCCACGTGGCTGTCATGCCATGTCATCATATATAAAGTTTACAGCGTCGCAAGTGGTCGCTTTACGTCGCAATTTTGGCGACGTAGTGATACGTCGCTATATGTCGCTAATTTTGCGACGTCTAGCGACAATGAACTCCGCGTCGCAAATAGAGACGTTCGGCGACTAAAGTGTCATCTGTGACTTGCCTATAAGCGACGTCCGGTTTTCGTCGCTAAATACGTCGCAAATTGGTTTTAGCGACGTATTTTCCTTATTTAGCGACGTCTCCTGACGTCGTTAAAATGGGTTATTTTAGTAGTGAGATACCTCCATGTCCATGTTATCCAGGTTGGCCGGCATGATTTTCTGTTGAGGTCACCGCGGATTGTCGGGCCAAGTGGATAAACCTACCATGATTCCCTAGCCGATCACATAGCACTCTAATAATTCAAGTCACATTTTTATATTTATTTATCATAGGAGGCTAAGTTCTGTTCGGGAGAAGGGTTACAACCCCGATCCTTGTTTGGTTTAAGGATTGTGACTCGACTTCCGAATAGTTTCCAAGTCATCCTATATGTATACTGTCGTCCTATTCAGTATTCACATCTATTATGCATTTTCTGCAGATTATACCCTGTATTTCATATATCTTTGTCTTGTATTTCATTATACTGTCTCTTATAGTATTTGTCAATTCATATGGAACTGCA
The DNA here is from genome assembly GCA_029216955.1 of Iris pallida. Classification (NCBI taxonomy): domain Eukaryota; kingdom Viridiplantae; phylum Streptophyta; class Magnoliopsida; order Asparagales; family Iridaceae; genus Iris; species Iris pallida. The sequence continues at coordinate 24,490,040 of JANAVB010033220.1, read as the reverse complement.
GTTAGTGTTTGTACTTGCTCATTTTCTTGACAGGATACCGCTGATATATTACAGATGATTCTGAGGCAGATTGCCCGACCTATTGTGGGGTCGAGTCTGACGGAGTAGACCTGGACCGTAGCTTGTTAGTTGAGCCACTAGACTTTGCTCACCCTGAGTAGTATAGTTTACTTAGGTTTGCCTGGCCTGCGAGCCAGATAGTACTTTCAGTTTATAACATTTTATATTATATTTCTATGACTCTGTGTAGTTGTGTATAGCTCTGGACTTGCGTGGATCTTGAACTTATATCCTGTATTCATGTATCATATTCCCTTTCGTGCTATCTATCCTAGTTTTTTTTTTGTGATTGAGACTGTATTACTATGTCACCTCCATTCGGAGTATATATACTGTACAGGTACCTTTATACTATTTAGTGTAGTTTTGTAGACAACCTAGACAGCTTTCTACCACCGATGCTGCAGCGTAGGCTGGACGTAACCACGTACTCGTGCCCCTAATCAGGGTACGAGTCGTGACACATTTTTGTGGTGGCCCATGCAGGTCTATGTCGTAATTAGTGCAATCTCGTAATGCTGCTCGACTTAGAGTGCTAATTACGAGCCTGCGACTAGGACGTAGGATCTAGGGTATGATAGGAGTTACTCAATCACATTTTAGGAAATTTCTGATCTTTTGATTACCATGACAACTCTTCTTGCATTTGAATTCAATTGTCCTCCTCTGATAATATCTTATCTTGTGCCATATTGATCTCTTCGGTTCAATTCGTCTTTACGATGATAGTGACTCGTTCTCAGGCAGCAGGGCCTAGTGCAGTTCCAGAGAGGTTAGATCCAGGAGGTCTTCCACCTCCGGCTACGGGAGTAGCAGTCGAAAGAGCAGTAGCCTCAGTTCCTGCCCTTCAGGCAGGAGTAGCAGCGGCAGTTCCCGGAGGTCTTCAACCTCCAACAGAGGGAGCTGCAGTTGAGGGAGCTGCCACCTCAGTCCCTGCCCTTCAGACGGAAGTAGCAGCGACGGTTCCGGAAGGTCTTCCACCTCCAGCAGCGAGACGTCCATGGTCATTCCTGATATTCTCCCACCGCTGCCTCCTCTACCGACGGATACTCAGGGGATGATGGCCCTTCTGTAGCAGATGTTGCAGACCCAGAGAGCACAGGCCGAGGTACAGCACCGCCAGGCAGAGGTGACACGACAGAGCATGGAGAACTCACATCAGCTGGCGATGGCAGCAGTAGAGAGGGTTGCACCGGGTACAGTTCAGGGAGCCACAGTTCAGCAGCAGGGTCAGGGGAGGCCCGGTACGCACCTAGACTTCAGAAAAATGAACTCGAGGGAGTTCAAGGGTACCGAGGGTATCGTATACGCGGATGACTGGTTGGAGGATGTCCAGCAGAGTTTGGAGATGGCAGAGGTCCCGAGAGGGCTTTGGGTGACGTCTGCAGCGAGCCAGTTTTTCGATATAGTACTGACTTGGTTTCACACGGATCCGTATGCGTCGGTGAGGGGTTTGTCTTGGGAGGACTTCAGGAAGCTCTTTTAGGAGAAGTTCTACCCGAATGTAGCCTTGACAGCTTTGGAGGGACAGTTTGCCAGTTTGGTGCAGGAGAACTCGTCGGTAGACGAGTATGGAGCAGAGTTCTTCCGCCTGAGCAGGTTTGCCCCCAGTATGATTCAGGATGAGGGGTACAAGGCCCGGAAGTTCCGGAGGGGTCTTATCCATGCAGTACGCACTTGTACCTCTGGACGACGTGATGCGACCTTCGAGCAGATCCTGATAGAGGCACAGATTCCAGAGGAGGACTTCGGCCTCAAGCCGAAGAGGGGCAGTGAGGTTCTAGGAGCGAGCTCGAGTGCAGGGCCGGCGAAGCGCCCTCATTTCCAACAGAGGCAGTTTCAGCAGCAGCCTCAGTTACAGTTTCAGCAAGCACCAGCGCGTGCCTAGCAACACCAGGGACGGGGCCAGTATCACTACCACATTTCTAATTTGAGAGTATTTTTGTCATTTTTGGGTTTATTTGATTTTTATATTATTTATTTGAATTTATGAGATTTTTAGGAATTATTTTGGATGATGGTTGACTATGTCGACTTTGACTAGCATTGACTTTGGTAGACTAGTCTAGAATCTAACCCTAGTTGTGACTACCATGGTTAGGTTAAGTAACCCTAGTCTAACTAGAGTTAACCCATGTTTTAGTCTTTTAGACTCAAGTTAGAATAGAGAAGGCTTTTAGTCATAAGCCATGATTTATGGTTTTGAAACCATTAATTTTCAACTTAAGCCCATAGAAACCCATAGCCCATCACTAACCCTAACCCAAACCCACTATGGCCGGCCACATTGGGAACCCCCCCTATTTATACTCTCCTCCATTTAGGGCTAGCCTCTTTTAGGAAAGATCAAGTTTAAAGAAGAGGTATTTTTCCAACTTCATTAATTCATAGAAAATCCAATTTAATTCCTTTTTCCCTCAAACAAGTTGCAATAGGTTCTAAATTAGGTAATCTTACTGTGTGTGTGATTTAATTTCAATTTATGGACAATTTGGAAGGATTGGCTAGCAAGGAGAAACCCCCCTAATTGAGTGTTTTCTTGCATTTGGACACCGATAGGTAAAACCATCTAAACACCATTAAATTCCAGTTTTCTTTACATATTTGGAAAGCCCTAGGAGTCCCCAAGCTGTAGGCTTGGTTTCGTGTACAGATAGACCCATTTCGTGTCCCTATCGGACACGTATCCATTAGACTACCTAAGTGTTTGTAGAAATGCCTCTTAGGAATTTATTTTGTTATTTTTCGAATCTTTTTGAACAGCTTTATAGATCTAGGATTCCTCTCGAAGTCTTGTGAAGACACATAGGTGTTTTGAGTTGTATCGTGTCCACAAGAGGGACACGAACTTTGTGTTTTGGCATTGACACGTTCCCCTGCTGCTCGTGGCCTCATGCTCGTTGCACAGGCCATGTGGCGAGCTAGGATAGGACGAGGGGGTAGGGGCAATGACTGACATGAGGGCCCCTAAGCCTCGAGTCATCTTGTGTCGTATCGGACACGCACGAGACTCTGCACTGGTCTTGACTGATGGTTCAGTCGGGTTTTAATAGGTTCAGATACAAGCTATTCAGTAGGACACGGGGACACGTGGGTGCAAGTTAGGGTGACACAGCCCTTGGTCTACCCTAGGAGCACCCCCTTGCATGAGCATGAACCCTAACTCGTGTCGTGTCGTGTACACGACACGTGGGAACTCATGCTTTTTACTGTGTGTTGTTTGTGTCTCAGAAGTGTTTGATTGTATGTGGACACGTCTGTGTCGTGTGTGGTGGACACGAATTGGATCCTAAGACACGTGCACAAGTGTGTTTACATTTACCAACCAATAAACCATGATATTAACTTAATTTCAAAGGCTAATTCCCATTTACCCTATTTTGGACTGATACATAATATTTCAGCATTTTTCCAGATTTTGAAATCGAATTTTGGTTGATTAATTAACCCATCTAAATGTTATTAAATCACGGTTTAGATCCCTAATATAGTTCATCTATATGTAATCTATATGTATGCTAATTTTGGTGTGGATTGGTTGATAATTGAATTCGAAATGGGATTTGTATATGCCGTGAACTGAAACTGTATAAATTTGAACTGTTATTGAGTTGTTTTCTTGTTCTAAAATATGAGAAAATCTGGGAATGTTTGTATTTGGTTTTTGGTATTAATCTGAGAGTGTGTTTGGGGCTTTGACTCAAATCTGAGTTGGTCTGTGGACTGTCATTGAATGTAGGTTGTTGTTAAGTTGAACTGAAAACATGGTTTGGGGCTTTCTACTCACTGTTTCCTAGTGACAGTGTACCCTTCACTATTTTCCTGTGCAACCTACACACAGACACACTCACTTGTATACACACACACATTGCCTTCCCTCTCTCTATATACACATGAATGTATATATATAATATATGTATATCTATATATGTAATATATGTATGTATCTAGTATAGATACTTGTGAATAGTATGTATAATGTGTACATGTATAATATATGTATGTGTAATATATAGGCCTATATGATATGTAAATGTGGACTTCCCCATTCCTTCTTCCTATAACTTACAACCTATTGTACACTATATGCAATGACACTTGGCACATATATCATGACACCCACACCTTGTTATACATCCTAAATTCCTCTATGGTAACCTATATCACACATATGTGGCTATGCATGGTTATAATTATATGGATACTTGATATAAGCTAAGTGTGGTTGATAGTCTTAGAGTACTAGCATGGTTAAGATAGACTAGTATAGACTTGATAGGCTTGGTTAAGGCTTGTATGGTCTTGTAGACTTGTTTAGACCTAGAATAACTTGTTTGACCTAGTTTGACCATAGTTGACCTATTTTGACTTCTAGGGTTGACCAGAGTTGACCAATAGTTGACCTTGGCCTAGATTGACCTAGATTCATTTAGAATGCATTAAATTGTATTTTGTAATTATTATTTTAGACTTGTTGTGATTTGTGCTGTTCTGATTAGGAGCCAGACACCTCTCCTCGGACAGTACATTTCATTCGGACACTCAGATAACAGGCGAGTACATTCTCTGATCATTTCATATCCTGTTTAGAATTATTTTCCTGCTTTAAATTACTTTACTTGATACTGTCACGTTGGTCACACGAATTAGTACTATATGGATCCCTTCTTGAGATGTTATCCCTTTAGGGCGCATCGGATACTACATGTTCTGTGCTTTTCACTTACATGGTGTATCACTATGCTTCATGGTTCATTGAATCACTTGTGATATGTACTCTCATGATCACAGAGTCTTCCTTTAATCCCCCATTTATTAGGCTTTCCTAGAATTCCCATTTATGGGACTATCATGTACCACCCTTCGGGGGCCGTTACATGAATCATAACAAAACCTGGCTGGATCCTTGCATATTGATTGGGGGTACGGGAGAGTAGAAGTAGACATGTGAATAATATCCAAGTAGTGTAGCATCAGAATCATTCCATATTATAGCATCAGAATCATCCTATGCCATTTATATGTCTATATTGTACTCTGACTCACTAGCCACTGTTAGTTCTCTATTTATAGTAGATATTTCTATTACAGTTCTCTCTCTGTTTACATTCTGTACTTTCTTTCAGTTTTTTGTATCTTACTTTACTTCATGATTATATTTTCTAACCGGCTATGAACTGTTGAGATGTATTGTGCTCGCTCCGTCCTGATTGGGCATCGTTGAATGTTTACAGAGGACGAGGATGAGGCAGGTATTGACACCTTCTATGGGACAGCCCTAGACGACACTTGTGAGCTGGACTCTCAGGAGGACCCAGCTCTAGCTGATGACTTTACCCCTACTACCTAGACTAGCTTAGTTAGGCTTTATCTTACTTATGTTGTCTTGAGACTAGCTTAGTTAGGCTTTATTTCTGTCATTGAGATCTGGATTGTATATATTCTTTTATACTCTGTAGTTGAGACCTTATATTTCTGGATGTTTGCTGAGATGTTATCTTAGACTCTTCTGATCATCTGTATTTCTTTGAGTTCTATATCATATCGTGCTTCTTCTTCCTTAATTGTGATTGAGTTTACATTCTGCTATGTCACCCCCATTCGGGGAGTATAAACTGCTTAGCATTATATTGTTAGATATTGTGACCTAAGACAGCGTTCTACTGCCGACACTGCGGCGTAGGCAGGACGTACCCACTTCTCGTGCCCTTACTCTAGGGTGCAGGTCGTGACACGTTTTTAGTGGTAGCCCATGCAGGTCTAGACTAGAAGTGTAGTGGTATTCGAACCAGAGTATCACTGTAGCCTGCAGTAGGATATAGGACATTAGTTTTCAAGGTACTCAATCACATTAGGAAAATCTTTTTTATTGCCATCTAAATCCTTATTGTCAACTGATTTCTTTTGAATTTTAACTGTCTGCCCTTGTTATATCGCTTCTTTCTCAGAAATTGAGACTCTTGTTGTTCTGTCTTCAGGATGGTGGAGACGCGGTCGCAGCGTACCATTCATGGGGATGTTGTAGAGGGGACTGCTACCTCTCAGCCAGTTCAGCAGGGACAGAAGACTGCAGCACCTACCACCTCTGCTCGTATTGGGGCTTCAGCAGCAGCAGCAGGGGGTATGCCTCCACCGGCTCGGAGGCAGGACCCAGTCATCCAAGAGGTACCTTTTCAATAGCCGCCGCCTACAGGATACGTGGATGCGGCACAGATGTTTGCCTACATCCAACAGTTTATGGACCGACAGCAGGCCCGACAGGACAGGGACATGGAGTTGGCCCTTACGACAGTCGCAGCTCGACCAGTGGTCCAGCAGCCGAGGACACCTGGGATAGAGCAGTTCCAAAAGATGAGCCCCAAAGACTTCCTGGGGACGGAGAGGATTCTATATGCTGACGAGTGGATCGACCATATAGAGGAGATCTTCAGCCTGGCCCGGATACTGGCAGATCTCCAGATAGAGGCAGCAGCTAGCCGGACGTGAGATCTTGCTTGCACCTGGTATCAGTCAGACCCAGGGTGGAGGTAGTTGGACAGACCTGGGAGGAGTTCAAGGGCTTCTTCAAGAAGAAGTTCTTTCCAGATTCAGCGTTCCGAGCCTTGGAGTCGCAGTTCGAGAGCTTAGTTCAGGGGAGCCTGTCAGTAGAGGAGTACGCTGGGGAGTTCAGCCGCCTCGGCAGATTCGTAGAGGGCTTGAGCGAGACGGCGAAGGCCCAGAGGTTTCGGAAGGGTCTGGTCAAGAAAGTCAAGTCCTTGACTAAGGGCAACAGGGATGCCACTTTTGAGGAGATTTTGACGGAAGCCTTATTGGCTGAGGATGATCTTGAGCTTAGGCTCAAGAGGAGGCGAGACCTAGTTGGGGGCATCAGCAGTGGAGGTCAGGCTAAGAGGCCTCACTTTCAGCACCAGCAGCCGAGGCAGTTCCAGCCGTAGCCATTCCAGCAGAGACAACAGCAGTAGCGGAGACAACACCAGCAGGGCCAGAGACAGGTTATCACTTGTACTTATTGTAAGAAGCCCGGGCATGTCACCAATGAGTATTGGAAGAGGCTGGGCCAGTGCCTAGTATGTGGTTCAGCAGACCCCCAGATGTGGAAGTGTCGTATGGGACGAGTAGCTCCGGGAGCAGCAGTCAGAGCTCCAGCAGGCCAGCAGAGGGGACTAGCCCTGCCGACACAGCAGCAGAGATTTGTTCAGCATCAGCAGCAGGCCAGGAAAGGCTAGCAGGGGCGAGCTTTCGCCATGGTGGCTGAGAATGCAGAGGTGATAGGAGAGCTGATTGCAGGTTCGGTTCTTCTCTACTCTAGTCCAGCTTTTGCATTATTCGATTCCGGTGCTTCGTATAGTTTCGTATCAGTATCATTTTCGATTAGACACAGTATCATAGCTGAATCATTACCTAGGATGTACAAGATCATGACCGGGGGTGGCATTATCCTCGTGAGTGATGTTTGTAAGGGTCGGAGTGTTGTTCTGGGAGGCCGTGAGTTGGAGGTGAGCCTGCTCGTAATGCCATTGCTGAACTACGATATAGTACTCGGTATGGATTGGTTGAGCAAGCACCATGCCAGCATTGATTGCAGAGGGGGTAGAGTTCTTTTCAGAGTGTCAGGGGAGCCAGAGTTCGAGTACTCCAGACGTTAGGCGGAGTAGAGCAGCGGAGTTTTCTGTAGAGTCTCGGTTGAGGAGCAGACGATTCCACACCCCTTGATAGCAGAGTATATGGCTATTTTTCCAGAGGAGTTGCCTGGATTGCTACCAGACAGAGATGTAGAGTTCTCGATAGACTTGGACCCAGGAGCAGAACCCATCTTTCTACACGTCTATCGAGTGAACAACAGTGAGTTGGTAGAGCTGAAGAAGCAGATGGATGAGCTGCAGGACAAGGGCTTTATCCGTTCGAATTTGTTGCCATGGGGTGCACCAGTATTGTTTGTGCCGAAGAAGGATGGGTCAGTACGGATGTGTATTGACTATAGGGCACTCAACAACCTCACGATCAAGAACAGATACCCACTGTCGTGAATCGATGATCTTTTTGACCAGTTGAGCGAAGCTCGGGTATTTTCAACGATTGATCTGAGGTCAGAATATCACCAGGTGAAGGTAAAGGGGGAAGATATTCCCAAGACCGCTTTCAGGACGCGGTACGGGCAGTTTGAGTTTTTGGTTATGCCGTTTGGGCTGACCAATGCACCAGCAGTATTTATGAACCGAATGAACACGGTGTTCAACCAGTACTTGGACAAGTTTGTGGTGGTGTTCATTGACGACATCTTGGTATATTCCAAGATTGAGGAGGAGCACGAGGAGCATCTGATGATAGTGCTGGAGACTCTCAGGAAGGAGCAACTTTATGGGAAGCTCTCCAAGTGTGAGTTCTTCTTGGACCAGGTTGACTTTTTTGGGCATATGGTGACTGGAGATGGGATCTCAGTTGACCCCAAGAAGATCGTAGCAGTTGAGGCATGGGCATCGCCGACTTCAGTTGCAGGGATCCGCAGTTTCTTGGGGCTGGCAGGATATTATAGGAGATTTGTACAGGATTTCTCCCGGGTTGCAGAGCCGTTGACTCGGTTGACCCGGAAGGATGCTGAGTATTTTTGGTCAGAGGAGTGTCAGGCAGCTTTTGATGAGTTGAAGAAGCGGCTTATGACAGCTCCGATTCTGACATTGCCTTCAGGATCGGGGGATTCACTATTTATAGTGACGCTTCAGGGAAGGGGCTGGGTTGCGTCTTACAGCAGCATGGGAAGGTGATTGCCTATGCTTCTAGGCAATTACGTCCCCATGAGAAGAACTATCCTACCCATGACCTGGAGCTTGCAGCAGTAATATTTGCTATAAAATTATGGAAGCACTATCTGTATGGAGAGAGGGTGGAGATTTTTACAGATCACAAGAGCTTAAAGTATGTGTTCACTCAGAAGGAGCTGAAAATGAGGCAGTACAGATGGCTAGAGTTGATGAAAGACTTCGACATATCACTTCAGTATCACCCAGGAAAGGCCAATGTGGTTGCCGATGCCTTGAGTAGGTATCCGATGACCATGTGTTTGACTATGGATCGACACTTGCTTGAAGACTTGGAGAGCCTTGGGATTGAGGTGATCGTGCCCGGAGTGCAGATACAGTTATGGGGCCTTTAGATACAGTCGGACTTAATGGAGAGGATTAAGGCGACACAGTTTGAGGACGTTGCTCTGCGGTATCTCCGAGAGCAGGTTCGAGCAGGATTGGTGGATGGCGAGTTTTCTCTTGCAGAGGATGGTGCCTTCCGGCATGGTTCCAGATTATGTGTGTCCATCAGAGATCTCAAGGAGCAGGTTATACAGGAGGCCCACAGATCTCAGTACTCTATAAACTTTGGTGCCAACAAGATGTACCGAGATCTGAGGGAGCATGTTTGGTGGTACGGGATGAAGCGGGAGGTAGCTCGCTTCGTAGCTAGGTGCTTGGTCTGTCAGCAGGTCAAGGCAGAGAGGTAGAGTCCCGGTGGATTATTGCAGCCATTGCCCATTTTTGAATGAAAGTGGGAGCATATCACCATGGATTTCATATCTGGATTGCCGCATACACTAGGAGGGAAAGACGCAATTTGGGTCATCGTTGACAGGTTGACCAAATTGGCCCACTTATTGCCATTCAAGGTGGGTACGTCTTCAGAGAGGCTTGCAGAGATGTATATACGGTAGATATCAGGATTCATGGGTTTCCGGTCAATATCGTCTCGGATCGGGATAGTCACTTTACTTTCCATTTCTGGAGGAGTCTGCAGACTAGCTTGGGCACTCAGCTCAAGTTTAGTACCGCATACCACCCCCAGACGGACGGACAGTCAGAGAGGACTATTCAGACGCTCGAAGATATGCTGCGGACGTGCGTCTTGGACTTTGGAGGTTCCTGGGAGGATCATCTATATTTGGTGGAGTTTTCTTACAACAACAATTTTTAGGCCAGCATTGAGATGTCACCTTTCGAGGCTCTGTACGGGCGTAGGTGTCGTACACCCTTATCTTGGGATGATGTTAGTGAACGAGCTTTACTGGGACCAGAGATGGTTGTTGACGCAGCCGAGAAGGTGAAGCTCATCAGGGACAGACTTCGCGTGGTGCAGGACAGACATTGGCACTTGGCCGATAGCCACCGGAGGCCGTTGGAGTTTGAGGTACAGATTAGAGTAGGATTAGATTTAGGGTTTGTGTTTATGATTTTGATCATGTTTGTTTATCATAATTAAATTGAGACCTTGCTTGTGATTAGGTTGGAGACCAAGTTTTCTTGAGGATATCTCCGACCCGTGCTACGATACGTTTTGGTGGAGGTGGGAAGCTTTGTCCGTGCTTCATCGGCCCTTTCGTTATCAGCGGAAGAGTCGGTGATGTGGCATACAGACTAGACTTGCCACCTGTACTAGAGGGGGTCGACAACGTATTCCATGTATCACAGTTGAGATGGTACGTGGCTGATCCTAGCTATGTGCTCGATCATTCGGAGATTGAGGTTGGACCTTCTCTCAGCTATCCAGAGCAGCCAGTGGAGATTCTGGATCGACGAAAGAAGGTACTGAGGAACCAGGTGATACTTTTGGTTCGCGACGCATGGAGGCATCATTCTCCAGGAGAGTCTACCTAGAAGCGGGAGGATGAGATGCGCGAGCGACACCCATATCTTTTTGGACCGTGAGGTATACTTTCTATCCTTCTCATCAGTTGCATTTCGCCTTTCAATTTCGAGGACGAAATTCTTTTAAGGAGGGTAGATTTATCACTACCACATTTTTAGTTTGAGGGTATTTTTGTAATTTTTGGGTTTATTTGATTTTTATATTATTTATTTGAATTTATAAAATTTTTAGGAATTATTTTGGATGATGGTTGACTAGGTTGACTTTGACTAGCATTGACTTTGGTAGACTAGTCTAGAAGCTAACCTAGTTGTGAGTACCTTGGTTAGGTTAAGTAATCCTAGTCTAACTAGAGTTAACCCATGTTTTAGTCTTTTAGACTCAAGTTAGAATAGAGAAGGCTTTTAGTCATAAGCCATGACTTATGGTTTTGAAACCATTAATTTTCAATTTAAGCCCATAGAAGCCCATAGCCTATCACTAACCCTAACCCTAACCCACTATGGCCGGTCACATTGGGAACCCCCCCTATTTATACTGTCCTACATTTAGGGCTAGCCTCTTTTAGAAAAGATCAAGTTTAAAGAAGAGGTATTTTTCCAACTTCATTAATTCATAGAAAATCCAATTTAATTCCTTTTTCCCTCAAACAAATTGCAATTGGTTCTAAATTAGGTATTCTTGCTGTGTGTGTGATTTAGTTTCAGTTTGTGGACAATTTGGAAGGATTGGCTAGCGAGGAGAAACCCCCCTAATTGAGAGTTTTCTTGCATTTGGACACCAATAGGTAAAACCATCTAAACACCATTAAATTCTAGTTTTCTTTGCATATTTGGAAAGCCCTAGGAGTCCCCTAGCGTAGGCTTGGTTTTGTGTCAAGATAGACCCATTTCGTGTTCGTATCGGACACGTATCCATTAGACTATCTAAGTGTTTGTAGAAATGCCTCTTAGGAATTTATTTTGTTATTTTTCGAATCTTTTTGAACAACTTTGTAGATCTAGGGTTCCACTCGAATTCTTGTGAAGACACATAGGTGTTTTGAGTTGTGTCGTGTCCACACGAGGGACACGAACTCACTGTTTTGGCACTGACATGTTCCCCTGCTGTTCGTGTCCTCGTGCTCTTTGCACAGGCCACATGGCGAGCTAGGATTGGACGAGGGGGTGGGGCAATGACTGACACGAGGGCCCCCAAGCCTCGAGCCGTCTCGTGTCGTGTCGGACATGCACGAGACTCTGCACTGGTCTTGACTGATGGTTCAATCGGGTTTTAATAGGTTCAGATACAAGCTATTCAGTAGGACACGGGGACACGTGGGTGCAAGTCAGGATGACACAGCCCTAGGTCTACCCTAGGCGCACCCCCTTGCACGAGCATGAGCCCTAACTCGTGTCGTGTCGTGTACACAACACGTAGGAACTCCTGCTATTCACTGTGTGTTGTTTGTGTCTGAGAAGTGTTTGATTGTATGTGGACACGTCTGTGCCGTGTGTGGTGGGCACAAATTGGACCCTAAGACACGTGCACAAGTGTTTTTACCTTTACCAACCAATAAACCATGATATTAACTTGATTTCGAAGGCTAATTACCATTTACCCTATTTTGGACCGATACATAATATTTTAGCATTTTTACCGATTTTGAAATCGAATTTTGGTAGATTAATTAACCCATCTAAATGTTATTAAATCATGGTTTAGATCCCTAATATAGTTTACCTATATGTAATCTACATGTATGCCAATTTTGGGGTGCATTGGTTGATAATTGAATTCAAAATAGGATTTGTATATGCTGTGAACTGAAATTGTATAAATTTGAACTGTTATTGAGTTGTTTTCTTGTTCTGAAATCTGAGAAAATCTGGGATGTTTGTATTTGGTTTTTGGTATTAATCTGAGAGTGTGTTTGGGACTTTGACTCAAATCTGAGTTGGTCTATGGACTTTCATTGAATGTTGGTTGTTGTTAAGTTGAACGGAAAACTTGGTTTGGGGCTTTCTACTCACTATTTCCTAATGACAGTGTACCCTTCACTGTTTTCCTGTGCAACCGACACACACACACACTCACTTGTATACACACACACACATTGCCTTCCCTCTCTCAATATACACATGAATGTATATATATAATATATGTATATCTATATATGTAATATATGTATGTATCTAGTATAGATACTTATGAATAATATGTATAATGTATACATGTATAATATATGTATGTGTAATGTATAGGCCTATATGATATGTAAATGTAGACTTCCCCATTCCTTCTTCCTATAACTTATAACCTATTGTACACTATATGCAATGACACTTGGCACATATATCATGACACCCACACCTTGTTATGCATCCTAAATTCCTCTATGGTAACCTATATCACACATATGTGGCTATGCATGGTTATAATTATATGGATACTTGATATAGGCTAAGTGTGGTTGATAGTCTTAGAGTACTAGCATGGTAAGGATAGACTAGTATAGACTTGATAGGCTTGGTTTAGGCTTGTATGGTCTTGTAGACTTGTTTAGACCTTGAATAATTTATTTAACCTAGTTTGACCATAGTTGACCTAGTTTGACTTCTAGGGTTGACCAGAGTTGACCAATAGTTGACCTTGGCCTAGATTGACCTAGATTCATTTAGAATGCATTAAATTTCATCTTATTATCATTTTAGACTTATTGTGATTTATGCTGTTCTGATTAGGAGCCAGACACCTCTTCTCGGACAGTACATTTCATCCGGACACTCAGATACCAGACGAGTACATTCTCTGATCATTTTATATCCTGTTTAGAATTATTTTCCTACTTTAAATTACTTTACTTGATATTGTCACGTTGGTCATACGAATTAGTACACTATGGATCCCTTCTTGAGATGTTATCCCTTTAGGGAGCATCGGATACTACATGTTCTATGTATTTCACTTACATGGTGTATCACTATGCTTCATGGTTCATTGAATCACTTGTGACATGTACTCTCATGATCACAGAGTCTTTCTTGAATCCTCCATTTATTGGAATTTCCTAGAATCCCCATTTATGGGACTATCATGTACCACCCTTCGAAGGCCGTTACATGAATTATAACATAACCTGGCTGGATTATTGTCTATTGATTGGGGGTACGGGAGAGTAGAAGTAGACATATGAATAATATCCAAGTAGTATAGCATCAGAATCATTCCATAATGTAGCATCAGAATCATCCTATGCCATTTACATGTCTATATTGTACTCTGACTCACTAGCCACTGTTAGTTCTCTATTTATAGTAGATATTTCTATTACAGTTCTCTATCTGTTTATATTCTGTACTTTTCTTCAGTTTCCTGTATCTTACTTTACTGCATGATTATATTTTCTAACCTGCTATGAACTGTTGGGATGTATTGTGCTCGCTCCGTCCTGATTGGGCACCGTTGAATGTTTACAGAGGACGAGGATGAGGCTGGTATTGACACCTTCTATGGGACAGCCCTAGACGACACTTGTGAGCTGGACTCTCAGGAGGACCCAGCTCTAGCTGATGACTTACCCCTACTGCCTAGACTAGCTTAGTTAGGCTTTATCTTACTTATGTTGTCTTGAGACTAGCTTAGTTAGGCTTTATTTCTGTCATTGAGATCTGGATTGTATATATTCTTTCATACTCTGTAGTTGAGACCTTGTATTTCTGGATATTTGCTGAGATGTTATCTTAGACTCTTCTGATCATCTGTATTTCTTTGAGTTCTATATCATATCGTGCTTCTTCTTCCTTAGTTGTGATTGAGTTTACATTCTGCTATGTCACCCCCATTCGGGGAGTATAAACTGCTTAGCATTATATTTTTAGATGTTGTGACCTAGGACAGCGTTCTACCGTCGACACTGCGGCATAGGCTGGACGTATCCACATTTCGTGCTCTTACTCTAGGGTGCGGGTCGTGACAGCCAGAGGCAGGCTACTCAGTACACTTTCTGTGGGAAGCAGGGACACACTCGAGATGCCTGTAGGAAGAGGTTGGGCGTATGCCTATACTGTGGGGCGCCCGACCACCAGCTGAAGGATTACCACGCTAGTGGAATCCGAAGAGGCCAGGACGGAGTGCAGCAGGCTAGAGGAGACCAGCAGGGGCGAGCTTTCGCCATGATAGTTGAGCCCACTCAGGCAGTAGCAGAGCAGATAGCAGGTTCCAATATTTCGAATCTCCTTTCCGTATTTGCCTTCTTATAAACTGTCCTGAAATTTGATTCTATCTGTTCTTTGATCATTTGATGAAAATTGTTCTTGTGATGTGATTTCATTCTGAGATAAGTCGTATGGGCTAGGTCGCCTCGATTATGATATTTTAGAATACTCTAGGGTCATGCGAGCGGGCATAGTGAGGACATATAGTCGGATTATGGTCATATTTCTCGGGTATGGGAATTTAAGGTTTTCGTTGCCAAGCATGCGGCAATACAAAAATTTTAAATACCATAATTCTAGAGGTATGTACCATAGTTGAGAACTCTGTGATTATCGTAGCCCTGCTCACTGGCATGACGGAGATTCTGAGTATCATGATGATTGGACAGACGCATACGATTATCGATTTGCATGATTTTTTTTTGTGTTTACTTGTTTTAATTTTTGAGGATGATTCTTTTAAGGGGGATAGACTTATAGCACTAAGTTTCTATTTGAGAGTAATTTTAAATTTTATAATTTTAGTCATTTAATTCATGCTTTGGTTTTTGAGATTTTAATCATTTTAAATTTTAAGCCATGACTTGTGATTTTGATATTTTACTATAGTTTTGTTTTAATTTCGAGAATAAAATTTTTTTAAGGTGGACAGATTTGTCATCCCCAGTTTTCAGAAACAAGGTATTTTTGTTATTTTTTATTTTAGAATATTTTTGAAATTATTTATTTAGTTATAATATTATTTTGGGGTTATTTTAGTCGGGTTCGAATTTTAGCTCAATCCGACTTGTATCGGAAACCCGGGGTAGTGTTGACTCTAGTGGGACCCACACACTAGTTAGCCATGGCCCACATGCTAATTATTTTAGTTAGTGGTTAGGCTAATTATTATGGATAGGCTTAGTGTGATTAGAGACATTAGAATGACTAATTTAGCCCCAACCAATTAGCCCTTTCCTAATACTAATAGAATAGATTAGTGGGAGCATTTTGGACCTTACCATAATAGGACACATAGTCTCATTATGGCTGGCCACTTGGAATAGGATAGACCCAAAACTTTTCATCATTATCTCTTCCACTTTCTCTCTCTTGTTCTTTCCTAAATTTTAGAGAGCAACCTCTATTGATTTCTCCACCAAATTCTTTCATTCTTCCACCCAACCTTCTTTTTTCCTTCTCTACTCAAGCCAAGGAGGAAGCTGGCCAAGTTTGGGAGGATTCGGAGCTCGTTCGTGTCCATTTGGGATTCCTATATGTCTGTGTCGTATTGGGAAAGTTTTTCTTCGATTCGATCTATCGGGAGGTATAAATCCCTTCTCTTTTTCATTTTCTCATGCATATAGGATGGTTTTAGACCCATAGGAATGACCTCCATGGTTGTGTCTCCATTTATGTCCATTTCGTGTCCATTTGGAGGTCATAGGAGTGTCCTTTGTGTTGTGGTTGTGTCCTAGTGGAAAAATCCCTATTTGGACACATGTATTAATATATATTGTTTAAATGATTTATTAGAGATTAAATCTCAGATTTGTATTATTAAGAGATGTGTTTTTCTATGTATCATATTGTATCATATTATTTAACTATATGGTGTCTAATTTATATGCGATATTGTGTAGCCATTGTGTTTGGGTAGTGTGTGTGGATTTCGGCCAAGGATGGAGGGGAGAAATTGAATGAGTTTGTGTGTATCTGTTTATATTGAGAGTGGTGGTGGAGTTGATTGTGTGTGTTAGTTTTGTGGAGATTAGAGAGTGGAGTTGGGGGGGGGGACTAGCTGCTGCAAACAGCAGCAGTGGACAGCCCAATCCAGTCCTATATGGCAGCCACCCTACCTGTCCAAAACTAGTCCTAAAACACCCCTAAACAGCCCCATTAACCACCTAAATAGCAGCCCTCAAAACCAGCTAATACCTGTCCTAAATAGCCTCAAACAGTCCCTCTAAAACCAGCCATTAGCTGTCCTTAACCATGCCTAAATGGCAGTCCCGTAGCAGTCCCTTACCTGTCCAAAACTTGTCATTAGAAGCCTCCAACACAACCCTTTATAGCAGTCCATAAATGACCACCAAAATAGTTCCAAAACCTGTCCTAACTAGTCCCCATATCAGCCCCATAAAATACCATATAAGCAGTCCCAAATTCAGCCCCAAACCTGTGCTTCAAATCAGCCCTTAACAGCCCCTCCTAACTACCCTTACATAGGCCCAAAACAGTCCCCTTAAGAGCCCTCACAAATCAGCCATTTAGTCCCCCTCAAATCAGCATACAAGCAGTCCCAAACTAGCCTATTCCCGCCCCCAATTTCAGCTCTATATGACAGCCATTCAAGCCATTAATCACCCCCAAACCTGTCCCATACATTCAGCCCATAGGCACCACATGGACAGCCCTATATGCCTATATGTGTGTGTATTTATGAGCTATTAGGTATGTGTGTGAGTCTAGATATGTGTATATAGGTGAGCATATATATGTAGCTATATACCATATGTGTGTGAGTCTATAGAAGAGCCTAGGAGTGAGCCTATAAGTGTGGTATCATGGGTGTTATGTGTGAGTGAGTTTGTGTGTGTGAGTGTTAGGTTAATGTGAGAATGGTATATGAGATAAGGGTAAGTTATTGGGTAGATGACAACATGTGTTCTAAGATAAGTTAGATATCTAGAAAACCTATAATTCTTGGTAGGTAACCCTTAGATAGGCTAGTATCATGAGAATTAGTGGGGTTTCCTTTGTATTGGGCAAGGTATCGGGATTACCTTGGTAAGGGTAATGTAGGTAATTGAGTTTGGAGTTTAAGATATGGTTAGAACTTGGTTCTCTTGGTTGGTAATGATCAAATATAGTGCTCCTAGACTAGTTTTGACTTCGGTTGACCATTTTGACCAAAAGTTAACAAAAGTCAACCGAGAGTCAACCTTGGCCTATAAGTGACTAGATTTGACTGAAACCAAACCAGAGTTGACCAGTTGATTGAAAGTCAACAGTTGGTCAACATTAGACTAGTTGACCTAGGGTTGACCTAGAGTTGACCAGAGTTGACCATGGTTGACCAGTTGACCAAAAGTCAACTGTAAGTCAACCTTTGACCATGTTTGACCTAGTTTGACTTAGATTGACTCCCAGTGACCTGGTATGAATCAGTGTGACCTAGTATAACTCAGTTTGACCTAGATTGACCTAGTTTGACTTAGACTTGCATTCATGACTTAAATTAGTTTCCTTTTCAGTATAAAACCCTGCTTGACTTATAGTATCTCATTTTAGGTCTGTGATTACTCTGAGCGTCTGTTCACCTTATCAGTTCAGGACCACAGGCTAGTACATTTGCTGATAGTTTTCATTGTCTTGATATCTACTATATCCGATTTAGTTGTAGTGTCCTACATGATTTTCGACACGACGGTTCACGGACTAGTATACGTCGGATCCTGTCATGAGATGTTATTCTCGGATTTCATTAGTATATTGGTGTATGATATCCATATTTCATGTACTTATATAGAAATTGAATTAGGAGTGGGCTGGCCCCCTGCTTTTGAATCCCGTGTCTGCCATGTCCGGATCCATGATACTATTCGAGGATGGGGGAATTATTAGGGGTTATGTGATCAAAGCACCATGTCACTATTTTGCTTGCGCCACTCTCACCTCATGCAGGGTGTAGCAGATACCACCATGTCTACGTTATCCAGGTTGGCCGGCATGACTTTCCGTTAAGGTCACCGCGGATTGCCGGGCCAAGTGGATAACCCTACGATTATTCCCTGGCCGATCACATAGCGCTCTAATAATTTAAGTCATATTTTTATATTTATTCATCATAGGAGGCTAAGTTCTGTTCGGGAGAAGGGTTACAACCCCGGTCCTTGTTTGGTTTAAGGGTTGTAATTCGACTTCCGAATAGTTTCCAAGTTATCCTATATGTATACTATCGTTCTTTCCAGTATTCACATCTATTATGCATTTTCTGCTGATTATACCCTATATTTCATATGTCTTTGTCTTGTATTTTATTATACTGTCTCTTATAGTATTTGTCAATTCATATGGAACTGCTGTTGGTGTTTGTACTTGCTCATTTTTCGGACAGGATACCGTTGATATATTACAGATGATTCTTGGGCAGATTGCCTGACCTATTATGTGGTCGAGTCTGATGGAGTAGACCTGGACCGTAGCTTATTAGTAGAGCCACTAGACTTTGCTCACCCTGAGTAGTATAGTTTAGTTAGGTTTGTCTGGCCTGCGAGCCAGCTAGTACTTTCAGTTTGTAGCATTTTATATTATATTTCTATGACTTTGTGTAGTTGTGTATAGCTCTGGACTTGTGTGGATCTTGAACTTATTTCCTATTTTTATCTATCATATTCTCTTTCGTGCTATCTATCCTAGTTTATTTTTGTGATTGAGACTGTATTGCTATGTCACCTCCATTCGGAGTGTATATACTGTACATGTACCTTTATACTGTTTAGTGTAGTTTTGTACACAACTTAGACAGCGTTCTACCGTCGATGCTGCGACGTAGGCTGGACGTAACCATGTACTCGTGCCCCTAATCAGGGTACGGGTCATGACACTTGGAGCTTAGAGACCAAGGAGCACAAGAAAAGGAGTCTAAAAGCTTAGAGGATTGTGTCCTACTTGACACTTGAGTCCTCTTTGAGAGTTTCATTGGGAATCCATCTCCCAATAGGTAAACAACACTTATCATTTTTCTAGTTTAGACACTATTTTCATGCATGACACTACTAAACACTCACCCATGGACTAGGGGTACCCTTCGGGGGAAGAGCAAGGCTTTAACCATCATTTTTATACAAGTTAAATAGGCTTTTTGTGCACTTTTGAAAAAATTCGAGAATGGAATACCAAGTGTTTGTCATATTGTTTCATAGGATAAATGGACTTGTGAATAGTGTATGAGGCTAGTATTGTGTCTACATATGGGTATTAATGGGTTCTGTCATGTTACATTAGAACATGGAGACAATTTAGGGATTTTACTCTTCCTATACTTGTCACAACATGTCACATTTTATATGATACATTACACTAGCTAGACACCACTCTAGTTAGCTTCTATTTATTATTTTAGGCTTGCCTATGAAGTTTGGTTAGATTTGGACAAGGTTTGATAGAGTATCTTAGATGTATCGTAAGCTTGTATACCAAGTGTTCAATACGTGTCCTTATAGGGATTTTTTTGTCCTATTCGAGTCGAGATTTGGGTATGTGTCCTAAATAGGATACGTGATACGGTGTCATAATATCTCATGATACTCATGGTTAGATTTAGGTGTGCATGTATCTACCCCTATGTATATGTATGTAACATATATATACTAGTGTATGTGTATGTGGGCTCATAGGAGAGTGTGGACACATGAATACACTAGTGTGTGGTAATTTAGTGTGTTATAGTGTATGTGTGCTAGAGAGATATTAGTGTAGAAACTATAGGAGGGGACATCTAGTGCATTAGTAGGGGTGCAGTCCCTATAATGTGTTGTGTGTACAAGAGTGTATGGCTATAGCTATAGGTTGTGTGTGATGTTGTGGATGTGTACCTTAGTCTAAGATGTATCAAGTATTAGGAGGGGAGTTCAAGTTTTTGTGTGTTACAGAGCCTGGGAATGAGGGACAGTGCAAGAGAGATGTGAGTGTTCATGTGTGTTTGTAATAGGAAAAGGAGTGTGCAGTGTAGCAGGGGGATTTTCCTTGGCAGTAGCAACGAGCTCACAGCTGCAGCTACTGCAGGGTGTGCAACAATGAGGTTTGTGTGTGTTTGTGTGAAACACACACATGTGCGTGTGTGTTAGAGTGTTAAGTGTGAGTTGTGTTAAAGTTATGTGTGTTTAGAAAGTGTGCTAGTGAGTGAGTCTGTGCTAGAGTGTGTGTGTGTGTGTGTGGAGTTTGTGTATAGTGTGTCAGTGTTGTGATTGTGTGAGCCACACACATATAGGTGTTAAGGTGTCAAGATGACTTAGTGTGGGTTTGTGTATGTGAGTGTAGGAAACATATGGTGAATAGGTAGTGTAGGCTAGGTAGGTATGTGGTTAAATGAGTAGGTAAGTGTGATTACCTATGTCTAGGGATAGGTATAGGTAATGGGAATTTTACCTAAGTATAAGTAGTGTCATGAGAGTAGGTAATGGGGCTATGTGGATATAGCTACCTATGTGGATAGGTAACATAGGCAAAAGGCATTACCTGTAGGTGGGTAATGTTAGATAATGGATTTACTTAAGTAGGTAATGTAATACATAGATAGGTAATACAAAGTATAGGTTTACCTAAGGGTACAACATAGGTAAAGGAAATGGGGTAAATGGTCAATGGGTAGGATATCTCAAGATACCGTATGCGAAGTAAATTACCAAGGTAGAGACTAGGATAGCCTAGTATTGACTAGAATACCTAGGTATGACAAGGTAATGTCCTGTTAACCTAGGTTTGACCCAATTTGACCAAGTCAACTAGTTTGACCCTAAAAGTCAACGTTTAAGTCATATTGACGTAGTTTGACCACTGAGACCTAGAATTGGCCTAGAATGTATATTTCACACTAGATATCCATATTTAATACACAAGTACCAAATTAACATGTATATCTTATGTATAGGTCTTTGTGACTCTATTGGGGCTCAGTTCACATTTATTGCTCAGGACTACAAGCGAGTACATTCTCTGATAGTTTTTATTATTTGATTACTACTATAATTCAAGTATTTAGAAATGTTACTTATGATTCTTGATATGATGGTACATGGATTGGTATTGTTATTGGATCTTCAGTCAGGAGATATTACCTTAACGTATCGCAATGGTATCGGATATTGTTCTTCGTTGGTATTGGATAACATTGGATAATATTGGTTAACATTGGATACATTGGCTAGTAACGTGTCATGGTTGGATCCATAATATCAGTCGGGGTAGGGAAAATACTAGTTAGGTATGTGATCAAGAACTATCGACTAGTAGTGTAAATTATCGACCACTAGCTAATCGTGCACTTCACGTATGGTTGAGCTAGCTTTCCTTAGTGTAAATTGTTGAACCTCCCAAGCCAATCACATATATATTTGGTATTTCGAAACATATGATATATTATAGTTTTTACATTCAGTTCATCGGTTACATTCTTCTATCCCTGATATTGTTGTTCCTCTTTCTTTACTTGTTTGTACTAATTACATTTTATTGATGATATTGCCTGTCTCTTTTTATTACTTTTATTGCCTCACTTTATTCTTTATCGTATATAGCATCTTCTTTATCATCGCTTTATAGTTTTTGTCAACTAAATGGAACTACTGTTAGTGTTTTTATACTCGAATCCTGACTGGATAACATTTTTAGAGTATTTAGAGGACCGACGACTATTCCAGAAGATTTCCCTTGGAGCCGGTGCTCGTTGAGGGTGCACCTCCAATAGTATTTGAGCTAGTAGCTAGGTTTGCTGGATTTGTCTCAAGTTTGAGATGTTTGGAAATGTTATATTTATTCAGGATTTATATTATTTTGACTTAGACTTCTAGACTTTTTGTGTTGTGACTTTTGCTGCTATTCAATTTTATCTTTATTAAATTCTTTCCAAATATCGTGCTTTATCTTCCTTTAGATCATGTGATTGAGTTATAGTACATATGTCATATTATTCCTCCGTACGGAGATGATAGGTTATATTCCGTAATTGTTAGATGTTAGATATTACAGACGACCTATACAGCGTTCTACAACCGATACTGCAACGTAGGCTGGACGTACCCTCGTGCTCGTGCCCCTAAACTGGGTGTGGGTCATGACACATTTTTGTGGTAGCCCATGCAAGTTCAGCTTCGCATTAGAGTGACATTGTGGCAGTGCAACGACTTAGTTGTACTACTGCAAGCCTCCGATAGGATATAGGAGATAGGATATTAGAGTAAGAGAGTACTCAATCACAATTAGGATTTCTTGAGAGATTCCTAGGATGATCCATGAGAATCTTATTATAAACTCCATCCTGAAATTCGGTACCACTTGTTTTTGTTTACTCCTCCTTGTTCGTTGTTGAAACCAATTCTTGGTGCTCGTTGTTGACTTGAATTATATCAGGATGAGTTCATGGACTACATCGAAGGCATATTTTGGTAGTACATACTAGGCGAGGCAGTGAAGATTGCAGCCGCCAGTCTTGGTTATAAAGTCTAGAGTTTACTGCGACCATATTAATTAGCAAAGCGAAATTGCTGATCACATGTTTTTGGATATACGTGCCTTAGTTATGGAGTTGGGATTTCTCATAGCCATACTAGCTGGCAAGGAGGTTATTCCAAACAATATAATTTTAGATCTATACTACATAAATATAGGACCAGGGGTTACTATAGCTATGCTGACCGGCGAGGCGATGATTCTGGATAACATAATTTTCGGGCACAACAGTATGATTAACAGATTCTATTCTAGATTAGTTCGTAGCTTATTATCTCTAATATCCTTAAATATTTGATAGTTTGCAATTAGCAAAGGACATTGTCATTCCCCGTTCCCGGAATACGTATTTTTATACATGTACAACTCATGTGTATTTATTTAGTATTTATCATGTATTATTCTGTATTTAAATTCCTCTAGTTCATGTTAATTAATTATCTGCTCCTTAATTTTCATGTTAATTAATTTCTTACAATTTTATTATCTGCATTTTATTTCCTGCTTTTATTTCCTGCTTTTAGTCTTGCTTATGTGGTTCGGCCTAGGTTAGGTTCTCGGGTTCATTGATGAATCCGAATCCAACCCGGCCCATTAGCTCCCACCTACCACCACTTCCCCTATTTAAAGCCACCCTCTTCATTCTCTCTCCTCATTACTCATCCTCACCATTACTTCTTCTTCTTCCTCTCATTACTCTCCATCCACCAGCAGTAGCAGTAGCAGTAGGCAAGTGCAAACTTGCTTCTCCTTCATCCATTTTTGTGGATCATTACTCTTCCTCTCATGATTCCGAGAGAGTTTAGTTCTTAGCATTTTGGATTTCTATGGCTAGTTTTTTCTCTAGATCTAAGTTGTAGTATTTCGGCTGTTCATGGGTTTTTGGTTCTCCCAACTTAGCGTGTTTCTGGCTGGGAACTTCATTTTCTGGCTGGAACGAAGGCTCCATAGGACTTGGAGTTTGGGAGATGTTGCACGCACACGTTCTTACGTGCTCGCGTAAAACATCAGCCCAGTCACGCACACGTCTCTACGTGTCTGCATGGATTTTGAGACACGCTCATGTTCTTACATGTTAGCGTGAATTTTAGTCACGCTCATGTTCTCATGAGTCTGCGTGTATTTTTAGTCACGCTCACGTTCTCATGAGTCTGCGTGTATTTTTAGTCACGCACACATCCACGAGTCTGCGTGTATTTTTAGTCACGCACACATCTTGTATGAGTACGTGTATTTTTAGTCACGCTGTGCGTGCGTGTATCACTTTTCACGCTCACTGTTCATGCCCATTTTCTACGCTCACCCCAGCTAGACTTAGCGTGACTTTTGACCTTAGCATAGACTTGTTGGCGTGACTTCCTGACCTGGGTGTTTTATTTATTCCTCAACCTATTCATTTAATGATGGCATGATAATTCTTCTATTGTATCCTTACGCCTTTTTGCGTGAATTTTTTGATAAATCATGATATGATAATATTGTTAATACAGATTGTTATGTGGAATGTGTCATATGTCTTGATTGACCCATGGATACCCAGTATGACTAGAACTTAATTCTGAGGAGTTACAGGCTCGACCCCATGTAATACTAATTGACTTCCATGCCTTGATACCATTGATAATAATGGTTATCTTGACTATAATTGATCATGCGTTCCTAGTTGGAACTAAGAGACTGGCTAGTCGTCTTATTGAATTGAATGAATGAGACACGTTCATGTAATGAACTATTATACTCGATTAGCCGATCCCGAATATTGGCATACAGGCACATGCAGGCTTCAAAGTAATTATTTATTATTAAATTATCTATTTATCTTACAAAGACAGCATGTGTACTTTATGGTCAAGGCATGATTATTCCGTAGTTAATTTGATTGTTGCATCACGCTATGTAAAACCTACAACCTAGCCGCACTGGTATCGTTGTAGAGAATGGATTGGAGAGAATGATGACATGGAGAGAATGGAGAGAATGGATTCCCGCTATGTAAAACCTCAACATAGGGACTATTAAGTTATGTAAAACCTCAACATAGGGACTATTAAATGAGACACGCTATGTAAAACCTCAACATAGGGACTATTAAGTTAAATAAAATAATGATGGCATGGAGAGAATGGATTCCCGAGTTCTTACATGGCAGCCCCCTTAGGACTATTAAGTGTCCGATGGGCCGGCTGGTTCCCACAGATACTGTAAATCTGTCACACGGGCAGGGAGCAGTATCTGCTTATATTATTGTACATGCTATAACGGCGGGCGTCCCGCTGGGACTCGTCTAACTACATGATTGGCCCAATTGATTGACTGGATAGACTAGCCTTGCTCGCACATAGTAAGAACTGAGGAATCCCTATTTTTGCATAATTCCAGGATAACTTGGGACTCACAATAGCTAGCCGTAGAAATTGATTGGCCGTTCAAGATGATTTGTTTGTGTACTGTATTTACTCTGTTGCCTAACTGAGATGATCAGAATGTCAGGACATGACGGGCCAACTTCTGTCCTTGTTTGGTTGGAAGGTTGGTCCGAAGTGTCCTGATGTTACGAGAATCCCAGTAGGAAGCAGAGATCTATTATTACATTTTCTTACTTACTAGTTTAGTCCTTCATATCGTCCTTCCTTGTGGTACTTGCTATTAGAGGTCTAACCTCTCTGGTTTTGCATGGCCAGATTTAGAGCCGGTCCCCGAGGATCCAGCTTACTTCTACCTCCAAGATGGTCAATACTAGAGGGATGATCGCAGGAGGACTCGAGTGGGTTTCCTTACTTCACCGCTCATTTTGTCATTTACTTTATACTTAGCCGTTTGGCACCGACATGTTGATCGGATCGTCTTGTACTTACTTTTGCATGATTGTAACTAAAGTCAGACTACAGCTGATAACAATTGTGTATACTTTTCTACATCATCTGGCTATGTTTTGTAAAGCCAGATATCAGGAACATTTTGACTGAGCGTTTGGGACGCCTTTCTGCTTTATCTTACATGTTCTCTATTTCTGTTTCTTGTTTTGAATGATTGAGACAATAGATACTAAATGACCATAGTAAGACTTTTATGTAGTATGCACCCCCTCGTCTGGTTAGACAGCATTGATCGTAATATACGGTATTCATCTACCCGTAATACGTAGCTGGCTGAGTCATTCTCCCGCTCTCCAGTATTCTGGTTCTGGGGCGTGACAAGGTTTTAGTGGTGGCCCATGCAGGTCTGATTTCAGACTTGTGGGGTGTTTCGATTTGTAGGATGTCTCAATCACACATGTTCCCCCTTGATCTCATGATTCGTTATTCTCAGCCCTTGTTTGACATTCCGGTATCCTTTGGCTTCATTGATCCTTCATGTCCGGTTGTTTGATTGTTCTCTTGTCCCTTTTCTTAGGGGCACTTCGTCCGCATCTGCCAGGACTGGTCAACAGCAACAAGAGCAACATGGACAACCTGACCCTGTTGGTCAGCAACAAGGGCCGGTACTAACCCAAGAGGCTACCCAGGAAGAAGTGATAGTGGAACCAGCGGCTGGATCGCAGTATCCGAATGTTCCACCACTACCAACAGTTCCACCTACCCAAGTGGACACACCAGTCTTTCTGGAGATCATGAGAGGAATGATGGCTACTCAGCAACATCAGATGTTGGCCCAACAACGCATACACACTCAGCTACAAGAGCAGAATGTGTTGCTCAACTAAGGATTGCAGACGGCTTTGGAAAGAGGAGCGAGGGTTGATTCAGGAGCGTTAGCCAAGTTTCGCAAGTACAACCCCCGCCGTTTCGAGGGCACGGAAGATGCCATCTCAGCAGATGCATGGCTTAAGGACATAGAGGCTATTCTGACAGCAGCTAAGGTACCGGCAGAAGAACGTGTGGATCTAGTGAAGATGTTACTTCAGGATCTTGCACATAATTGGTAGGAATCACAGGAAGTGGGCATTAGACGTCCTGTGGCTTGGGACGATTTCACGGCAAGATTCAAGACCAAGTACTATGGAGTTGTGGCACGGTTTGAGCTACAGCAGAAGTTTATCAGCCTCAGGCAGGCCGGTAAGACGGTAGATGCTTATGCAGCGGAGTTCTACAGATTAAGTAGGTTCGCCCCAGAGATGGTAGCAACAGAGAGCCAGAGGGCTATGAGGTTTCAGCAAGGGTTTCATCTTGAACTCTTGCAACTTCTCGAGGGACATAATTACCAGACTTTCGATGAGATATTGACGGTGACTCGAAGGCATGAGATCACCATTCAGAGGCTTACGATGAGGACTGGGGGTCAGAAGAGATCCCACAGTCAGATTGAAGGAGGAGGGGGAGCAGCGCCCCGAACAACAGCTCCATCCGCTGGCATTCGTATCCACGATGTGGCGATACGAGGATCAACACCACCCAGGCAGTAGCAACAACAACAGAGGAAGAACCAGCAACCCCCGGCGGTCTGCACTTATTGTGGGAAGATGGGACACACTAGAGATGTGTGTCGGATTTTGAATGGACTGTGTCTGATATGTGGAAATCCAGATCATCGGGTTACCACATGTCCCATGAATTCGAGGGCAGGAGGACCAGGGCAGCAGTTTCCTGCTCTGCCAGCCCCAGGGGCAGGCCAATATCGAGGACCAGCAGTGGTAGTAAGGCCGTTGGCACAGCGTCCGCAGGCTCAGATGTTTCGGCAGCAGGGACCGCCGATGCAGCAACACCAGCATAGACCACCCCAGCATCATCAAGGAAGGGGCCAGCAGCAGCATCAGGCTAGGCCGCAGCATGGGAATTAGCAAGGAGGTCGAGGGCAGGCATTCACTCCGTCCTTGGAGGAGGCATTGGCATCGGGAGATGTTGTGGCAGGTAACATTCTCGTCGCCTCATATCCCGCAGTAGCATTGTTTGATTCGGGAGCATCCCATTCATTTATATCTGCACGATTTACGACACGACTAGGAATGGAGTTCGAGGCATTGCCAAGGAGGTTGAATATACTCACTGGCAATGGGCTCGTAGGAGTTAGTAGAGTTATTCTAGCGTGTAGCGTTGTAGTTTACGGGCATCCTTTACCTGCCCGGTTGATAGAATTTCCTGTCGGAAATTTCGACGTTATCTTAGGCATGGACTGGCTGAAAGACAGTCATACGATAATAGATTATCGTAGAGGGAGTGTATCTTTTGATATTCCAGGTAGGGAGAGATTCACCTTAGTCAGATTAGAGGTAACTCAACAGGAGCAGGAAATAGTAGCGACAATGGAAGCAGTTCAGATTCAGAAGGTAGTTGAAGAATTTCTGGACGTATTTCCTGAAGAACTTCCAGGTCTACCACCGGTTAGAGATATTGAGTTCAGTATAGAATTGACACCAGGAACTAAACCGATATCAGATCGGGTTTACCGAATGGCAGATTCAGAGCAGGCCAAGGTATATCAGCACATAGAGGAACTGAAGGAGAAGAAGTTCATCCAAGCTAGCGTGTCACCATGGGCAGCACCAGTGGTACTTGTAGGGAAGAAGGATGGGTCATCCAGATTGTGCATTGACTACAGGAAGCTTAACGCGGCCACAGTGAAGAACAAGTACCCACTACCCAGGATCGACGACTTACTTGACCAGTTGAGCAAGGCTAGAGTTTTCTCCAAGATAGATCTTCGTTCAGGGTACCATCAGGTGAGGGTTCGGAAGGAAGATATTCCCAAGACAGCATTCAGGTCGAAGTATGGGCATTATGAGTTCTTAGTAATACCGTTTGGTTTGACCAATGCTCCAGCAATATTCATAGATTTGATGAATCGTATCTTTATGCCATATTTAGACCAGTTTGTTATTGTATTTCTTGACGACATTCTCGTATACTCTGCTAGTGAAGAGGAGCATGAAGACCACCTCAGGAAAGTATTGTAGGTTCTGAGAGAGAACCAGTTGTATGCCAAGCTCAGCAAGTGTGAGTTCTGGATGAATCACAGGAGCTGGAGTAGCAGTAGATCCCAGGAAGATAGAAGCAGTAGAGAGTTGGCCAGTACCCAAGACCGTAGCAGATGTGCGGAGTTTCTTGGGATTAGCAGGATATTACAGAAGGTTTGTGTCAGACTTTGCAAGGCTTTCAGCACCCATGACCCGCTTGACCCGGAAGGATGTACTATTTGTTTGGTCAGCAGAATGTCAGGCATCATTTGAGACTTTGAAGTAGAAGTTGATATCAGCACCTATTCTTACATTGCCGGTTGGACCCGGAGGTTTTACAGTATATTGCGATGCGTCAGGTAAAGGACTAGGATGTGTCCTTATGCGACATGGGAAGGTGATAGCATATGCATCTAGGCAGCTTCGGGACCACGAGAAGAATTACCCAACTCATGATTTAGAGTTAGCGGCAGTAGTGTTTGCTCTGAAGCTATGGAGGCATTACTTATATGGTGACCGAGTGGAGATGTACACAGATCATAAAAGTCTGAAGTACATCTTTACTCAGAAGGAGCTGAACATGAGGCAGAGAAGATGGTTAGAGTTGATCAAGGATTATGACGTAGAACTTCAGTATCATCCAGGCAAGGTAAATGTAGTAGCAGACGCTCTTAGCAGGAGAGGCGGCGCATTCATGCTGACAGCACAGAAGCATATCTTAGAAGACCTTCAGGAGATGGGCATCGAAGTTATACTTCCTAGTGATGTGGGAGTTCTAGCAAGTCTGCAAGTTCATTCTGACTTAGTAGACAGGATCAAGGCAGCTCAGGCACAAGACCCAAGGATTCAGAAGCTTAGGGCAGAATGTGAGTCAGGACTCAGAAAGGAGATGCAAATTCATGAAGATGGTACGCTTAGGTTTGGATCACGTCTATGTGTGCCTAGTGGAGATATCAGACAGGAGGTTATGACAGAAGCTCACAGTTCTCAGTATTCTATTCACCCTGGAGGGACCAAGATGTACCAAGATATCAAGCAGCATTTCTGGTGGAACGGGATGAAGAGGGAGATAGCTAGATTTGTTTCCCGTTGCTTGGTATGTCAGCAAGTGAAGGCAGAACAGCAGAGGCCAGCTGGGTTATTACAACCGCTTCCTATCCCGGAATGGAAATGGGAGCATATTACAATGGACTTTGTGACCGGTTTACCGAGATCACCAAGTGGTAAGGATGCTATTTGGGTGATAGTGGATCGGCTTACGAAGGTAGTACACTTTCTTCCTTTCAGAGTAGGGCAATCTACAGAAAAGTTAGCAGAGTTATATATACAACAGATAGTCAGACAGCATGGAGTCCCCGTCAGTATTGTGTCGGATCGAGATACCCGCTTTACATCACACTTCTGGAAGAGTTTACATCATAGTCTGGGTATCAAGTTAAGATTTAGCACGGCATACCATCCGCAGACAGATGGACAATCAGAAAGAACGATTCAGACTTTAGAAGACATGTTGCGAGCATGTACTTTGGATTTTGGAGGGTCTTGGGAGAGTCGTCTACACTTGGTCGAGTTTTCATATAACAATAGTTATCAAGCCAGTATCCAGATGGCGCCATTTGAAGCACTATACGGTAAGAAGTGTAGGTCACCGCTTGCATAGAATGATATCGGAGAGAGGAAGATGTTAGGCCCGGAGATGATTGTTCAGACGGTTGAAGTGGTTAAGGGAATTAGAGAGCGACTTCGAGTTGCACAGGATCGGCATCGTCATTGGGCAGACCAACATCGTAGGCCGTTAGAGTTCTCTGTTGGGGACCACGTATTCTTGCGGATCTCACCTACTCGTGGGGTCATCAGATTTGACGTTCGCGGGAAATTGAGTCCGCGGTACGTAGGCCCATTTGTTATCCTTGATCGGATAGGCGATGTTGCTTATCGTTTATCCCTTCCACCTTTATTACGATAGGTGCATGACGTGTTTCATGTATCTCAATTACGTAGATATATATCGGACCCAAGCCATGTCCTCGATCACTCTGAGCTGGTTGTTGGTACCAACCTGTCTTACGAGGAACAGCCTGTGTCCATTTTGGACCGAAGAGAGAAGATACTCAAGAACCGAACAATTAGTCTTGTCCGTGTTGCTTGGGGTCATCACTCCTTGGGAGAGTCAATGTGGGAACGTGAGGATGATGTCCGATCACGATATCCACACCTGTTTGGCTCACAAGGTATATCTCTTTCCGTATACCTTGATTGTCCTGATTCTTCATGGTTGTCACTTTATGGGTAGAGCTACTTGATATCATGGATTGATGAATTTACATATATAGTACTTGCTTTTTGATATGGTAGAAATGATTGCTTGCTCACTAGAATTACTTGTATTAGTTTAGCCCCGATGTTTCTATCCTGCTTGGATTTGAAATTCCGATGATAGAATTTTTCTAAGGTGGGTAGAGATGCCATTCCCCGTTCCCGGAATACGTATTTTTATACATGTACAACTCATGTGTATTTATTTAGTATTTATCATATAATATTCTGTATTTAAATTCCTCGAGTTCATGTTAATTAATTATCTGCTCCTTAATTTTCATGTTAATTAATTTCTTATAATTTTATTATCTGCATTTTATTTCCTGCTTTTATTTCCTGCTTTTAGTCTTGCTTATGTGGTTCGGCCTAGGTTAGGTTCTCGGGTTCATTGATGAATCCGAATCCAACCCGGCCCATTAGCTCCCACCTACCACCACTTCTCCTATTTAAAGCCACCCTCTCCATTCTCTCTCCTCATTACTCATCCTCACCATTACTTCTTCTTCTTCCTCTCATTACTCTCCATCCACCAACAGTAGCAGTAGCAGTAGGCAAGTGCAAACTTGCCTCTCCTTCACCCATTTTTGTGGATCATTACTCTTCCTCTCATGATTCCGAGAGAGTTTAGTTCTTAGCATTTTGGATTTCTATGGCTAGTTTTTTCTCTAGATCTAAGTTGTAGTATTTCGGTTGTTCATGGGTTTTTGGTCCTCCCAACTTAGCGTGTTTATGGCTGGGAACTTCATTTTCTGGCTGGAACGAAGGCTCCATAGGACTTGGAGTTCGGGAGATGTTGCACGCACACGTTCTTACGTGCTCGCGTAAAACATCAGCCCAGTCACGCACACGTCTCTATGTGTCTGCGTGGATTTTGAGACACGCTCATGTTCTTACATGTTAGCGTGTATTTTAGTCACGCACACGTTCTCATGAGTCTGCGTGTATTTTTAGTCACGCTCACGTTCTCATGAGTCTGCATATATTTTTAGTCATGCACACATCCACGAGTCTGCGTGTATTTTTAGTCACGCACACATCCATGAGTCTGCGTGTATTTTTAGTCACGCACACATCCACGAGTCTGCGTGTATTTTTAGTCACGCACACATCATGTATGAGTGCGTGTATTTTTAGTCACGCTGTGCGTGTGTGTATCACTTTTCACGCTCACTGTTCACGCCCATTTTCCACGCTCACCCCAGCTAGACTTAGCGTGACTTGTTGGTCTTAAGCATAGACCTCTTGTGTGACTTTTGACCTTAGCATAGACTTGTTGGCGTGACTTCCTGACCTGGGTGTTTTATTTATTCCTTAACCTATTCATTTAATGATGGCATGATAATTCTTCTATTGTATCCTTACGCCTTTTTGCGTGAATTTCTTGATAAATCATGACATGATAATATTGTTAATACAGATTGTTATGTGGAATGTGTCATATGTCTTGATTGACCCATGGATACCCAGTATGACTAGAACTTAATTCTGAGGAGTTACAGGCTCGACCCCATGTAATACTAATTGACTTCCATGCCTTGATACCATTGATAATAATGGTTATCTTGACTATAATTGATCATGCGTTCCTAGTTGGAACTAAGAGACTGGCTAGTCGTCTTATTGAATTGAATGAATGAGACACGTTCATGTAATGAACTATTATACTCGATTAGCTGATCCCGAATATTGGCATACAGGCACATGCAGGCTTCAAAGTAATTATTTATTATTAAATTATCTATTTATCTTAGAAAGACAGCATGTGTACTTTATGGTCAAGGCATGATTATTTTGTGGTTAATTTGATTGTTGCATCATGCTATGTAAAACCTACAACCTAGCCGCACGGGTATCGTTGTAGAGTTGCGCATATCGTACCCCGTACGAAAGTACTCATTTGAACGACCATGATCCACGGCATGGAACTTCGCTCAACATAGGGACTATTAAGTTAAATAAAATAATGATGGCATGGAGAGAATGGATTCCCGAGTTCTTACATGGCAGCCCCTTGGGACTATTAAGTGTCCGACGGGCCGGCTGGTTCCCACAGATACTGTAAATCTGTCACACGGGCAGGGAACACTATCTGCTTATATTATTGTACATGCTATAACGGCGGGCGTCTCGCTGGGACTCGTCTAACTACATGATTGGCCCAATTGATTGACTGGATAGACTAGCCTTGCTCGCACATAGTAAGAACTGAGAAATCCCTATTTTTGCATAATTTCAGGATAACTTGGGACTCACAATAGCTAGCCGTAGAAATTGATTGGCCGTTCAAGATGATTTGTTTGTGTACTGTATTTACTCTGTTGCCTAACTGAGATGATCAGAATGTCAGGACATGACGGGCCAACTTCTGTCCTTGTTTGGTTGGGAGGTTGGTCCGAAGTGTCGTGATGTTACGAGAATCCCAGTAGGAAGCAGAGATCTATTATTACATTTTCTTACTTACTGGTTTAGTCCTTCATATCGTCCTTCCTTGTGGTACTTGCTATTAGAGGTCTAACCTCTCTGGTTTTGCATGGCCAGATTTAGAGCCGGTCCCCGAGGATCCAGCTTACTTCTACCTCCAAGATGGTCAATACTAGAGGGATGATCGCAGGAGGACTCGAGTGGGTTTCCTTACTTCACCGCTCGTTTTGTCATTTACTTTATACTTAGCCGTTTGGCACCGACATGTTGGTCGGATCGTCTTGTACTTACTTTTGCATGATTGTAACTAAAGTCAGACTGCAGCTGATAACAATTGTGTATACTTTTCTACATCATCTGGCTATGTTTTGTAAAGCCAGATATCAGGAACATTTTGACTGAGCG
This sequence comes from Iris pallida, assembly GCA_029216955.1. NCBI lineage: Eukaryota > Viridiplantae > Streptophyta > Magnoliopsida > Asparagales > Iridaceae > Iris > Iris pallida. The sequence goes on along the minus strand of JANAVB010033220.1, from coordinate 24,455,909 downwards.
TTTGGGACGCCTTACTGCTTTATCTTACATGTTCTCTATTTCTGTTTCTTGTTTTGAATGATTGAGACAATAGATGCGAAATGACCATAGTAAGACTTTTATGTAGTATGCACCCCCTCGTCTGGTTAGACAGCATTGATCATATTATACGGTATTCATCTACCCGTAATACGTAGCTGGCTGAGTCATTCCCCCGCTCTCCAGTATTCTGGTTCTGGGGCGTGACAGACATATTAGACTCTTAGAGATTGAAATTGCTAACCTTTATTCCATCTTGTTTAGTTGCTATCTTTCTCAATTGATGTCCTTCCTTGATAATATCTTATCTAGTGCCATATTGACTTTCATGTTGATCTGTCTTCAGATTGCCGAAGACCAGGTCGTAGCATTCTGGACCCGCCGTAGTGACGGAGAGGTCTGCTACATCCCGACCTTCTGCTCCTGTTGTGTGAAGTGCACATCCAAAGGTTTCTCCTACTGCTTCTTCCATCCATGTGGGAGTGTCAGCAGTATTTGGAGACGCTCCTCTACCTGTTCAGAGGGTTGTTCCGGTTCAGCCGGAGATGCTTCCTCTACCACTAGCTGACACATCACAGATGTTTGTGATGTTCCAGCAAATGATGGAGGGCAGTGAGCTCAGGCCGAGGTATAACAACGATAAGATGATGTGATGCGCTAGATCATCGAGAGTGCCTACCAGTTGGTACTTGCTGCGGTAGAGAAGGTGGCTTCTTCTCCGCCTCAGGATGCTATAACCCAGCCTCAGCAGACGAGGCCTCGTACTGTCCTAGACTTTAAAAAGATATCCATAAGAATTTAGGGGACGGAGGGGATCCTCTACGCTGATGATTGGCTGGAGGATATTGAGCTGATCTTGCATTTGGCACAGATCCCGGAGAGCTTACAGGCAGAGGCAACCGTAAGTCCGCTATTCGATATCGCTATTACATGATATCGTACAGAGCCTAGGCTTGCAGTGACAAGGTTGACTTAGGAGGCCTTCGAGGAGCTCTTCAAGGAGAAGTTCTTCACTGACGTAGCTTTGAGTAGTTTGGAGAGCCAGTTTTAGGGATTGGTTCAGGAGAACTTGTTAGTAGATGAGTATGCTGCTGAGTTTTCCTGTCTGTGCTGATTCGCCAAAAGCATGGTTTATGAGCTAAGGGATCAAGCCAAGAAGTTCAAGAGGGGCCTAAACAGCAAGGTCAGATTGCATACTTCTGGGCATCGTACGGCTACCTTCGAGGGCATTCTGATGGAAGCCAGATTGCTGAGGAGGACTTGGGCCTCAGGCCCAAGAGAGACAGTGATGCCATGGGTGGTGCCGACAGTAGTATGGGACCGGCAAAGCATCCCCACCACAGCAGAAGTTCCAGGCTCCAGCTAGAGCTCCAGTTCAGCAGTTTTGTGCACCGATACGAGCTACAATTCAAGCCTCAGAGGCAGTTTTAGCCAGCTCCTACTTGTACCTACTTTCGGAGGTCAGGCCATACTTGAGAGATGTGGAAGAAGAGGCTGGGAGCTTTCTTGCATTGTGGATCAACGGAGTGTCTAGTAAGGGATTTTCTCTTAACCCTTCATCGTCCTGGCCAGTATCCAAATCAAGGACAGGGAGTTAGAGTTAGGCCACCTTTGGCATATTGTCATGCCCCGCACCAACAGAGCGAGATAACCCAGGAGGGTAGGGCTTTTGTGTTGACGGTCGATGCTACAGGTGATGGGTTAGCATGTTTTGTTGTTCTGTTCTTTCCTTCCTTTCTCGCTTCATGATCTATTAATTTCTTAGTACCTTATAGTTTCAGTGATGATTATCATGCTAGAACCCAGGATAGGAATTGTAATATCATGACCAGTAAGACCATAACAAAGCATGCTTTTTTTCCTTTAAAAGAATTGTATGATTTTAGATAGACCTTTCCTAGACTATTATTGTTGGGGGCTTGACCTAGAGAATAGTACAACCAACTTAAATTTCGAGGACGAAATTTTTCTAAGGAAAGCAAGATTGTCACTACCACATTTTTAGAATATGGGTATTTTTGTCATTTTACATTATTTATATAGTGGGTATTTTTTATTTAATTAAATGTGATGGTTGAATTTATTAGTAGACTAGTCTATTAATTGGAACCTTGGTTTGTGGACCTAATTGGACTTGTCATGACACTTGGACCTATATTTTAAGTTGGACACAATTAATCTCATTTAAGTCATGTTAAGCAAAGATTTGGATTAGAACTAACCAAACACTTAGACTAGAAACAACCGTTCAATTAATGTAAGTGTTCATGAAAACCAAAAGAGGGCAAAGTGGACATTTCCCATAGACATTTAGGGCTCATCTTATGGTAGCCACTATAGGGAGAGAATTCAGTCTACTTGAGCCTCCAAAACCCTAGTTTAGAGCTCTCTACAAACCCACTCCATTTCCTACTTATTCCTCCAACAAAACCCTTCCAAACTCTCTCAAAACTTCATCCATTCTTCATCCTAGAAGGCTTGGAGCTTGGAGATCAAGGAGCACAAGAAGTGGAGTCCAAAAGCTTTGAGGATTGTGTCCTACTTGACACTTGAATCTGCTTTAAGAGTTTTATTAGGAATGTATCTCCCAATAGGTAAACAACTTATTATTTCTCCTAGATTAGACACTATTTTTATGCATGATACTATTAGAAACTAATCCATGGACTAGGGGTACCATAGGGTGAAGAGCAAGGCTCTAACCATTATTTTGGTCGAAGTTATATAGGCTTTTTGTGTCATTTTTAGAAAAATCCGAGAATGGAACACCAAGTATTTGTCATTTTTTTGTAGGATAAATGGACATGTGAATAATGTATGAGACTAGTATTGTGCCCACATATGGATACTAATAGGTTGTGTCATGTTACATTAGGACACGAAAATAATTTGGGGGTTTTACTCCTCCTACACTTGTCACAACATGTCACATTTCATATGACACATTGCACTTGCTAGACACCACTCTAGTTAGCTTCTAATTATTATTTTAGGCTTGCCTATGAAGTTGGTAGGATTCAGGCAAGGTTTGATAGAGTATCTTGGGCGTATCTCAAGCTTGGACATCAAGTGTTCGATACGTGTCCTCATAGGGATTTTTGTGTCCTATTCGAGTCAAGATTTGGGGTACGTGTCCTAAATAGGATACGTGGTTTTGTGTTATGATATCTCATGATATACATGGTTTGATTTAGGTGTGTGTTTATCTACCCCTATGTATATGTATGTAACATATATATATACTAGTGTGTATGTATGTGTGCTCACAGGAGAGTGTGGACACATGAATACACTTGTATGTGTGTAATTTAGTGTGTTGTTGTATATGTGTGCTAGAGTGATATTAGTATAGCAACTATAGGAGGTGACATCTAGTGCATTAGTAGGGGTGCAGTCCCTATGATGTGTTGTGTGTACAAGAGTGTATGGCTATAACTATAAGTTGTGTGTGATATTGTTTATGTGTACCTTAGTCTAAGATATATGAAGTGTTAGGAGGGGAGTTCAGGTTTCTATGTGTTACAAAGCTTGGGAATGAGGGACTGTACAAAGGAGATATGAGTGTTCATGTGTGTGCGTAATGGGAAGTCGAGTGTACATCGTAGTAGTGGTTTTTCCCTTGGTAGCAGCAGCAACGAGCAGGAGCAGGGAATTGCACAGCAGCAGCAGCAGTAGCAGCAGCTGCAGGGTGCACAAGAATAAGGTTTATGTGTGTATGTGTTTTTGTGAAACACACATATGTGCGTATGTGTTAGAGTGTCAAGTGTAGTTATGTTAATGTCATGTGTGTGTAGAGAGTGTGCTAGTGAGTGAGTCAGCGATGGAGTGTGTATGTGTGTGTGGAGTTTGTGCATAGTGTGTCAGTGTTGTGATTGTGCGAGGCATACTCAAGTGCGTGTTAAGGTGTCAAGATGAGTTAGTGTACGGTTGTATATGTGAGTGTAGGAAACATATGGTGACTAGGTAATGTAGGCTAGGTAGGTATGTGGTTAAATGAGTAGGTAAGTGTGATTACCTATGTCTAGGGATCGGTATAGGTAATGGGAATTTTTTTTTCTAAGTATAGGTAGTGTCATGAGAGTAGATAATGGGGCTATGTGGGTATAACTACCTATGTGAATAGGTAACATAGGCAAAAGGCATTACCTATAGGTGGGTATTGTTAGATAATGGATTTACCTAAGTAGGTAATGTAATACACAGATAGGTAATCTAATGTATAGGTTTATCTAAGGGTATAACATAGGTAAAGAAAATGGGGTAAATTGGTAGGGCATCTTAAGTACCATATGCTAAGTAAACTATCAAGGTAGAGACTAGGATAGCCTAGTATTGACTAGAATACCTTGGTATGACAAGGTAATGGCCTAGAAATCTAGGTTTGACCCATTTTGATCAAGTTGACTAGTTTGGCCCTAAAAGTCAACGTTTAAGTCATATTGACCTAGTTTGACCACTGCGACCTAGAATTGGCCTAAAATGTTTATTTCACACTAGATATCCATGTTTAACACACCATAACACAAATTAACTTGTATATCTCATATATAAGTCTTTGTTACTCCACTTTGGGCCTCGGTTCACATATGTTGCTCAATACCACAAGTGAGTACATTCTCTGATAGTTTCTATTATTTGATTACTACTATAATTCAAGTATTTACAAATATTACTTATGATTGTTGATACGATGGTACATGGATTGGTATTGTTATTGGAACTTCATTCATGAGATATTACCTTAACTCATTGCAATGGTATCAGATATTGTTCCTCGTTGGTATTGGATAACATTGGATAATATTGGTTAACATTGGATACATTGGCTAGTAACGTGTCATGGTTGGATCCATCGTATCAGTCGGGGTAGGGAAAATACTAGTTAGGTATGTGATCAAGAACTATCGGCAAGTAGTGTAAGTCATCGGCTATTAGCAAATCATGCACTTCACGTATGGTTGAGCTAGCTTTCCTTAGTGTAAATTATTGAATCTTCCAACCCCAACACATATCTATTTGGTATTTCAAAACACATGATATATTATAGTTTTCATATTCAGTTCATCGAATAGATTGCTCTATCCCTGATATTGTAGTTCCTCTTCCATTACTTGTTCACACTGACTACATTCTATTGATGATATTGCCTCTCTTTTTATTACTTTTATTGCCTTAGTTTATTTTTTATCGTATATAGCATTTTCTTTATCACTGTTTTACAGTTCTTGTCAATTAAATGGAACTGCTATTAGTGTTTGTAATTCTCTCTAATTCTGACTGGATAACATTTTTCAGAGATTTAGAGGACGGACGACCATGCCCCGTAGATTTTCCTTGGAGCCAGTGCTCGCTGAGAGTGCACATCGAGTAGTATTTTAGCTAGTAGCTAGGTTTGCTAGAGTTGCCTTCAGTTTGACATGTTTCAGAATGTTATATTTATTCAGAATATGTATTATTTTGACTTAGACTTCTAGACTTTTTGTGTTATGACTTCTGCTGCTATTTTATTTTATCTTCGTTATCTTATATCCAACACTACCAAAATAAGTAAAATTAGCGACGCAATTAGCAATGCTTTGTTAAGACGTCGCTAATATTTTTGATATTGGTTATATGTCACAAAATGTCACTGATTGCAAAAAGTAGCGACGTTGAGCGACGTTGAGTGACTACAATTAATTTGTTGGAAAGTGACGTCGATGAGAAGTCACTGAACGTCTCTATATTTTGTAATCAAGAACGTATATTTATTGGGTTGCCATTTTTTTATTTTGGCGACGTTTAGCGACATCATTTATTGACGTCGCTAACTGTTTAATATACACGGGACCAGCCCCATCCCAAATCCAAAAATTTTACCCTAAATTTTTTTCCCTCCCTCAACCGCCGCTCCCCCTCGACTGCTCCTCCTCCTCGACCGCCGCTCCCCCCTCGAGGCCACCGTCTCTTTCCCTCGCTTCCGCGAGCTCCTCCTCCTCCGGGCTCCTCATCCACCGACCCCCCTTCGTGAGCTCCTCCTCCTCCTTCGGGCTCCTCCTCCACCGCGAGCTCCTCTTCCTCTCCGGGCTCCTCCTCCACTGACCCCCCCTCTGCGAGCTCCTCTTCAACCACCTACGTCGACCTCCTCCTCCTCTCGACAAACCCCAAGATCTGGTAAACCCTAACCTATATTCTATTTGAGTTTAGACATGACACGAACATGAATATAACACGATACACTGACATGATACACTATATTATATTCGTACACTGACACGATACACAGAGCCACCACTAGGGACAATAAGATATGATTAGTGACTGATTGGGTTCAGTTCCAAAACTTATTAGGGATCAGTCTTCAACTGATCTAGTATCAGTCTTCGACTGATTTGAATGTCAATCTCTAACTGGCATTTGAAGTAGTCAATAGGACTGATTGTTTAAGATGGACGTACAGGAAATTGGGTGAGTGGTGATACTGTTGTATCCTATGAGCAGATGTAAGGGACTATAGGGACTGAACCTATAAAGAAGTGACAAGGGCCTCTTGGTAGTGTCAGGGGTGTCCTCTTAGTGCAGAGCACTTGTGCTCTGTTACACAGGGAGTGCTCGAGTGTAGGAATCAGTTGGCGGATGTGAAAGGTTCATGAATTAAGGGGAGGGTCTTTGTATCAGACAAATTGAAACTGATATGAGAAAGAGAATCAAGTTTGGAGAGTACTAATTAGGCAGGGGTCTTAGGTCCCTATAGGTAGTGGCCTTTGCTTGGCCTCTATGTGCATTAGGCAGGGGTTTTCTTTTCTTCCCTAGGACAACAGTCCAACATGTGGTGGTAAACAGCAGTGAGGATGGGGGCTTATCTCTGCAGTGAAGGGTATACCCTATATTGTGTACCTATATTTATATACATAGGTATAGTGGTATCTTCAATTATGTACTATATGAACTTAGTAAGGGTTAAGCTAAGGTATTGTGTATAGGATATCCATATACATGTTAGGGTTGATAATAGACCTAGAGTATCTTAGCTATATGTTAAAGTTAACATATAGGAATAGGTAAATAAGGTAATCATATAGTCTATGTATAGGATATCGGGTATAGGTATAGAGGGTAGTTTGAGTTTAATACTAAGAGGGCTTAAGACCAGGTAACCACTCTTAACTTATAATAGATAAGGGATAGCCAGTGTTATATGAATGCATATATATGTGTTAATGTATAATAGATATGACACATGTCTTGTGTTAACTAATATAGCCTAGATAGGTGAGGTATAGATCCAATAGCTTGGTTATAGACTCTTACAACCAAGAAATAGCTAAGTTTGACCATTTGACCTAGAATTGACCATTTGACCTAAAAATGGACTAGAATGAGTTGTTTTCATTTCCAAACATGATATTAATATAATATTTCATAATTAGGTCTTTGAGGTACCGTATCGAACACTATTGATATTCTACACCAGATATCAGGTGAGTACATTCTTTGATAATTTTTTGTTTTATGATATTTTCTATTTTTCTTGAATTTAGTGTAGATATCCATGATTATTTGACACATTGATCACAGGGATTGGTATTGTCTGGATCCCGTCATGAGATGTTATTCTTTGTATACCTTGGAATATCTTGTGCAAACCTCCTTGTTATTCTTGTACATTGTATGGACACCAATTCCTGCGAAGGCTAGCTACATTCTCAGAGAATCATGTGTCGTACCTTGTCATGGTTGGATCCACTATACTTGTTAGAGGCGAAGAGTGTTAGCGTAGATATGTGATCAATACCCTCCTTGCACGTATGGATCCACTATACTTGTCATGGTTGTATCCACTATACTAGTCTATGCATCAATTTAGACAATATAATCGAATAAGTGTATCTATCTTTGCAGAATTATCTTCAAATAGATATGAATTACTATCTGTAAAATTGTTCGTGGATGTACAATCGTCATCCTGATGACATGTGCGGTATGCAGAATGAATTCATAGAGGGTGTACAGCAGTTCCTGCAGTTTGCCAAGGCATTCTCTCAGTAGATGGACGGTACCAAAATTAAGTGTTCGTGTGTGAGATATCACAACTTGAAATATCATCCAGAAGTGGAAGCCACATATCATTTATACTCGAAGGGTTTCATGCCGAATTACTATCAATGGAGCGTGCATGAAGAACTTGTGTCTTTAGCATCGGAGTATGAGCCTTATGTGAATGTCCACAACCACGCTGCTTTTGACGATGGGTTGGTGAACATGGTTTTTGACGCGGCGGGGCCTAGTTTCAATCCGGACAATCATGATGCACCTGAGGAGGCACCGAACACCGATGCTGCCAAGTTTATTGAGTTGCTAGAGAATGCAAGGACTCCATTATATCCTGGTTGTAAGGATCATTCACCGTTGGAGGTGGTTACAAGATTGTTGAGCATCAAGTTCGATTTTAATATGTCGTAAGATTACTACAACCGACTTATGGAGTTGATTATAGAAATATTGCCTGAGGGTGCTAAGTTGCCTAAAGACTTTTACCGGCCTAAGAGGATGGTGAGAACGCTCTGGATGGGATATGAAAAAATTGATGCATGTCGCAATGGGTACATGTTGTACTACAAAGACGACAAGGATAAAGACGCCTGCAGATTTGTGGTGCTGATCGCTACAAGGGCAGTGGTAGAGAAAAGTCTGTCGGTGCAAGAAAGCCTACCGATTCGATGCACTACTTGCCATTGATGTCGTGATTGCAACTGTTATTTATGGTGAAAAATACTGCAGAAAACATGAGTTGGATTAAGCGAGAACAGACCGAAGGAGTATTGGATCACCCATCTGATGGAGAAGCATGGAAGCACTTTGATCGAGAGTATCCAGATTTTGCTTCTGATCCGCGTAATGTCAGATTGGGTCTCTGCTCCGACAGTTTTACCCCATTCGGACTTTCGGGATCCCAGTATTCGTGTTAGCCTGTGATGGTCACTCCGTACAACCTACCGCCTTGGATGTGCATGAAGACTCCGTATATGTTCCTCACCGTTATTATCCCAGGTTCGAACAATCCGAAAAGGAACATCGATGTGTATTTACAACCATTGATTGATAAGTTGAATAAGCTGTGGGAAGTAGGTTCCAACACATACGATGTTTCTAGAAAACAAAAATTTTCTATGTGGGCAATACTTATGTGGACCATCAACGACTTTTCGACCTATAGAATGTTATCTGGATGGAGCAGGCAAGGTCGTCTTTTATGTCTGTATTGCATGGACCGCACTAAGGCTTTCCGTTTGAAATATGGAGGCAAATCGTGCTTCTTCGATTGTCATCAACAATTACTGCCGAAGGATCATCCATACCGGAGGAACATGAATGCTTTTCGTGATGGCGTTGTGGAGAAGGCTAATCCACCGCCAAGGTGGCCCGGATACACGATATGGGAAGAGGTAAAAGATTTACCGAGTGCTATTGAAGGGCCTGCTAAGGGCTACAAGTGTGACAGATTTGGTCGCACTCATACTGTAACACCCAGTTTTCCACAAGAGGGTAATTTTGAAATTTTGTATTTATAATTATTATTTAATGGTATTTATTTCATATTATAATTTTTAGTGATTTTAAATTATTTTTTTTTAAACTATTTAAATTCATGACTTATGATTTGGTGTCTTGCTAGTGTTCATTTCCAGACTAAGGGGTATTTTAGTCATTTTTGTAATTTTAAGAATTATTTAGGATTATTAATTATTATTTAGATTTAATAGAATTTATTTGAATTTATGAGAATTTTTGGGATTTATTTGGCCTTGTTTGGACTAGATTGTTTTTTGGCTAGTTTGGACCCATGTAGATCAACCTAGGAGCTAACCCTAGTTAGTATGAGTCGGTTAGGATTTGTGACTCTAGTCTAACCTAGCCTAATCTATGGTTAGGTCATTAGAACCTATTTAGCTATAAAAATTAGAAAGCCATAAGCCATGACTTATGACTTAGAGTCTTTATTAATCAATTAAACCATAGCTCATGTAACTAAGCCCAAAGCCCATTAGTCAAGTGCCCAAACCCTAACCCTAACATTTTTGTCCAGCCAACCTTGGGATTCCCCCACTATAAAGTCCCTCCTAGTTTTTAGGGCTAGCCTCTTTTAAGGTTCTTTCAAAAGTTCTAAGGAAAGAGGTGAGTCCCATCTTCCAAAAATCATTAAAAATCCATTTTAAATCCTTTTTCCTTCAAACCAATTTCATTAGGACCTAAAATTCATCCTCTTGCTGTTGGAATAAATTGGTTGCAGGAAGAAACAATTTGTGGGACTTGGTGGCTTGAGGAGTTCATTGCATTTGAGGACTTTTCCACCCATTGTTCTTCAAGAGGTAACTTCCCCATTCCTCTATGGATTTCCATTTTTTCTTCACCAATAGGAAGCCCTAAGGGTACCCCTAAGGTCTGGATAGATTTTGTGTCGAGTGTTTGTGGTTTCGTGTCCATTCTGGACACGTATCAGCAGTTAAGACTAGGTGCTCGACGAAATGCCTCAAAGGGCATTTCGATCGTTTTTATTCAATATTTTTGAATAAGAAGTTTGATCTTGATCTTGTTTATAGGTTCCTGTCCTTGTGTCATAGATTTCGTGTCGTGGTGCGTCATTTTGCTGTTGTGGACACGCGCGCGCACACGACCGCGCGCTGCTACAGGGATGCCCTGCCTATCGGGCCCTGTAGCGGACACGACACAAACCCTCTGGACACGAAACTTTGTGGGAGCCTCGAGGAACCCACTGATACTCCATGTGTCAAGTTTCGTGGGCCCACATGGCGTTTCGAGTGAGAAATCCTCCACGCACGAGTTTCTCTGTGTTCTGTGAATCGTGTGTGTTTTGCTTCTGATACGTGTGTGTGGACACGCCCATGCGACACGACACGGCGGTGCAGGGTGTCCTATGGATAGCTTTATAGGTAGTGAACTAGTGCTAGTGAACACGATCTTTGGATTGACCCCTGTTGTGTACACGAGACTCGTGCACACGTGCACGAGGACACAGCACATTAGGCACTGTCTTGTGCACTGTTGTGTGGACATGTTTGTGTCCAATTTTAGGGACACAAACAACTTGTGTAGCATGCACTAATTGTATATAATAGTTACCAACCTCTGTAATTAGGTTTTAAATCAATTTCAGTAGTAATTTGCCATTTTTCCCCATTTCCTGAAACATGGTATCAGCTCTTCTATTTTCAGATTTTTACATTGAGTTTTGATTTATGATTTAACCTGCCAATCATTGTTAAATGCATGTTTTAGAGCTCTAGCCTATGCTCCTATTTGTTTTGTACCTGTGTGTGTCTTTTGGAGTGGATTGATGGGGTTTTGGGGGCTAAAACCTGGGAATTTTGTTAACTGTCCAAGTGAGGATATTGTGATATGGTGATGCATATCCTGTAGGAAATAACCTGGGACTGTTATGACCAACCTAAGTTGAATCTCAGTTTTCAATATTGATTCCCTCATTTCCTTTCTTCTTTGTTAACTTGATATTCATTATTAGTTGAGTTGAATGTGGTTCCCCCTCCTATATTTTCAACTAACTGTCATATGGTCACTGTTGTGTATGTTTCAACTGAAAATTGTTTTGAGGAAAACTGGGAATTGGTTTGGGTTAATTGTTGAAACCTGAGTTGGGTTGCTATGATAACTGAAAGTTGTGGCCATGAATTGATTTCCTTTTCTTCCTAACTAAACTGTTGAGTTAACCTTGATATTAAATTGTGAACTAAGTTCCAGTTCCTGAGAATGAAGTAGAGTTAACCTGAGAATTATATGAAACAATCCAGTTTTACTTGATGTTGTATTGCCTTCCTTTTACTCTTCACTGATGATTCCTGCACTATGAATTCCTGCCATTCTTCACTGATTTTGCTATTCCTGTACACAGACACCACTGTACACTTTTACACTGTTGGGTATTTCCTGCATATTGCCTTGAATGTAATCACTCTTGGACACACTCTTCACTGATGTATAATCCTGCATTTTGCTTCACCACACACTTTCCTTTCTTTCACTGTTTGTATTTCCTGAATACACACACATGATACACACACTAGCACCCTCTCTCTCTCTTTCTCTATATTATATTCCTTTACATGTAGGCCATGTTACTTATAGGCATATATAATGTGTATGTGTGAAATTGTGTGAGTGTATATATATATATATATATATTTTATATATATATATATATATATATATTTTATATATATATATATATATATATATATATATATATATATATATATATATATACTTCTTTGTTAGCTAATGATGTAGGAATTACATTTAGCCTAGATTGTGTAATGTAATGTTGTGTTAATCTATGGGTGTAATAGTGAAGTTGTAACTTGCTAAGGCTTTCTAGAATTAGCTAAGCTATATTGTGATATAGCTAGTATAGGCTTGCCTAGCCTTGTTAGGGGTTGTGCTAGCTAGTGTAGATTTGAATAGCCCAGTTAGACTTAATTAGACTTGATTGACCTAGTTTGACTTCTAGGGTTGACCAAAGTTGACCATGAGTTGACTTTGGCCTAGATTGACCTAGAATCATGTAGAATGCATAGTAGGACTCCATTTTACTATTTTGGACTTGTTGTGACTTGTGCTGTTCTGATTAGGAGCCAGACACCCCTCATCGGACAGTACTTTCATATCGGACACTCAGATACCAGGCGAGTACATTCTCTGATCGTTTCATACTTGTCACGATTTATATTCTCGCTCTAGATTACTCTTACTTGATGCTGTCACGTTATCATCACGGATTAGTACTATATGGATCTCTCCTTGGGATGTTACCCCCTTAGCGGGCGCATCGGATACTTTATGACATGTGTTTCATGTACATCATGTATTCCTTGCATCTGCGTTATTCATGTACACTCATGTTCTCTCATGTTCTTACATGTACGTTCATGTACTCTCATGTTCTTTCATGTACGCTCATGTTTGCTCATGTGTTTCTTGTATAACCAAAACATCATGTCCGTAACGTAACTTGAACAGATCCTTGTGTATTGATTGTGGGTAGGGGTGAGTATAAATGGTCATGTGATTTACCCATCATGTACACTCTGTTACTTTTCATGTTCTTCATGTACAACCTAAGCCAATTACATGCCATCTCGTACTCTAAATCACTAGTCACTTACAGTTCTTACTTATCATGTATATATATTTCCAGTTATCAAATATCTCTTCTGTTTTTATGTACATCTTCTTACAGCGTTTCATGTATTTTATTCTATTGCCTGCTTTATATTTCCTGACATGATATGAACTGCATGAGATGTATTGTGCTCGCTCCTGTCCTGACTGGACCTGTTGAAAATATTACAGAGGACGAGGAGGAGGCTGGTCTGGATACTTACTACGGGGCAACCTTAGATGACACCTGCGAGCTGGACCCTCAGGAGGACCCAGCTCTAGCTGAGGATATTCCTCGACTGCCTAGACTAGATTAGTTAGGCTGTTTATCATTTGTAGTCTGGGGACATGTTTTAGTTAGACTTTATTCTGGAGTTCAGTATTGTATATATTCTTTCATCTGAGACATTGTATTATGGGATATTGCTGGGATTATCTTAGACTGCTTTTATCTATTTTATTCCTTGAGTTCTACTTCATATCGTGCTATCTCTTCCTTAGTTGTAATTGAGTTCATCATTGCTATGTCACCCCATTTCGGGGAGTATAAACTGTTTAAATAGATATTGTTAGATGTATGTTGACCTAGGACAGCGTTCTACTGCCGACACTGCGGCGTAGGCTGGGCGTTGTTACGTTCTCGTACCCTCACAGTGGGTGCGGGTCGTGACACATTTTTAGTGGTGGCCCATGGAGGTCTCGACTAGAAGTGTAGTTGTATTCGAATTAGAGTATCACTACAGCCTGCAGTAGGATATAGGATATTAATTTTAAGGTACTCAATCACTTTAGGAAAATTCTTTTATTGCCATCTAAATCCTTTTGTCAGCTGATCCTTTGAATTATAATTGTCCGCCCTTGTTATATCGCTTCCTTCTCAGAAATTGATACTCTTGTTTGTCTAACTTCAGGATGGTAGAGACTCGATCGCAGCGTGCCATTCATGAGGATGCTATAGAGGGGACTGCTACCTCTCAGCCAGTACAGCGGGGCCAGGGGACTGCAGGTCCTGCCACGTCTGCTCGTATTGAGACCTCGGCAGTAGCAGCAGGGGGTATGTTTCCACCGGCTCGGAGGCAGGACCCGGTCATTCCAGAGGATCCCTTCCAGCAGCCGCCTCCAGGACACGTGGATGCAGCACAAATGTTCGCATACTTCCAACAGTTTATGGACCGACAGCAGGCTCGACAGGACAGAGGCATGGAGTTGGCCGTCACGACAGCCGCAGCTCGACTAGTGGTGCAGCAGCCGAAGATACCGGGGATCGAGCAGTTTCAGAAGATGAGCCCCAGAGACTTTCTGGGGACAGAGGGGATCCTATATGCCGATGAGTGGATCGAGCATATAGAGGAGATCTTCCGCCTGGCTAGGATACCAGCAGATCTTCAGATCGAGGCCGCAGCTAGCCGGATGCGAGATCTTGCTCGCACCTGGTATCAATCAGACCCCAGGGTGGGGGTAGCTGGGCAGACTTGGGAGCAGTTCAAGGGCTTCTTCAAGAAGAAGTTCTTCCCAGATTCAGCACTCAGAGTCTTGGAGACGCAGTTCGAGAGCCTAGTCCAGGGGAGTCTTTCAGTGGAGGAGTATGCGGGAGAGTTTGGCCGCCTCGGCAGGTTTGTGGAGGGCTTGAGCGAGACGGCGAAGGCCCAGAGGTTCCGGAAGGGTCTAGTCAAGGAGGTCAAGTCCTTGACCAAGGGCAACCGGGATGCTACATTCGAGGAGATCTTGACGGGAGCCTTGTTGGCAGAGGATGATCTTGAGCTTAGGCTCAAGAGGGGGCGAGACCCAGTCGGGGGCAGCAGCAGCGGAGGCCAGGCCAAGAAGCCTCACCTTCAGCACCAGCAGCCGAGGCAGTTCCAGCCGCAGCCGTTCCAGCAGAGACAGCAGCAGCAGCAGAGGCAGCAACATGTTATCTTTTGTCCCTTCTGTAAGAAACCAGGGCACGATTGGGGTGAATGCCGGCTGAGGCTAGGCAAGTGCTTACTCTGCGGATCATCAGATCATCAGTTGAGAGAGTGTCCCAAGTCTGCAGGACGGACAACTCAGGGAGCAGGAGCTAGGGCTCCGACAGGATAACAGAGAGGACCAGTATTGCAGACTCAGCAACAGAGGTTCGCACAGCATCAGCAGCAGGCCAGGGGAGGCCAGCAAGGACGAGCTTACGCCATGACACTTGAGGATGCTCAGGCAGTAGGAGAGGTGCTAGCAGGTTCTGATCTTCTCGATTCCATTCTACCTTGTCTCATTATACCTATCCTGAAATTCCATCCCATCTATTTCTATCTGTTTCCTCATTGTTGATAAGTTTGATCTGGTGTTTCGTTATGTTTATTTTTCTTCTGAGAAAATCATATGGGCTAGGTCACCTCAGTTATGGGATCTAGAATCTTTGATGGTCGTGTTAGTTGGCATAGTGAGGACATATAGTCAGATTTTGGATGTATTTCTCGGGTATGGGAATTTAAGATTTTCGTCGTCGCATGCGACAATACGAAAATTTTAAATACCATGAACCTAAGGGTAAGTACCTTAGTCAAGGACTCTGTGATTATCGTAGCCATGCTCACTAGCACGACGAAGATTCTGAGTATCATGATTTTGGACAGACGCATATGATTATCTGACGGTATGGTTGAGACTTTGATTGTGGGGTGTATGACCTAGAAGGACTACTACCATTTTAATTTCGAGGACGAAATTTTTATAAGGTGGGTAGGATTGTAACACCCAATTTTCCACAAGAGGGTAATTTTAAAATTTTGTATTTATAATTATTATTTAATGGTATTTATTTCATATTATAATTTTTAGTGATTTTTAATTATTTTTTTTAAACTATTTAAATTCATGACTTATGATTTGGTGTCTTGCTAGTGTTCATTTCCAGACTGAGGGGTATTTTAGTCATTTTTGTAATTTTAAGAATTATTTGTGATTATTAATTATTATTTAGATTTAATAGAATTTATTTGAATTTATGAGAATTTTTGGGATTTATTTGGCCTTGTTTGGACTAGATTATTTTTTGGCTAGTTTGGACCCATGTAGATCAACCTAGGAGCTAACCCTAGTTAGTATGAGTCGGTTAGGATTTGTGACTCTAGTCTAACCTAGCCTAATCTATGGTTAGGTCATTAAAACCTATTTAGCTATAGAAATTAGAAAGCCATAAGCCATGACTTGTGACTTAGAGTCTTTATTAATCAATTAAACCATAGCTCATGTAACTAAGCCCAAAGCCCATTAGTCAAGTGCCCAAACCCTAACCCTAACATTTTTGTCCAGCCAACCTTGGGATTCCCCCACTATAAAGTCCCTCCTAGTTTTTAGGGCTAGCCTCTTTTAAGGTTCTTTCAAAAGTTCTAAGGAAAGAGGTGAGTCCCATCTTCCAAAAATTATTAAAAATCCATTTTAAATCCTTTTTCCTTCAAACCAATTTCATTAGGACCTAAAATTCATCCTCTTGCTGCTGGAATAAATTGGTTGCAGGAAGAAACAATTTGTGGGACTTGGAGGCTTGAGGAGTTCATTGCATTTGAGGACTTTTACACCCATTGTTCTTCAAGAGGTAACTTCCCCATTCCTTCAAGGATTTCCATTTTTTCTTCACCAATAGGAAGCCCTAAGGGTCCCCCTAAGGTCTGGATAGATTTTGTGTCGAGTGTCTGTGGTTTCGTGTCCATTCTGGACACGTATCAGCAGTTAAGACTAGGTGCTCGACGAAATGCCTCAAAGGGCATTTCGATCGTTTTTATTCAATATTTTTGAATAGGAAGTTTTATCTTGATCTTGTTTATAGGTTCCTATCCTTGTGTCATAGATTTCGTGTCATGGTGTGTTGTTTTGCTGTTGTGGACACGCGCGCGCATACGACCGCGCGCTGCTACAGGGATCCCCTGCCTATCGGGCCCCGTAGCGGACACGACACAAACCCTCTGGACACAAAACTTTGTGGGAGCCTCGGGGCACCCACTGACACTCCATGTGTCAAGTTTTGTGGTCCCACATGGCATTTCGAGTGAGAAATCCTCGACGCACGAGTTTCTCTGTGTTCTGTGAATCGTGTGTATTTTGCTTCTGATAGGTGTGTGTGGATACGCCCGTGCGACACGACACGACGGTGCAGGGTGTCCTATGGATAGCCCTATAGGTAGTGAACTAGTGCTAGTGAACACGAGCTTTGGATTGACCCCTGTTGTGTACACGAGACTCGTGCACACGTACACGAGGACACAGCACATTAGGCACTGTCTTATGCACTGTTGTGTGGACACGTTTGTGTCCAATTTCAGGGACACAAACAACTTATGTAGCATGCACTAATTGTATATAATAGTTACCAACCTCTGTAATTAGGTTTTAAATCAATTTCAGTAGTAATTTGCCATTTTTCCCTATTTCCTGAAACATGGTATCAGCTCTTCTATTTCCAGATTTTTACATTGAGTTTTGATTTATGATTTAACCTGCCAATCATTGTTACATGCATGTTTTAGAGCTCTAGCCTATGCTCCTATTTGTTTTGTACCTGTGTGTGTCTTTTGGAGTGGATTGATGTGGTTTTGGGGGCTGAAACCTGGGAATTTTGTTAACTGTCCAAGTGAGGATATTGTGATATGGTGATGCATATCCTGTAGGAAATAACCTGGGACTGTTATGACCAACCTAAGTTGAATCTCAGTTTTCAATATTGATTCCCTCCTTTCCTTTCTTCTTTGTTAACTTGATATTCATTATTAGTTGAGTTGAATGTGGTTCCCCCTCCTATATTTTCAACTAATTGTCATATGGTCACTGTTGTGTATGTTTCAGCTGAAAATTGTTTTGAGGAAAACTGGGAATTGGTTTGGGTTAATTGTTGAAACCTGAGTTGGGTTGCTATGATAACTGAAAGTTGTGGCCATGAATTGATTTCCTTTTTCCTTTTCTTCCTAACTAAACTGTTGAGTTAACCTTGATATTAAACTGTGAACTAAGTTCCAGTTCCTGAGAATAAAGTAGAGTTAACCTGAGAATTATATGAAATAATCCAGTTTTACTTGATGTTGTATTGCCTTCCTTTTACTCTTCACTGATGATTCCTGCACTATGAATTCCTGCCATTCTTCACTGATTTTGCTATTCTTGAACACAGACACCACTGTACACTTTTACACTGTTGGGTATTTCCTGCATATTGCCTTGAATGTAATCACTCTTGGACACACTCTTCACTGATGTATAATCCTGCATTTTGCTTCACCACACACTTTCCTTTCTTTCACTGTTTGTATTTCCTGAATACACACACATGATACACACACTAGCACCCTCTCTCTCTTTCTCTATATTATATTCCTTTACATGTAGGCCATGTTACTTATAGGCATATACAATGTGTATGTGTGAAATTGTGTGAGTGTATATATATATATATATATATATATATATATATATATATATATATATATATACTTCCTTGTTAGCTAATGATGTAGGAATTACATTTAGCCTAGATTGTGTAATATATTGTGGTGTTAATCTATGGGTGTAATAGTGAAGTTGTAACTTGCTAAGGCTTTCTAGAATTAGCTAAGCTATATTGTGATATAGCTAGTATAGGCTTGCCTAGCCTTGTTAGGGGTTGTGCTAGCTAGTGTAGATTTGAATAGCCCAGTTAGACTTAATTAGACTTGATTGACCTAGTTTGACTTCTAGGGTTGACCAAAGTTGACCATGAGTTGACTTTGGCCTAGATTGACCTAGAATCATGTAGAATGCATAGTAGGACTCCATTTTACTATTTTGGACTTGTTGTGACTTGTGTTGTTCTGATTAGGAGCCAGACACCCCTCCTCGAACAGTACTTTCATATCGGACACTTAGATATCAGGCGAGTACATTCTCTGATCGTTTCATACTTGTCACGATTTATATTCTCGCTCTAGATTACTCTTACTTGATGCTGTCACGTTATCATCACGGATTAGTACTATATGGATCTCTCCTTGGGATGTTACCCCCTTAGCGGGCGCATCGGATACTTTATGACATGTGTTTCATGTACATCATGTATTCCTTGCATCTGTATTATTCATGTACACTCATGTTCTCTCATGTTCTTACATGTATGTTCATGTACTCTCATGTTCTTTCATGTACGCTCATGTTTGCTCATGTGTTTCTTGTATAACCAAAACATCATGTCCGTAACGTAACTTGAACAGATCCTTGTGTATTGATTGTGGGTAGGGGTGAGTATAAATGGTCATGTGATTTACCCATCATGTACACTCTGTTACTTTTCATGTTCTTCATGTACAACCTAAGCCAATTACATGCCATATCGTACTCTAAATCACTAGTCACTTACAGTTCTTACTTATCATGTATATATATTTCCAGTTGTCAAATATCTCTTCTGTTTTCATGTACATCTTCTTACAGCGTTTCATGTATTTTATTCTATTGCCTGCTTTATATTTCCTGACATGATATGAACTGCATGAGATGTATTGTGCTCGCTCCTGTCCTGACTGGACCTGTTGAAAATAGTACAGAGGACGAGGAGGAGGCTGGTCTGGATACTTACTACGGGACAGCCTTAGATGACACCTGCGAGCTGGACCCTCAGGAGGACCCAGCTCTAGCTGAGGATATTCCCCGACTGCCTAGACTAGATTAGTTAGGCTGTTTATCATTTGTAGTCTGGAGACATGTTCTAGTTAGACTTTATTCTGGAGTTCAGTATTGTATATATTCTTTCATCTGAGACCTTGTATTATGGGATATTGCTGGGATTATCTTAGACTGCTTTTATCTATTTTATTCCTTGAGTTCTACTTCATATCGTGCTATCTCTTCCTTAGTTGTGATTGAGTTCATCATTGCTATGTCACCCCATTTCGGGGAGTATAAACTGTTTAGATAGATATTGTTAGATGTATGTTGACCTAGGACAGCGTTCTACCGCCGACACTGCGGCGTAGGCTGGGCGTTGTTACGTTCTCGTACCCTCACAGTGGGTACGGGTCGTGACACATACCTGGACGAAGAGGAGTATATTTTAGGATCTACCATATTGGGGCACCAATCTGATTAGACATATCCTTGATGTCATGCATATCGAGAAGAATGTGTTTGACAACATAATTAATACTGTAATGGACGTAAAGGGGAAGACGAAAGACAATCCAAAGGCTAGATTGGACTTGGAAGAAATATGTAGACGTCCTGCATTACATTTGATAGAGAAGGGGAATGGGAAGTTGAAGTAGCCTAAGGCAATTTTCTCACAGGAGAAGGAGGATAAAGTGAGAATTTGTAGGTGGATTCAAGATCTAAAATTTTCAGACTGGTATATTTCGAACTTGAGAAGATGCTTCGACCTCAAGGAGAACAAACTGATAGGTATGAAGAGCCATGATTGTCACGTATTCATTGAAAGGTTAATTCTGATTTTATTTTGAAAATTCTTACCCCAGGTTGTTTGGGATCCATTGACCGAGCTTAGCATATTCTTTAGTGATCTTTGTTCTACTAAATTGCTTGTCGATCATCTAGAAAAGCAGGAGAAAGATATTACGGTAATACTGTGCAAGCTCAAGAAGGTATTTCCTTCTGGATTCTTCGACTCCATGGAGCATTTGTCAATTCATCTTTCCTACGAGGCACGTATTGGTGGGCCTGTCGGTTATCGATATATGTACCCGTTTGAGCGGTATTTGAACCACCTAAAGAGAAAGGTGAAAAACAAGGCTCGGGTCGAGGGTTCTATCTGTGAAGCCTACATTCTCGAGGATATTACAAACTTCTGCTCGATGTATTTCAAACCTCATGTTGCTATAAATAGAACGAGGGCTCCGAGAAAAGACGACGTATATCAAGAATCTAATGATGGAATACTGAAAGTATTCAATGCGTCCGAAAAGCCTTCGTGGAAAATGAAGAAGAGATAAGGGCTGCTCAGTTGTATATATTACTCAATTGCGACGAGGATGAATTGGAGAAGCTAGAGGGATAAGTAATTAATGATGAGTTTACGTCATCTTAATGTATTATTATAAGCTAATATTATTGTACTAATCGACGGTTGCTTCGTTGTTTTTCAGCACATATAATGATGAGCTGAGGTCGGTTAGACCCTACCTAACAGACGAAGCATTAGAATAAGAAATGAGACATCATTTTCCTTCTTGGTTGAGCGAATATGTAAGCAGCTCGGTAATTACTGGTCTCTTATAATACAACTGCGTAATAAATAACTTACTATCTCTTCTTTGGTATTCAAGTCGATCGTCTAATTTCATCCGAGATTAAATTAATTAGAACTCTTGCCAAGGGAGCAATTATTGCCGTTAAAATATGGCCAAGTTACTGTGTGAATGGCTTTAGGTTCAAGTCGACAAATGCTCCGATCAGAAAAAGCTTCATGGATCTTGATTCCACGAAAAATAGTTGTTTGTGTATCAAATCTTCGAACTACAAAGACGTCGATCCAGGAAATGATTTCTTTGGCATCTTGCGAGAGATTGTGGAGTTGACATATAATTATGGCAGAGAACCTGCAAAGATCGTGTTGTTCAAGTGTGAATGGTTCGATCCGATTGAAAATCAAGGTTAAAAAATTGACAAGCATGGTCTTGTGGATATAAACTACAAACGTAGATATCAAGACTACGAACAATTTGTCCTATCAACTCACGCTTAGCTCGTGTACTTCATAACTTATCCGAGACGAGGAGCAACGAAGTCTGACTGGTGGAAAGTATGCAAGACTAAAGCTAGAGATACTTTTGATATTGACGAAAAAGTTTATCAGGAGGACGAGCTACCTCCTGTAGCCAATATTGTTGATGTGGACTCCACAGAAGTTACGTATTACACGACTAATATAGAAGATGTAGAATTTATCCGAAGAAGAAGGCGATGCCGACGAAGAAGAAGATGAAAGTGATGATGGAGAGGAAGGGGAAGATGAGGTCGAGGAAGACGAACAAGATGAATATTCTGAAGATGATTGAGAGAGATGTACTTTTATTTTCTTATTATGTAGAGTTGGTTATTATCTAGTCTTGGTTACTATCTGAACTTAGATGTTTCTTGTAGAATATACTATCTGGACTTAGATGTTTCTTGTAGAATGTGCTATCTGAACTTAGATGTTTCTTATAGAATACACTATCTGGACTTAGATATTTCTTATAAAATGTATAATCATATGTTGTCTTGGTTATTATTTTTTCTTTATTGTACTTTCATATTTTTAGTCTCTATTATTTGTTGTATCATCATATGTTGTTATCAGGTAAGACATGTCATCGCGGATCGTTCCATATGTCCCGACATGGGGGAGGACGGGATCCTCCTTCTGTACCTCCTACTGGTACTGGCTTTGGATCCTCGTCGCTGAGTACTCCTATGTATCGGACATACCTCCTCCTGCCACAACGTTACATGGCATATCTCTTGGGACGAGTAGTTCTAGGCCTGAGATTGCTCCCTCATCTAGCATTTCTCCTGTTGATACGACGATGGAGACAGATGAGCTGATGGAGGAGGCTAAGCCGACGGCCGACCAGTATCAGGCAGATGATGCGTGCGCACCTCCGGAGGAGACAAGGATGAAGATCTGGGCCGACGGTACAAAGTGTTTTGGTTTATCATTTTTTTCTATGTTTATCATAAATTAACTTTTCTCATGAATATAATATGTCTGTATAGATATCGTCCCCCGTTGGTACAGAGACGCCTAGGCTACTTTTTGAGGCATAATTATGGTGGTCCTTGGATAAACTACTCTGATGCTCTAGACGATAGGAAGGCCTTCTGGTTTGCGTGCTTCAAGGTTAAAATATATTTACTTTTAACATGAATCATATAATTTATGCATATTATATATAACTGATAAATATTTGGTTTGCACTCTTCTAGGCTATGTTTTTCTATCCATCGCACTGGGCTGAGCTGATCGAGGGGATGTTTCCTGTCGTCGCTGCTAAGCTGATCCGTGACGCTATTAATAATCAGAAGACTCGTGATCGTGTCGAAAAGCCAATCCAAGGTTGGATCACCCCTGATCAGTGGACTCCGATGAAGGCTCGATTCGACGAGCCAAGGTACAAGGAAAAGTCTGAGAAGGCCAAGGCAGCTAGAAAGCATGGATCAAAGTAGTATGGTGGGTCGATTCCGATGACAGAACATTTCCATCATCTGGTATGTCTTTTTATTTCAGAAACATTATTTTAATACAAGTCTGATAAATTAGTAAAATGTGATATATTTAATTACAGGTAAATAGGGTGATGACGCAAATATGGTAACCGTCTTCCTGGCAACACATCGGAAGGACGGGAAGCTTATTGACGAGAGGGCCGAGAAGGCCTATGTAAGTATTACAATTCTATTTATTAACTTTAATACTTCGTGTTAGTTTTGATATAACTTAGTAAATATACATGCAAATAAATATTCATGTAGTTAGTAATAATATGTACATTAGACATTAGAAGTTATAGAGTATCCATGCTTTCTAGGCCGAGTTTCAACGGCTGAAGGAGCCGACGGCTGCTAGTGCACCTACTACAGGAGTGGTCGGTACTTCCTCGCAGCCTGCTCCAGCTCCTTAGGATGACGAGCTGTGGGTGACCGCCGCTGGTGGTCTCCACAGGGGTACGTACTACGGTACGGGATCCTATGATGCCCTAGTTGCGATACAGACCTCTAGGACCTCCCCTGCTAGTATATATGGCCCACAACCCACCCAGGAGTCTGCCCATGTCCAGCAGATGGTGGAGTCCGTCCGTGACGAGCTGCTACGACGGATCTAAGAGCAGCACCATACGGACGATGCTGCGCTCCTAGCACGATTGGAAATGCTCGACCACAGTATTATGGAGCTCAGGGATATGACTGAGAGGACAGAGCGAGGCATCACTGATCTTAGAGCGTCGACAGAGCGCAGCATGACGGATCTGTAGGCATCATAGCTGTCTATGGACGAGAGGCTGACGTTGATACAGGATTCGATTGTTGACAGCAGTACGAGGCTGTTATCTACCATGGATTCATACCACCAGCGACTAGCAGCATTGGAGCGTTATTGTCCTCCGGGTGTGCCTTTATCATCGTCGACTCCGCCTTCTTTATCGATACCGACTCCACCGACGTCACTACCTTCTTCATCGATGACGATTTCACGGGAGAAGTACGAGATGTTTCTATCCTTGAGGCACGACGGTGCCCCTCCTCCTCAAGATCTGTAGTAGTCCGAGTTAGGACTGTTTGATGAGATGATTTTTTTGTGTTGTTTATGTTAATTGTTTATTTGTGTGTAGACTTTTAGTATTGGTTGTGTAAACTTTGGATATTGGTTGGTTGGTTGTAGACTGGGGTTGATTTTTATACACTTTAGATATTGGTTGTAGACTTTGGATATTGGTTGTAGACTTTGTATATTGTAGTGTTGGTTGTACACTTGGGATATTAGTTGCAGAATTTTAGTATTGTTTGTGTTGATTGTTATATGTTTGTCATAAAAATCAACAACATGTATTACAGAACACTGGAATTGATTGCAAACTCGCTTGTGCAAAGAAGAGCCAAGAAAGAAAGCCTAGGAAACAATCTAAGTA
This sequence comes from Iris pallida, assembly GCA_029216955.1. NCBI lineage: Eukaryota > Viridiplantae > Streptophyta > Magnoliopsida > Asparagales > Iridaceae > Iris > Iris pallida. The sequence continues at coordinate 24,431,106 of JANAVB010033220.1, read as the reverse complement.
CAATTATTTAGTTTTGATTCTGGGGGGTAACGGTGGAGGCTCGGGAAAGTGCTATCAACTCTGCCTTACTCTGTGGACTATCTGATGCAGTCTCTAGCTCGTGAAGATATTACTTTTTTCTTGAAGGTTGCCAACCTTTTACAGGGGTGTGGCAACCTGCTATTTATAATAGGATGCATTTTGAGTCGCATAGACGGCTTGCGACCACGTGGATGATTAGCACGCGAAGGCCCGTTCTTGGACTGCCATCTGTCAGTTTGTTAGGATTTTGTTGCAGCAAATCTGGATAGTTGAGGAATTGGTCAGATTGCGACGTATCTCGTTGCATATAGAATTCTCAGTCTTCGATCATGCAGGGTCGCATGAGACTCATGCATGCGGCCTGGATCACAATTACTCCCGGATGCATGAAGTTCTGGAATTTTTGGGGCCACATAATCTGGGCCGCATAAGTATCATGCGGCCTAGACGACACTCTTCTGGCCGCATGGAGGCGTACGAACCCTGCTTTTGGGCGACGTCCCACGTCTTATCTTTCTTGTCGAAGTGTCAAAATTATCATATTTTGCCAGGACTTGTCAGCTTTATCAGTCGAACTGCTCCTCCTTGGTCGCATATTTTCCGTCTACAACTGTTCATCGATGGGCCGCATATGTCTCTGAAGAGTCATGCGACTTTCCTTCATGCGGACTTGTTTGGCCCAAGGTACCTATGCGAAAATTTGTATTCTGCATGAACTCCATATTTTTTATGTTTCTACAAGACCCCCTTCAAAGTTTCTAAATTACAAATTTGGAATACTTTGAATAAGAAGCTTAAAAAATATGCCAAGCCATAGGGATTCTTCTAGTTGCAGGAAGTGGTTTTCGAACATGAGTCGCAGAGAAATACTAAGCCACAGGGGGATCCTGAGTCGCAGAACAAATCTTGAGTCGCAGGGACGCTTTGAGCCGCCAAGAGTCTGCCTGCTGTCACTGCTGCATTTAATTCTCCTGACTCGGTTGTGGATATATTTTCGCGATGAAGCCGACGGTTAATGGGGATAAAGTTCCCAAACGTCGAATCTATCTTTAATGATCTCGAAAACCGAATAGACTCTCGACGGTTACTAGGGATAAAGTCCCCATACGTCGTCTCTATCTTTAATGATCTCGAGAATCAAAGAGTCTCTCTTCAAGAACTCTATAAATAGGTGTCATTCATAGAGAGTCTTTTCTCTTTCACCTTCTCCTCCTTATTCTTTCTGCTATGGTTCGAAAAGCTTCTAAGTCGATTGGTGCGGCGGCCAAAGGGGAGAGACTTGCTTCCCCGTCGAGAGCAGTAGACACTCCTTTCATTCATTCCGATGTGCAACCTTCTCCCAAGGGTAAGGATGGTGAGCAGATGATGACTAAAATTTCGTGCGCGGGGATGCCATATACTGCCTCTGCTATAAACTTGGTCGATGTATGCCCTATCTCGTCTGGACCACATATGTTCTATACGATAGGGCTGCACAGAATGAGTCGCATAACCGCTGCTTATTCAAACTTGAACTAGCTGAGTGCCTCCAGATGAATCTATATGAACTTTTCATGACCGAGCCGCATAGGTGCCACATGAGCACTTTATGATTGGGTCGCATGAATACTGTATGATTGGGTCGTATAATCGCCCTATAACTGATTGGGCCGCATGAGTTTTCCATGACTGAGCCGCATGATAATGGTTGAGCCGTATAAATACTGCATGAGTGCTTCATGAAGCCGGCCCCGTAACTGTGGACTGTATGAGTTCTATTTTGGTTGGGCCGTCTAACTGGCTAGGCCACATAACAGTGTTTTTTTGTTTTCTCGGTGCTGAATCCCCCTTTTTCTAGTGTTTTTTTAGGGGTCTGGCTAGCAAGCTTCTTCAGGATCGGTGTCGGTGATGGAGTGAAAGTACAACATTCTGGCGCCTATATCAGAGGGCTCAAAACTCCTCATGCTTTGGAAGTGTTTTTCCCACGCCTTTTTGGCATACACATCAAAGAACTCAGGACTCTTCATGCTTCGGAAGAGTTTTCTTCAGATGGTAGAAAAAGCCTTTATACCTCAGAGAGTTGGATGGTGGTAAGGCGTCCATATGAACGTCGTGCCTTCACGGCTCTTCAAGTAGGCAAAACCACAATCAGGGACCATATTTTGAAGGTATGGTCCCTTGGGGGAGCGGGCCTAAGGCATCCACAATATGGAGGGGAGGATAGCATGCTATATTTACCCTCCTCCCGGTAGCTCCTTGGAGATTCAACAGCTTTTTTTGCTTCTCATCAGTAAAACATGACTTCCTTCGAGGGCCACGAAACTGCTTGAAGACGAAGCACTGTCAAACCCAACTATGTATTGCCACATTTTCCTTTCTTTGCTGTCGATGTAGTCCTATGAATGTAACTAATCTTGAAAGACCAGAGTATGCTCACTCCATTCTATTTTTGGTATTTTGTGGTGCTTGTACTAGAGGGCCTAATACAATATTTGTAAAGGACATCCCACTAGGGGATTTCTGTGGACCTATTGCCCTTTTGGGCATCTAGAAATGCGAGCAAATAGATTTGAATGATATTTTGTGGACCTACTACTCTTTGGTACATCGATGGTGTGAGTAATAGATTAGGATAATTTTTTGTGGACTTATCATCATTTTTGTGTACTGGCGATACGAGTAGTGATAATAAGTGGAGAAGAAACCAACGTATTTACTCAGAGGTAATGAGAATGTGGTAAATACGGGTCAAAACAAAGCCTTCCTACTCTGAGGTAATGAGGATATTTTAGGGGTAGGCATGATAGGGATACACAGAACAACTCAGAGGTGCTATCAACGTGGAAGTTCTCTGCATTGGATGATTTGTTTGTGATGGACGGAAAAACAACTCAGAAGTAATATGGACATGGTTGCTTTTTTCCGTTGGGGTGTTTTGTGGACCTATTACCCTTTTTGTGCACTGACAGTGCGAGTAATATATTAGGATAAGTTGTATGGACCTATTACCCATCTGCGCTCCGGTGGTACGGGCAATAGATTTTGAGGAAAATTCTTGGTGGTAGAAAAACTATGACCAGGGGGTACATAGATACGACCAAGAGAATACATTCAGAGTAATCAGAGAGTAAGTTCAGTGGTACCTGAGGGTACGTAACTCAACAATCTGGGAGATTTGAAGTCAGAGTGTAAGTTTAGCGATACCTGCGGGTAGATAACTTATAATCCGAGAGATAGTTGGAAGGTGTTGTTTAGACACAGTATTTCTTGAGGAACTTGTCATTGATGGGCATCATAAGCAAGTCTCCATTTTGTTTTACGAGACGGAATGTGCCGTTGGAGAATACAGTCTCGATGACGAACGGACCCTCCCACTTAGGCTAGAATTTGTAGGGGGTCTTGTGAGTCATGACCATTGGTCTGCGAATGGCCAAGACAAGATTGCCCACTTGGAATATCCTCTGCTTGACTTTCTTGTTGAAAGCCCGATAGATGCGCGCTAGGTAGAGCTCTATGCTTTGTTGAGCTTGTAAACGCTTCTCATCTAATGCTTCTAACTCCTATAGCCGTCGGCGGTAGTTATCATCTGCCGTTAACTGGTAGGTGAAGGCGACTCGAAGTGAGGGGATCTGAGTTTCCAATGGGAGGACTGCGTCGCTCCCGTAGGCCAAGGAGAACGGTGTAATTCCTGTAGCCGTCCGATACGCTCATAGGCACTCACCAAGATTTTCATTCCAGTTGCGTTTGTTCGTAGATACGAACTTTTTGATGAGCTTGATTCTAATGGTTTTGTTGAATGCTTCAGCCAGACCATTGGCCGAGGGGTTATATGATGTCGAGGCCATGTTCTGGATCCGATTCTTATCACAAAATGGATAGAAAGCGTGGCTTCGATCTGCGGACCATTGTTGTGGATAATCCTCCGGGGTAGTCCAAAATGGTAGATGACATGATATTTTATGAAGCTAATCACGTTCGATGTCTTAACCTCTGCCAACGGAACACCTTCTACCCATTTGGAGAAGTAATCAGTGATTACAAGTATGAACCGATGCCCTCTAGACGACGATGGGGTGATTGGCCCAATGACGTCCATTCCTCATGCTTCGAATGGCCAAGAGGCTACTATCGGGTACAAGAATTCAGATGGCAGATGTATAAAATCTGCATAGATCTGGCAAGCCTTATACTTCTTGGCATAATCAACTGCATCTACGACCATTATGGGCCAGTAATAACCCATCCGACGAAAACGATCTTATAATTTCGAGCCAGGTTGGTAAGCCCCACAAGTACCGTCATGAGCTTCACGTAGGGCTTCTTTGGCTTCTGCACTTAACCGACATCTTAGTAGTAGCCCATCATTGGATCGTCGATATAACATTTTTGTCTTCGTTTCATAGAAGAATCTGAGGGAGGGTCTTCTGATTGAGGTAGCTTCCTTCACATTCTCTAACAGAATTCTATAGACCACAAAGTCGATGAGTGGGCATCTCCAGTCTTATATGTCGTTGATTATCTGGGCAGAGAAACTCATACCCAGTTGAAGATTATTTCTAGGGCAGACCAGTTCATGGCCTATTACGTCGACTAGATGATGAGCATTATTTGGGAGTGCCAAAGAAGCGACGAGACCGGCCAGGGCATCAGCTTCGATATTTTGAAGTCTAGAAACGTGTTCTATAAAGAACCCCTCCAAGGTTGTAATGATGGCCACTGCTGTCTGATAATAGGGAATCAGGTCCTCATTACGAACCTCGTATGAACCTCGAATCTTGTTAACAACCAACTGTGAGTCACCATAAGATTCCAGGTATCTGATTTCCACTTTTTTTGTGAGTTGGAGTCCAATGACTAGAGTGTTATATTCGGCTACGTTGTTCGAACAGGATTCTATAAGAGAATACGCCCGATTGACTACTAGTCTGGAGGGAGAAATTAATACCATCCCGACTCCAACGACGATATCACCTTGTGGCCCCGTTCTTGAAGCACCGTCGAAGAACATCCGCCAAATGGCGTCGTGCGAAGTCATGTTCGAGGCGACGACTTCATCAAGAATTTCTTCATAAATTTTGGCTATTTTTGAAGCTGGATGGGCTGCTAGGAAGTCAGCCAGGGCTTGACCCTTGATAGCTTTCTGCGAAACAAAAACCATGTCATAAGGGGATAGTAGTATCGCCCAGGTGCCTAGACGAGAACTGAGTGCGCCTGGCTTGGTCATGAGAACCCTGAAGGGATTGATTCGTGAAATCACATGGATGGTCTGCCCTGTCACATATTTCTGAATAGCGAACAATAGGGCAAGGCACTCCTTCTCTACGGCAGTGTACCTATGTTCAGGTCCTACCATCATCCGGCTGAGATATTAAATGGCTTGTTCATGTCCTGCGTCATTATTCTGGGCTAGCAGAGCGCCGAAAAAATGTTCCATCTCCCGTACAAAGAGCAAAAAGGGCTTTATGGCGACTAGGGCTACCAGAATTAGCAGATTCATCAGGTACTCCTTAATATCCTCAAAGGCACGCTGATATTCCTTATTCCATATAAAAGAGACACCTTTTCTCATGAGTTGAGTGAAGGGTTGGTATCGCCCGAGAGGTTAGATATAAACCTCCTCATATAGGCTAGTCTTCCCTGAAGGCTGTGGAGTCGCGGAGGTTCTTTGGTGGGTTCATCTCCAGGATTGCTTTTGTTTTGTCGGGATCTATGTGAATGCCCCAGAAAGTAATGACAAAGCCCATGAACTTTCCACTGGATACCCCCAGAAAGGACTTGGTAGGATTCATCTTCAGGGTGAGTGCCCGCATGAGGTCGAACACTGTTCTCAAGTCATGTAAATGATCGTTTTTGGAGCGGCTCTTGACGGCGATGTCATCTATGTAACACTCCACCGTCTTGCATAAATGATCTCTGAAGATGACACTCATAGCCCGTTGATATATTGTACTGGCGTTCTTCAAGCCAAAGGGCATGACTATATAACAATATACGCCGATCGACGTTCGAAATGACGTACGCTTCTCGTCATCAGGAGCCATCTTGATTTGATTGTATCCCGAAAAGCCGTCCATAAAGGATATGCGCTCAAAGCCGCACGTATTATCGATCATTATATCGGTGATCGGAAGAGGGAACTCATCCTTAGGGCATGCCGCATTCAGATTGTAAAAATCGATGCAGATTCAGATTTTTTTGTTCTTTTTGATGACTAGCACTACGTTGGCTACCCAGTCTGGGTGCTGTTCTTCATGGATGAAACCGCTAGCTATATGCTTGTTCACTTCCGCCTCGATGGAATTCATAATATCTAGACGAAATCACATCTACTGTTGTTTGAATGGTTTTACGTCCGGATAGATGTTGAGCTTATGGAGTTCTATCTCGGGGTTCAACCCTGGTATGTCTTCATAGCTCCAAGCAAAGACGTCGATGTATTATCTGATGAATTGTAACAACGACTCCCGCTCGTCGTCTATCAGACTTTTACTGATGAAGATTGGCTTTGGAGAGAATTCATTGCCGAGGTTAACTTACATAACCTCATCTTCAGTAGGAGAATCACGAAGTTCGAAGCATTTCTCCTATTGTGTATCTAGTTGCTAGACCCACGGTACCAACTCAAGAGGTTCAAGTAGGTCTTCGTCTTCTTCTTCGACATCAGCGGATGTCATATTGGCAGATAATGTCTGTCTGAATATATCCCCAATACTGCTATCGGAGTCGTAAATGGGTGACTTGGATGAATGGAAGTGCCACTCACATTCTTCGTCAGATCTTTCGGGTTTTGTAGGTGGAGTAACATACCCGAGGCCACGTCTGGATTTGTGATAATGATCCTGAGGCTTCCCTATCGGTGCCGGCGGCTGTAGAGGTAATCGTCGACCACTGCCATAATTTAGACCCGAAGTAGCCTCCATGTCGCACCCCTACTTTTCTATGAAGTACTTGGCTTGAGGACTATATAAGTAGAGCGATAGTCTTCCAGCTTCGGGTCCGAGGTCGGACTCTTGTGGCGTGAAAGATTGAGGACCTTCTTTTAGGCCAAAGATGATTGTGTGATCCCATCCTCTTCTGTCTGAGAACGAAAAGTAAGTGCCTTTTACGGGAGCAAGTCGATTCGGGGTATGGACGGTTGTCACCTGTGTGTGCCGGCTAACGTCTACATAGTCCCGTGCGACATACGTTAGATTAGGCTTATCATACTCAGAATAGTGTAACGACAGCCTCTTATTGATAAAATAAGAAATTTTGTCCACCGGGATTACATCATCAGGAAAGGGGCTATTCGCCTGTGTAACCACATATTTTGCGAGTTCTCCGTCTTCCTTGGCTACCCCCTGCGAGCTTAGAGTTTGGGCCTCTATCTTTGGTAACTTGACCACCAAGGGTTCTGCTTGAGGTATTGACATGCCTAGGAGTGTTGGATCAATACTTGGCTGCTGGCTCATCTTGGAAAGACGGATGACTATCGGCTTGGCAAGGGATTTTGTGTCTTCTAGTCGCCTCGGAGCAGATTTTGGCAATCGGATTACCATCGGTATTGTCGAGGGCTTCGCATCTTTCTGTTGCCTTTGATTGGACTTTGGCAGCCGGATCACCATTGGTCAACAGGTTTTGTCTTTTGACTGGATCTCGGGTGACGGATGACCATTAGTTCCGACTACGCAGGTGTGACCGGAGAATTGAGCACCTCTTTATATAAGGTTGCGACAAGGGGTGCAATACTGCCCGATTTACGGGGTTGGAGACGAATTCTCAAGGGTTCTTCTGGCCCTGCAATGGCCTCTGGTTCGTCCGTTATATGTTTTTGGATTCATCATATAGACAAGCATCTAACGAGTAATAAGATTCAACCCCTTTGAAGGGATCAATGTCGGCAAATTCGGTCTTCAAGGAACTATGTTTACTGACATACTTGAAGCACTGGTAGAGGGAGGATGGCACGATCATATAGTCATGTATCCACGGACGTTCCAGGAGGATATTGTAGGAGGTGTCTACATCTATGACGTAGCAGGTAACTTTTATCCTCAGGTCACCAATCTGGCACTTCAACCGGATCTTCCCTAGGAGATAGCTTGTGTAGTACAAGGGGCGATCATGTAAGTTGGTCTTAATCAACATGTCCTGCGGAGTAAATACGATGTTGGGCATTGCATCTGTGCTACCGTCGTCCTGTAGATCTGCTGTGGGTCTTTCCCTGGAGGCTTGACCTGAGCTAAGTAGGCATCAGCATTCTAGAGTGCTTCGCTTAATGCGACACGAAGATCCTTGGAGAGCCTTAGGAGCTCGTATAACGATGACTTTGCTGGCGTATTAGCCAATTGTGCTAATATATCGATGTTGTAAGGTCTCTCCAGTCCCTGAGGTATATCACTACGGAGTGGCCTATCGAAGCGGGTTTCCCTCGTCTTGGACTTATCCGCCAGAGGGGGCTGAGATGGCCTTGGAACATCAGAAGAAGGCTGAGGATCCACGGCTGGACTATCCCGTACGGGCTGGACTTGTGCTCCAGCCCGGGTAACAACGTCTGCAGCTTCTTCAGCTTCAGCTAAAATTATATGGCAGGCTTTAGACTTCCTACCCTTCTTCTTGTTGGTAGTAGTAGATGACACCCCCTAGGTAACTTCGGGTACCAAGTTTGGATGCACCCACATGATCATTCCTGGCGATGTGGTGAGGGTACCAATCCAGATGTCTGGGTCCGGGCGGGTAGAAGATTATTAACCTCCATCGTTGCCCGGGGGACAGGTATTACCCGGTCTGGAGCACTTGTCGAAAGGAAGTTGCCAAACTGAATGGATACCATGTTCGCCGCCACGGTAAGCTCTTCAAAGTCTATCGACAGATATTTTGAGTGGATAAGACTCTGAATGTATCGCTTCAATTGGAAACAATCATGAATGGCATGATGGACATAGCGGTGAAAGTGATAGTACTTTGGGTCCTCTATTTCTGCTGCTCGAGGCTCGCGCCTTGGTGGAGGGAGCTGGATCCTACCCCCTTACAAGAGCATATCGAAGATAGGTTTAACATGACTATCTTCGAATGAGTAGTTGATCTTGGGCCACTAACCTTCCGCCTATTTTTGTTCGGGCTTCTGAGTCGCATCAGTGACCATGGCCTGTTTGCCCTTATTGTCCCGGTTGGTGGTGGCACCACTGTTGTTGTTACTGGAAGTGGAACCAGGACGTCTGCCCTTATTTTCTCCGTCTGGGATGTGTAACCCCAGCGGGCGAGCCTTCTTCAATTTTACCTCCGCGTTGGTATCACTTATGATGAAGGTCGTCCAATCCCTGAACTGATCGTCACCCATCCAGAGGCTAATTGCAGGGAGCAGCTTCTTCCGGAAGATTTCAATCAGAGAGCTCTCGAGATTGCCCTGAGGCAATCTCATCGCGGTTTGGCGGAACCGCTCGATATAGTTCCTCGTCAGCTCCCTCTCTCTCTGAACAACGTCTATGAGAGATGACATCATCACATCATGTCCACCTCGTAGAATCTTTCCAAGAACATGTGCTTCAAGCCGTCAAACAAATGGATACATTTGTCGGGGAGGTTGCGGTACTAGTCGAACGCGATCCCCTCCAATGCTCGATGAATAATCGGGTGAGGATGGCGTCACTATACGGCAAGTGGTCGGTGGTGACTTCAAAGTAAGTCATGTACCGACTAGCAGAGGTCTTTCCATCATAAGAATCGATATGGAACAACTTCTACCGTGGTAGAAAAGGTACGTCCCTCCATGCGACGGGATATGGCTACCGTATTCTGAGATCCCGAGAGAAGTTCCGGGCATTGAACATCGCTCGAAGCACCTGGACTTCCCTCCTAGCCTCCTTGGCTTCATCTGCAGCTGAAGGAACGGATGGTGCTATGGGATCCTCACCAAATGGAGGGGCGGATGTGTTGGAGTCCGCGTTGACTGCGGGTCCCAAGCTTGTTTGTCCGAGCGTCCTCGCTGGTTGAGCTGGCAAGGCGGCTTTGATCACGTCCATCGACTTGACTAAGGCCAGGAGCATGGCTTCGAGCACTTCTAGCCGTTGTCGGTCGGAAGGCGCTTCATGATCGTCGTCAGTCATAAAGACTGTTCTTACATGGGTAGAGATGGAAGGGATTGTGGTAGAGGTACTCTAGGTGCCGTACCCTTGTATAGAGAAATCGTCCGAAAATGTCTTAATATCATCTTTGTCAGACTCGGAAGGGGTGCTACCCCTTGTGCAGGAAACCGTATCGTCTTGGCGAGGGTGGTGGCCTTCAGGGAAATCTGATTCTGTTGCAGAGTTCTGGGGGATCTCTACCTCCTGCGTGTGCTCTTGGTACACCGGGTTGTCGCATACATTGAGGGGGCTACTACCCCCAGCTTCATCTACTCTTAAGGAGACTGAAGACACACCTCCAGGTGCCGAAAGCTTCTTCTTGGATCGAGTACCTAAATAGATACCTCCTGTGGTTGATAGGAACCCCCCAGATGAGGGTCTCCTTGTAATACTGGACGAGATGGCCTAGCTGGAAGAGCCTGTCTTCTTTTCTCTCTTGCCAGGAGAAACTTTTTGAGTTGAATTACAGGAGGCGAAAGGAAATTATTCGTCTCCTAAAATTTGTACCTGTCGGACAGGTGCTGGCTGCTGCAGTCGCTGGAAAACTGACTGCCGGTCTTCAGACGCTGCTGATTTCTTACTGCAGCAGTTGATGATGACTTGAGTGCAACGATGCCCCGAGAGGGACTCATTGCATACTGACGCTGCCGTCTTGCGCTTGTGAGTAATCATGTTACGTAAGTCAGTAGGAAGCTGCTCTGCCTTTGCACCAAACTTGTGAACTCGGGGATCCTGAGCGCACGAGTGCTTAGGCATCATATTTGCTCCCTGATCCGTGGCTAGTAAAAATACTTGCTCTGGATCTTTAGAGGGCGAATATAAAGACCTACCATGTCCGTTAGCCCTGGGGGACTGGACGCGAGTGGTTCTGTACAACTTTCCATCAGGAGCCCGTGTAACAGTTAACAGGGCCCACTGATAGTTAGCAACTTGGACAGTTGACTGGGCTGGTTGAGCCCACACTGCCCTAGACCTTTTTGACTTAACGCCCAAAGGCGGATAGTAAAAAGTGTCCTGACTGATACATCCTGCATCTTTAGTGGGCCGTATGGCATCGGGCCCACATGAGAGGCGGTCGAACACAGAGCTTCTAACAGGGCCGCATGAGACGTCATATCTATGGACATGATTAGTCTTCGCATGGACCATCTTCTTGTGGCTAGAGCTGGCTGCCGTATGAAACATCTTCATGCAGCGAGAGTTGGCTACCGCATGAGTTGTCTGCCTACGGCCAGAGTTAGCTATTGTATGGGAAGACTGTCCATCTCCTCTCTGCGGTCTTCTCTTTGTCCGTATGGAGTTCCCTTGTGCCTCCAAACTCAGCATCGTAGTATTTTCCTCTGCTGAGTTTGGGGACAGTGGGGTCCTCTGCGGTCGAAAATAAAGCCATAGAAGAGTTCTGGTCACCGTCTTGGGCTGCAGAAGGAGCTTCTTCGAGAACTTGGTCCGGGACAACAGTTTTGCGTACCGACGCCTTGCGAGTCATCTTCGGGTTGGCTCGCTTCTGAGACGGGCTGGCGCATCCTTCAGAGAGCAATTCTTCGAAGGCTTGTTGGTCGAAGTAGACCACAAGCATTTGCTGTGTAGAGCCGAGCTTGGATGTATCAGATTGCGTCACCAACTTCTCATCGAAAGAGAAGGAAGTCCCCAGTAGAGTCGCCATCGTGTTTGCTATAAAAAAATCAATAATAGGTACTACAGAACACTGAAATTGATTACAAACTCGCTTGTACAAAGAAGAGCCTAGAAAAAAAAGCCTAGGAAACAATCTAAGTACAATTGTTTAGTTTTGATTCTGGGGGGTGACGGTGGAGTCTCGAAAAAGTGCTATCAACTCTGTCTTACTCCGTGGACTATCTGATGCAGTCTCTAGCTGTAATGACTGTGGTTCGTATTACGTATTTCTTGAATACGTGTACATATTTATTCTTGTATTGCATGATTTTCTTGCTTAATTTCCTCCCTGGGCTTGGTTTATTCTTGGTTTGGGTTGGCTTGGTTCGGTTTGGGATTGCTCTTGGTTCATCATGAACCAAGGGGTGAACCCCCTACCTACTGCCACCATCCTCCTTTATAACCCACCTAACTTTTCTCTCTCCTCCACTTTCTCATTAACTCTTCTTCTTTTTCCATTAAATCCACCACCAACCAAGAACACCCCTTAGGCAAGTACAACTTGCTTCCACAAGAGAGCCCATTTTTATTGTTCTATTAGCTTCTCCTCATGTTTCTAAGACACATTAGAACTTGTCATTTTCTATTTTGAGGCTTTAATTTTTGTAGATCTAGAAATTAGTTATTTTCGGATTTTGGTGGTTTTGATCTATCAAACTTCTTTGTTTTCAAGTTTTGATGGTTCTATGTTGTAGAGAATTTTATTCTACCCAATTTTGACCTTTGAAAAGTTGGATTTGGACTTATTTTGACCAAGTTATGGACTTTTGAAGCTTTGGGTTCAAACCATGGAGTTTTTGCTGATTTGGAGAAGACAGTGAGCAGTGCGCGAGCTTTTTAGCTTGTATCACTGAGCTGCACGTGCTCTTTAGCACAGCACAGTCTGACTCATACGCTGCCTTGATGAGGAGTCGTATGGAGTACATACGCTGCCTTGATGAGGAGTCGTATGGAGTACATACGCTGCCTTGATGAGGAGTCGTATGGACCTCATACGCTGTCTTGATGAGGAGTCGTATGGAGTACATACACTGCCTTTTGGAAGCGTATATCTTGCATACGCTGCCTTGACAAGGAGTCGTATGGACCTCATACGCTGCCTTGAAGAGGAGTCGTATGGACCTCATATGCTGCCTTGAAGAGGAGTCGTATGGACCTCATACGCTGCCTTGAAGAGGAGTCGTATGGAGTACATACGCTGCCTTTTGGAAGCGTATGTCTTGCATACGCTGACTTGAGCATAGCCTGACTTGAGCGTAGCCTGACTTGAGCGCAGCCCGACTTGAGCGCAGTCTGACTCAGGCGCAACCTGATGTTTAGGCGCAACTGGACCTGACCCTACTTACCCTGGATCTTCTATAGCACTGTATATTGATATTTTATTTTATATTTAACGTCCATTTTATATCCTTACGCCTTTTGTACTGAACTTGATAATCACGAATTTACTTGATATGTTTGGAATTAATATTTGAGCATGACATGATAGTGACCCGTAGTGGTGCACTCCTGACATAATAACTTGACATGACCTGATAGTGGCCCGTCGTGGCGCACTCCTGACAAGTACACTTGGCATGATAACCTGACATGATGATCTCGAATAGCTGTTGCGACGGCTACCTGATATGACATGACCTGTAAAATTAATCTGGACACCGTAGGCGATTGTGTTTGTATAAATAAACCAGTCCTGTCTTGCATCATGTCTAGGACAGGGACTCCTGAGTTCCACGGTCAGGAGTACCTACTAAAATGGACTAAGGCTAATAACTAGATTAATACATTAGTCATGACGAGATTTCCCAGCTACAGGCAATCCCGTTACCTGGGCACGCCTTGGGATCTGTAGCCTGCCGTCGAGTAGGGAACATTTCCAGCACACTGTCATGTGTTGCACCCTTCAAGCTACCTAAGGGTACATTCGTTTCCTGGACGATGTACCCACCTGAATTCAACTCTAATCTTTTAACCCGGGTAACCTGGATGGTCTGCAGGGCTTGTGGCTGTGGAACAATCTCACTGCATCTTATTAGTAATTAGGCTTGTGACAACCCTAGTTAGTTAAAGTATCAAGCCGTAATTCTTGCTTGGCCGTGAAGTGATTGGACGGAGTCTAACCAGTCTAGTCTTGCCCTGATCATGTTTCAGATTATTGAATGACCAGAATGCTTGTATTTATTTTTTCGATAAATGGTGAGAATTCCAAGTTCTGTTCAGACGAAGGGTTACAACCCCGGTCCTTGTTTGGTTTACGGGTTGTAACCTGGTTATCTGAATAGTTCCATGGTTATCTCGTCGTATATCATCCTGGTGTATTTTCTTTATTTCCAGTTCTTACTTTTATTTATATCTTGTGCTGATTGCTGGTTTTAGTTCTTAAGTGAAGCTTCCTTTGTGGCACTTGCTCTTTCTGGGGTCTGACCCAGCTAGTTTTGTGTGGCCAGATTTCGGAGCAGCTCCAGAGGATCTACCGACCTTCCAGCTAGATGGTGGCCACTAGACGGAACCCTGGCAACGAGTGGGTTATTTTTGGCCCTCCAACTCTATTGTAAAAAAAATATTCTTTTGAGGCGTTTAGCCGAAGAGCACCTGTTTAGCTCGATTGCACTTACTTACTGTCTGCCTACGTGCTGTAACATGATTAACAGATCCTAGGGTTGATCATGCATGACTAAACTATTGCTAGTCCTGACATTTTGTAATGACTAGCTTCATGATCAACTGAATATGTAATGTTTGGGACGCCTTACTATTGTATATTTGATGATCATACATCTTGTGACTTTTACTTACTTGCTTATGATTGAGATACTAGGCTTGTTCATGACCTTAAGAGACTGTTGGCTTGTAGATAAACCCTCATGTATCTAGACAGCCGTGACCGTATAGCGAGAAGGATTCCATTTCATATACGTAGCTGGCTATGTCTGCCCCCGCTCTCCAGTATTCTGGTTCTGGGGCGTGACATGGTTTAAGTGGTGGCCCATGCATATCTTGTAAATCAAGATATGTGAGGGTTTACCGAATAGATGTCTCAATCAGTATTCGTCCTTGATCTCTGCTCGTATCTTCTGAATCCCTGGATTCTTGTCCTGATCATATGCTTGTAGCGTTGATCTGTCCTGGCCCTTCCTTATTGTTCCCTATGTCGTCTTCTTCAGCGACATTGTTCGTGGTCCTACCGACCAGCAAGGCGGAGCACCTCCCGCGGACCAGCAGCAACCTGGAGATCAAGCCCAGCATTCCGGAGTAGCCTCCAGAGTCATGCCTTCTGGCGAAGAGCCACCAGTCCAGCCAGTTCAACCTGTAGAACATGATGATGGCACTTTGGTAGGACTCGTCAGGACCTTGATAGCTTCCCAAGAACGGCGTGGAGATGCCTTGCACCAGGCAGTGATGGATGCTTTGACCCGGGGTGGTCATCAGGGTAACAGCGCGGCCAACAGCTTCAAGCGCTTGAACCCTCCATTCTTCGACGGTAGTGAAGATGCTATCGCAGCAGATGCATGGCTTCAGGACACAGAGGTGATTCTAGAAGCAGCCAGGACCCCAGAGAACGAGAAGGTGGTCGTTGTGCGCCTGCAGTTGTTAGATCTTGCCCACAGCTGGTGGGCAGCGCAGGCCGTTGGATTAGCAGCATCCATTGCTTGGGCAGTATTCAGAGAGAGATTCCAGACCAAAAATTTCGATACCGTGGCTCGGTATGATCTGCAGACGAGGTTTACCAATCTGAAGCAAGGAGGTAGAACGGTCGACGGATATACGACCGAGTTTTCCAGACTCAGTCGGTTTCCTCCCACTTTGGTGGCAACCGATTATGATAGAGCCCAGCGGTTCCAGCAGGGACTTCACCTGGAGATCTTGTTGACAGTTGAGCAGTTTGAGCATCAGACTTTTGATACAGTCTTGAGAGCAGCCCGGAGGCATGAGTATACCTCCCAGAGGATTGTGGATAGGGCCGAAGGTCGGAAGAGATCTCACGGCCAGATGAATCAGTCTTCAGCACCGGCCCCGACAGCCAGGGCTTTGACTATTGGAGCTCCGAGGCGAGCGGCCTCAGTAACGTCGGTTCAGCATTCAACTCCGACGCACCCTCAGCAGCAGAAGCAGAAGCAATCTTCCGCAGCGTGTTGTTCTCATTGTGGGAAGCCAGGCCATGTGGTGGCAGAATGTCGCAGGGCACAGGGATTGTGTCTGACTTGTGGAGCACCAGACCATAGGGTTGGATCCTGCCCGAATAGGGGTGGTTCATCATCGTCCAACCTTTCTAGCTCTTCGGTGAGAGGACCAGCTCCGGTCCAGTAGCAGCAGTATCCATTGTCGAGGCCCTTGCCGCCTCAGACCCAAGTGTTCCAGCAGCAGAACCACCAGCAGTATGCACAAGTCCAAGCCCAGAGTCAGACCATGCAGCGAGGATTTCAGCAGAGGGGACCAGCACCCCGAGGGCACGGTCAGGCTATGGTGATGACCGTAGAGGAAGGATTGGCACCAGGAGAGGTAGTGGCAGGTACTATTCTCGTCAACTCCTTTCCAGCTTCAGCTTTATTTGATTCTGGTGCATCGTATTCATTTATGTCTGCACGATTCACGACACGGGTAGGATTGGAGCCCGAGTCATTATCAGTAAGGCTTAATATACTTACTGGTAACGGACTTGTGGGAGTAGATAGAGTGTTTTCCTCGTGTCGAATCGTAGTTAGCGGTAGAGAATTCCCCGCTAGATTGATAGAGTTCCCGATGGCCGATTATGATATGGTCCTAGGGATGGATTGGTTGAGGAACCAGTATGCTAGGATAGACTGCCACATTGGCAGGGTTATTTTTAGCATTCCAGGCGAGCCGGAGTTTTATTTCTTTCGAGGCGAAGTTGAGTCATCTCCTCCAGTATTGCGGATGGCAGTAGCAGCAGTTCAGTTGCCCAGGATAGTCGAGGAGTTTCCAGAGGTTTTCCCAGAAGAACTTCCAGGTATGCCTCCGGAGCGGGAGATCGAGTTCACTATAGACTTGATTCCCGGGACAGCCCCAGTGTCAGAGAGAGTCTACAGGATGGCACCGTCAGAGTTGGAGATATTGTACAAGATGATTGAAGAACTCAGAACCAAGGGATTCATTCGTGCTAGTGGATCGCCTTGGGGAGCCCCGATGCTTCTCGTAAAAAAGAAGGATGGTACGTCCAGGTTATGTGTTGATTATCGTACCTTGAACTCAGTGACAATCAAGAACAGATACCCTCTTCCGAGGATAGATGACTTGTTTGATCAACTCAAAGGGGCTTTAGTATTCTCGAAGATTGATTTGCGCTCAGGTTATCATCAGATCAGAGTCAGAGAGCAGGACATCCCGAAGACATCTTTTAGATCGAGATATGGGCATTGGGAATTCCTTGTTATGCCTTTTGGAGCAACCAATGCGCCGACAGTATTCATGGACCTCATGAATCGCATCTTCATGCCTCACATGGATCAGTTTATGATTGTGTTCTTGGATGACATTCTGGTCTACAGCAAGAGTGAGGCGGAGCATGAGCAGCATCTCCGTATAGTTCTTCAGATCCTCAGAGAGCACCAGTTATATGCCAAGTTCAGTAAATACGAGTTTTGGCACGATCGTATTTCGTACTTGGGTCATATCATCACTCGAGGAGGAGTAGAAGTGGATCCCCAGAAGATTGTGGCTATTGAGTCATGGCCAGTGCCCAGCACAGTTGCAGAGGTTCGTAGTTTTCTTGGATTGGCCGGCTACTACCGGCAATTTGTTTCGGATTTTGCTCGAATTTCAGTGCCATTGACGTAGTTGACCTGCAAGGATGCGCAGTTTGCTTGGACAGCAGAGTGTCAGAGTTCTTTTGAGCAGTTGAAGCGAGGCCTGATAACAGCTCCTATTCTCACGCTTCCAGATGGGACCGGAAGATTCTCAGTGTACTGTGATGCTTCAGGCAGAGGTTTAGGATGTATTCTGATATAGCATGGGAAGGTAATAGCTTATGCGTCACGACAACTTCGTGATCATGAGAGGAATTACCCAACCTATGACTTGGAGCTGGCAGCAGTGGTGTTTGCACTTAAGTTGTGGAGGTACTACTTGTATGGAGACAGGGTGGAGATTTTCACCGACCACAAGAGCCTGAAGTATGTTTTCACCCAGAAGGATCTTATCATGCGTCAGAGAAGGTGGCTGGAGCTTCTTGTGGATTATGATGTCAACCTGCAGTATTATCTTAGGAAGGCCAATGTTGTTGCGGATGCATTGAGCAGGAGAGCCGGAGTTTATTTTCTAACAGCGCAACCAGAGCTGTTAGCAGATCTTCAGAAGATGGGTATTGAAGTTGTTCTCCCTTCCAGTGTGGCCTTGATGGCCAGTATGCAAGTTCAGTCCACTATAGTCGAAAGGATCCGGATGGCGCAGTCGGCAGATTCTAAGCTTCAGCGACTCAGAGCAGAGTGTGAGGCAGGACGAAGACCAGAGTTGTGCATTCATGAGGATGGTACACTTCGACATGGTAAGCGTCTTTGTGTACCCAGCGGAGATATTCGGCAGGAGATCATGTCAGAAGCGCACAGTTTGCAGTATTCCATCCATCCCGGCAGTATGAAGATGTACCGTGATATTCGGCAGCATTTCTGGTGGAATGGCATGAAGCGAGAGATAGCTCGGTTTGTCTCTCGGTGTTTGGTTTGCCAACAAGTTAAAGCCGAACATCAGAGACCGGCTGGACTTCTTCAGCCCTTACCGATTCCAGAATGGAAGTGGGAGCATGTGACCATGGATTTTGTGACTGGACTACCTAGATCCCCAGCTGGTAGAGATGCTATCTGGGTTATAGTTGACAGGCTCACGAAAGTGGCTCACTTTCTTCCATTCAGAGTTGGTCAGTCGACGGCTCAGTTAGCAGAGATGTACCTCAGGCAGATTGTCAGATTGTACGGTGTGCCAGTCAGTATCACCTCGGACCGAGATTCAAGATTTATGTCGCACTTTTGGCGTAGCTTGCAAGAGAGTTTGGGAACTCATCTCCAGTTCAGTTCAGCATATCACCCGCAGACAGATGGCCAGTCGGAGCGCACGATCCAGACTCTTGAAGATATGTTGCGATCTTGCACACTTGACTTTGGTGGTTCATGGGAAGATCACTTGCACCTGGTGGAATTCTCGTACAACAACAATTTCCAGCCAGTATCCAGATGGCACCGTTCGAGGAACTGTATGGTAGGAAGTGCAGATCCCCGCTAGCCTGGGATGATGTTGGAGAGAGACAGATGCTCGGTCCAGAAATAATTGCCCAGACAGTTGAAGTGGTCAGGCGAGTCAGAGATCATCTTCGAGTTGCCCAAGATCGCCAGCGCCATTGGGCCGATTCTCATCGACGCCCTCTCGAGTTTTCGGTCGACGATCATGTATTCCTGAGGATTTTGCCTAACCGTGGCGTCATTCGTTTCGGCGTACGGGGCAAGCTTAGTCCTAGGTATATAGGACCGTTTGACATTCTGGAGCGAGTAGGAGATGTATCCTATCGTCTCGCTCTTCCACCGTCGCTAAGCGAGGTGCATGACGTGTTCCATGTATCCCAATTACGACGGTATATCCCGGACCCGAGCCACATCCTGGATCATTCAGAATTGGTTGTTGGTACCAACCTTTCGTATGAGGAGAGGTCCGTGTCTATATTGGACCGGAGAGAGAAGATCCTTAAGAACAAGACTATCAAGTTAGTCCGAGTTGCTTGGGGTAATCACTCTTTGGGGGAGTCAACGTGGGAGCGTGAGGATGATATCCGATCGCGATATCCTGACTTGTTTGACTCATGAGGTATAATGTCTTTCTTATGCCTCATGCCTTCGATTCCTTGCTTGAATGAGTGATTGTCTGCCTAGTTATAGCTTGCATGTGATTAATGTAGCTTGTCATTGCTCCTCTAGCCTCTTGATTAAATTCCGAGGGTGGAATTCTTTTAAGGTGGGTAGAGTTGTAATGACTGTGGTTCGTATTACGTATTTCTGGAATACGTGTACGTATTTATTCTTGTATTGTATAATTTCCTTGCTTAATTTCCTCCCTGGGCTTGGTTTATTCTTGGTTTGGGTTGGCTTGGTTCGGTTTGGGATTGCTCTTGGTTCATCATGAACCAAGGGGTGAACCCCCTACCTACCACCACCATTCCCCTTTATAACCCACCTAACTTTTCTCTCTCCTCGACTTTCTCATTAACTCTTCTTCCTTCTCCATTAAACCCACCACCAACCAAGAACACCCTTTAGGCAAGTGCAACATGCTTCCATAAGAGGGTCCATTTTTATTGTTTCATTAGCTTCTCCTCATATTTCTAAGACACATTAGAACTTGTCATTTTCCATTTTGAGGCTTTAATTTTTGTAGATCTAGAAATTAGTTATTTTTGGACTTTGGTGGTTTTGATCTATCAAACTTCTTTGTTTTCAAGTTCTGATGGTTACATGTTGTAGAGAATTTTATTCTACCCAATTTTGACCATTGAAAAGTTAGATTTGGACTAATTTTGACCAAGTTATGGACTTTTGAAGCTTTGGGTTCAAACCATGGAGTACATACGCTGCCTTGATGAGTAGTCGTATGGACCTCATACGCTGGCTTGATGAGGAGTCGTATGGACCTCATACGCTGCCTTGATGAGGAGTCGTATGGAGTACATACGCTGCCTTTTGGAAGCGTATGTCTTGCATACGCTGCCTTGACAAGGAGTCGTATAGACCTCATACGCTGCCTTGAAGAGGAGTCGTATGGACCTCATACGCTGCCTTGAAGAGGAGTCGTATGGACCTCATACGCTGCCTTGAAGAGGAGTCGTATTGAGTACATACGCTGCCTTTTGGAAGCGTATGTCTTGCATACGCTGACTTGAGCGTAGCCTGACTTGAGCGCAGCCTGACTTGAGCGTAGCCTGACTTGAGCGTAGCCCGACTTGAGCGCAGCCCGACTTGAGCACAGTCTGACTCAGGCGTAACTTGATGTTTAGGCGCAACTGGACCTGACCCTACTTACCCTGGATCTTCTATAGCCCTGTATATTGATATTTTATTATATATACGTCCATTTTATATCCTTACGCCTTTTGTACTGAACTTGATAATCATGAATTTACTTGATATGTTTGGAATTGATATTTGAGCATGACATGATAGTGACCCGTAGTGGTGCACTCCTGACATAATAACTTGACATGACCTGATAGTGGCCCGTCGTGTCGCACTCCTGACAAGTACACTTGGCATGATAACCTGACATGATGATCTCGAATAGCTGTTGCGACGGCTACCTAACATGACATGACCTGTATAATTAATCTGGACACCATGGGCGATTGTGTTTGTGTAAATAAACCAGTCCTGTCTTGCATCATGTCTAGGACAGGGACTCCTGAGTACCACGGTCAGGAGTACCTACTAAAATAGACTAAGGCTAATAACTAGATTAATACATTAGTCATGACGAGATTTCCCAGCTATAGGCAATCCCGTTACCTGGGCACGCCTTAGGATATGTAGCCTGCCGTCGAGTAGGGCACATTTCCAGCACACTGTCATGTGTTGCACCCTTCAAGCTACCTAAGGGTACATTCGTTTCCTGGACGATGTACCCACCTGAATTCAACTCTAATCTTTTAACCCGGGTAACCTGGATGGTCTGCAGGGCTTGTGGCTGTGAAACAATCTCCCTGCATCTTGTTAGTAATTAGGCTTGTGACAACCCTAGTTAGTTAAAGTATCAAGCCGTAATTCTTGCTTGGTCGTGAAGTGATTGGACGGAGTCTAACCAGTCTAGTCTTGCACTGATCCTGTTCCAGATTATTGAATGACCAGAATACTTGTATTTATTTTACCGATAAATGGTGAGAATTCCAAGTTCTGTTCAGACGAAGGGTTACAACCCCGGTCCTTGTTTGGTTTACGGGTTGTAACCTGGTTATCTAAATAGTTCCATGGTTATCTCGTCGTATATCATCCTGGTGTATTTTCTTTATTTGCAGTTCTTACTTTTATTTATATCTTGTGCTGATTGCTGGTTTTAGTTCTTAAGTGAAGCTTCTTTTGTGGCACTTGCTCTTTCTGGGGTCTCACCCAGCTGGTTTTGTGTGGCCAGATTTTGGAGCAGCTCCAGAGGATCTACCGACCTTCCAGCCAGATGGTGGCCACTAGACAGAACCCTGGCAACGAGTGGGTTATTTTTGGCCCTCCCACTCTATTGTAAAAAAAATATTCTTTTGAGGCGTTTAGCCGACGAGCACCTGTTTAGCTCGATTGCACTTACTTACTGTCTGCCTACGGGCTGTAACATGATTAACAGATCCTAGGGTTGATCATGCATGACTAAACTCTTGCCAGTCCTGACATTTTGTAACGACTAGCTTCATGATCAACTGAATATGTAATGTTTGGGACGCCTTACTATTGTATATTTGATGATCATACATCTTGTGACTTTTACTTACTTACTTGTGATTAAGACACTAGGCTTGTTCATGACCTTAATAGACTGTTTGCTTGTAGATAAACCCTCATGTATCTAGACAGCCGTGACCGTATAGCGAGATGGATTCCATTTCATATACGTAGCTGGCTATGTCTGCCCCCGCTCTCCAGTATTCTGGTTCTGGGGCGTGACACTAGCTCGTGAAGATATTGTTTTTTTTAAGGTTGCCAGCCTTTTGCAGGGGTGTGGAATCCTGTTATTTATAATAGGATGGATTTTGAGCCGCATAGACGGCTTACGGCCACATGGCTGATTAGCACGCGAAGACTCGTTCTTGGGCTGCCATCTGTCGGTTTGTTGTGATTTTGTTACAGCATATCTGGGTAGTTGAGGAATTGGTCAGATTGCCACATATCCCGTTGCGTATAGCATTCTCAGTCTTCGATCATGCAGGGTCGCATGAGACTCATGCATGCTGCCTGGATCATAATTACTCCCGGTTGTATGAAGTTCTGGAATTTTTGGGGTCGCATAATCTGGGCCGCATTAGTGTCATGCGGCCTAGACGACACTCTTCTGGCTGCATGGAGGTGTACGAACCCTACTTTTGGGCGACGTCCCATATCTTAGCTTTCTTGTCGAAGTGTCAGAACTGTCATATTTTGCCAGGACTTGTCAGCTTTATCAGTCGAAATGCTCCTCCTTGGTCGTATATTTTCCTTCTACAGCTATTCATCGATGGGCCGCATATGACTTTGAACAGTGATGTGGCTTTCCTTCATGCGGACCTATTTGGCCTAAGGTACCTATGCAGCAATTTGTAATCCGCATGAACTCTATATTTTTTATGTTTCTACATTATATTGTTGTGATTTATCAGTATTGAGTGTTCTACCGAAGGGGTCGGCGAACCCAGGGACAAAATGTGCTTCTGTGTATTTATTGTTATTTATTAAACTGCAGGGAGAAAATATGATTCTTTGGACCTTCTTTAATTTATTTTTTTAATTTTTTTTGTAATTTAGCGACATTTAGTGATGCAGGAAACGTCGGTAAACGTCGGTAAGTCAGCAGGTATACCGACGCCTACCGACGTATTTGTACGTCGGTAAGCGTCGGTAAACGTTGCTAAATGACGCTAATCTTCCAGGATTTCCCTCGTTAACGGAATCGGTAAACGTCGGTAAGTATTCTAATTACATCGCTAGAAGTTCTAGGATTTACTGTCGTGTACCAACGTAATAAACGTCGCTATATTACTGACGGTGCGCCGGTGAACGTCGGTAAATGTTCCATGATTATCGAGGTACTTGTGCGTCGATAAGCATCGGTAAGAGGGACGATTAGCGACGTTTTACCTGTTAGTGACTAGGCTTTCTGCAACAACAATAAAACGTCGCTAAATATGTCGAAAAATGATCTTAGCGACGTTTTCATCCTTTTTAGCGACGTTTTTGGGCGTCGCTAATATGACTTATTATGGTAATGCAAATATTGTGCTCTATCTTCCTTTAGATCATGTGACTGAGTTGTATTACATATGTCATATTAATCCTCCATGTGGAGATGAAAGGGTATATTCCATAATTGTTAGATGCTAGATATTACAGACGACTAATACAGAGTTCTACTGCTGATACTGCGACGTAGGCTGGACGTACCCATGTGCTCGTACCCCTAAACCAGGTGCGGGTTATGACAATATCATACATTAGACACACTTAAACACTGAATTAACATGTATATCTCATATATAGGTTTTTTGACTCAACTTTGGGCCTCTATTAACATTTACTGCTCAAGACCGCAGACGAGTACATTCTCTGATAGTTTTCATTACTTTGATACTTTCTATATATTCAGTTGTAGTATTTTACTTGATTCCTGATACGAGGTTACACGGACTAATATATATTGGATCCCATTACACTAAAAAAATGATCATTTATGGCACGCAAAATGCGCCGTAAATGATCTTTTATGGCGTACATTTTGGTGTCGTAAAATGTTATGCCGTAAATGAACACGACGTGCATTTGAACGTTGTAAATAACCATCACCATCGTTTTTACAATGCACATTAGGACATTGTAAGAAAGATGGAGAGTGTTATTTACCGCGATCAAATGTGCACTGTAAATAATAGGGTCATTTACGCATAACCTTTTACGGCACCAAAATGTATGCCATAGAAGATCATTTACGGCGCATTACGCGTGTCGTAAATAATTGTTTTTCTTGTACATGACTTCCTCCATCTTTTTACAATCTTCTTTCGAACGCTGTAAATGACCATCTCCATCTTTTTACAACACAATCGAATGTTGCAAATGATCGTTTGGAATGGAAAAAATATTAAAGAAATTTATGGAAAAATTGAGCCTAAAAATCAAATTTATTTCGTAGACATTAATTATATGTCAGGCCTTAGCCCTCAAATTTCCCAAACACAGGTAACTATATACTCGTGCACATATGAGAATCCATTTCTTTCAAATGCTTGATCAGGGACTTGAACATCCAATCTCAAGTATAGGAAGACACTGTCCAGAAACATCACGAGTTTAAAACACTTCTATATTTTATTATAAAAGGCTTACTGACACTCGATAACACTATCAAGGCGTTTCTCAAGTTACAAGATCGCACTCAATTTTATTCATGAATCAAACAAAGCTTCATATAATGATAGTGAGCAACAACATCGAGATGAAGTACATAACTGCTTCCCTAGTTTACAATAATACATACACAGCCAATGCCTGGGCCTCTTAGGTATCATCTTCTAATCCACATACCAAATTAGCAGGTACTGGCACATCAATCATCTAAGAGGCCTGAAGGGAGGCATATGTATATGAGTAGATAAAGATATGTCAGTAAGAGTCGTCTATTGATTACCATCTTGGCCTGTTGGTCTGTAAATGCCTTTATTGAAACACTCCTAATTATATATCCATCTGAAAAGTTATAGTAGACCAAGAAACCATTTCCTACACAGAAGCAAGCATATCTTGCACAAAAGCATGTCCCGGCAGTAGAATTCAACTCTTTTTGGGCGACTTCCAGTACTCTAAAATTACACATAGTCGACTACTTGGAAATTGATAATAAATTGATTAAGACATAAAATGAGAAAACAATACCAATATTAAAATAATAGGTAAAGCAGTATAAAGTAACATGAAAAGCACCACATAAATTCCTTATAGTCGATTTCCACCAATGTAAGAAGTGGATTAAAAACAAAAATAACTGATAGGAAAGACATTGCACAAAAGAACCAGAAAGTAACTATAATACAAATTATAAATAGTAAATAGAAGAAAGTAAATTATAAAACATGTTTTAAATTCCAAGACCTATGATTTGGAAATAGTATTTACTAGGAGAAACACTTACAGTTGGAGCAAGAAGACCACCAAAAATAATAATTCTAGCAACGAGTGAGAAATATGTAGCATAATACTGCTTCAGATTTGTAGGTGTCTGCATATGATAATGAGTCCCTTAAATATATTGAAGAGTGCTATCCTTTAAAGTAAAACCCAAGTTGACCAAATTAATGCCGATATATTGTCCTGTGAACAATAATGCTAAAGAAGTAATATATGAACATATTCATGAAGTACGAAGAGAAATGCAAGGTTCTGCTACTATATTGACATATGCCTAGATAATAGCTTCTGCATCAAAGTCATAACTACTACTGGTCCCATCAACAACATTTAAAATCCTGACTTTAGCAATTTCTGGAACCTGTGATTCAATCCAGTCTCTGGACGGACTAACTCTACATGGTCACAAACGAATCAGATACAACCTTTAACTTACTGGTTATGAATACACTACAATTATTAGACAAAACTAAGAGAATATACATGTTCCACATTATCAAATTCTTAACAATGACACGGAGCATGATAAAGTCAGGCCTTACATACTGTAAATCTGTAAAGAATGGCAGTTTAAGGGCAAGTCACCCAACAACAAGCAATAATAAGAAATGTATAGAAACAAGTTTAACCTGCCCGATGCTGCGGGTGTAACCTTCAGTTACTCGTCCCACATGTAAATTTCTCTCCTAGTGAAAGATGAAACTTCCAGTCAATATATATATATGAATTTTAAGGAATTAGCTAATAGGGAGAGAGTGAGAAAAAAACATCAGCATATGGTAGTTAGTAAGAACTAATAACTTATGAAAACATACATTATGAAGTTACTTGCTGCTTGTGTACCAGAAAAGCCGATCAACAAAACTATCAACAGACCAAAATGCATCTCCACCTTGCCCTTTCTAGAAATATTCAAGTTAAATCCTATAGTAAAGAAGAAAAATTACAGGTTTCATGATAGGATACCTAAAGCTACAAGTCCTAAAGCACATCCTGCAGCAACAGCATATCCTTCTCTTTCGAGTACATTATGTCCACTACTTCTGCAACCTATTTTACCAACAAGACAGTCCGTATATAAACATTCCATAAGAGGATCAGCGAGATTGCCAGTGAGATACCAACATCCAAATTCAAGGTACGCAGAACATGTTCGTGTTTATGTGTTTGTATGGGTGTGCTTACGAGTTTAGGGCAGTAAAAGAGGAGTATGTGGTATATTCTAATTCTTTGAATCCAATATAAGATTTTTATTTTATTTCAATTAAGGCACTTTGTTTTTGCATCATATTTTACTATACTTCTTAATGCTGCGAGATACTACTGTTATAGAGAATTTTTTGTCCTAACCTGTTTGGTGTGCATTTGTATTATCCAGATACGTCATGCCACCATAAGGCCTTAGACCATTAAATTGAGAAACAATTAAGAGATTCAACATCAAATAATTAGCATATTAACATTTATATGTAGAGACTAAAGAATATGTATTTTTCTCTCTAAAGAATATGTATATGATATCATTTATTTCTATAATGACAGATAAAAGAGACGGGCATGTCTCTTGGTTTATGTATGATTCAAATCATTCCCTATTACTTTAATCTAACACTCAGATTAGCAGAGACTACATGCACCCAATAGTAACTAAAAGAATATAGGACTCGACTAGGTTAACTTAAGAATTTAACCAATTTAATCTACTCAAGCAATAAAATAAACATCTTATAGGTACAAACTAAAGTGGATGATGGAGATGTCATAATTCACTAGATATATTCAATATTTACACGCAAAGTTGAGACACGTTCTCCTTACAGAGGTAGTGGCAGTGCTCTTGATGATTTGGTGGCAGTCTGATGACTAAATATGTTGGTGGCTCCTGCAGCACTCCTCTTCCTCTGTGTCGGCGTCATTGGGTCATATCTGATGCATCCGACCACCACTACAAGCCGGACAATTTGATCCCTATCAACGGCAACAAGGTCAAGCCTTTCCATAACCATAGGTGAACGAATGATCCCTCTTCCTTTTTCTTTCTCTCTCTCTCTCTCTCTTGATTCTTTCTGGAATATGATATCATTAAGTTTTCTAGGGTTTTGGCGACTCTAGAAGTGAAGGAGAGGGGAAGCTAAAAATAATAGAGATATAATTGATGAATTAAGAGGGGGATGAAAACTTATGGAGGGAGAATGAAAAAACTAATGGGGAAATGAAAAAGCAAAGTGGAAAATTTTATAAGAAGAGAAACTGAAACAAATTATCTTTCACAACGTACAGAAGCATGCCATAATAGAGTATTCAATCACAATGTGCCAAAAAAGGTGTTGTAAATGAGTCTTCTTACAACGCGAAAAATGTATGCCGTAAATGAGTCTTCAATTACAAAACGCAAAAATGCATACCATAAATGAGTCTTCAATTACAATGCACAAAAATGCATGCCGTAAATGAGCCTTCAATTACGGCGTGCATGTCAAACACGCCGTAAAAAGACCAAAAATAACTCTTTTATGGCGCATATATTTGCACGCTGTAAAAGAGTGTCATTTATAACGTGCAACAACTATATACCGTAAATTGTACGCCATGAATGCTACATTTTCTTGTAGTAAAGGGATGATGAACATCTACCATGCCTATCAAAATGGACGTTGTCCCGAGACTTGTTGCACCCGTTGATGATGGCGTCGACGAAATAAGTATACGAGAATGTCACGTCCAAAAGTTTGTGCTCCACCAAGACAGACTTTCATAACTCTCCATGGATCAGGATTATGCTGGAAGCTTTCGAAACTTCCTAGAAGATGGTGTAATCCTCTTGAAGACTCAAGTTCCTTCTAGAAAGATGGTGGACTCCTCTGGAAGATTCAAAATCTTTCATGAAGACTTGGTATCTTTCTAGATGTTCTAAAAACCTCCTTATAGATAACTAGGTTCTAGAAATTTCTAGAATAATCCCTGGAATATTCTATTTCTCGAAGTTTCTTATAAGTCTTTGAGGTCCTATAAATAAGTGGGAGGCTGATTTGTTCCTTACCACCCAAAATTTGTAATCTATTTCTAGTATAGTAAAGTTTTCATACTTCCAATCTCTCTTTTTTGCTCCATATTGTTCTCAATATCGCCTAAGAGATCTGGCTAAGCATTTGGAAAAGGCTGGCATGGGTCTTCCAGTAAGAAGCTTGTGTGTCGCATGGGTCGAAGTGTAGGTAAAAACACAGTCCATGACACTGTGCTAGCATCCATTTGCAATGCTTGCTTTATGATCATTTTGATATAGCGTCAAGGATGCCTTACTATTTTATATTATATGTTCTAAATTATTATTTCTTGTTTGACTTATTGAGACATAGTATATTGTATGAGATCCTATATATTGTATGAGATCCTAGGAAGAGTTGTATTATATTATATACCCCCTTATTTAGATATAACTGTGACTGTGTTACGGGATACTAGCGTATACCGTAGTGTGTGTACTAGCTGGCCTGGTCGTATGCACTTATGCGGATAGAATATAATATATATATATATATATATATATATATATATTTTTTTTCTTTTATATATATATATATATATATATATATATATATATATATATATATAAAGTATGAGATTGTTTCTTCATTTTCTTGTCTCAATCAACTTGAGAAAAGCCCTTTATATATGCCTACAATGGAGGTTTATATTATGATGATAATTAAAGAAGAAATGCCAAAAGACATGAGTTATGGATAACTAAAAGCCAAAGGTTATGGGTAACCAAAAGACATAGGTTTTGTAGACCAAATAATAATGTGAATTATCTATATTTACAACACTTTCCCTTGGATATTGACCATTAATTAGTTGGTGGTATATGTGCATTTGTTTCCTCATTAAAATTTTACTAAGAAAAACCTAGTAGAAAAATCTTAGTTAAGGAAAAAGAGTACAACACGCAAAACTCAAAAATATTATTTACAAGCCATACTCTCTATAAACCCCCTAAAATTTTAAACTTTTATATATATGTATTTTAATCTTTTTTTTCCTTTATGTACTTGGAATTTTTAGGATGTATATACTTGTGTATATATGAGGGTAAATACAATGTATAAAATTAGGATTTATACATATATTTATTTATTTATTTATTTATTTATTTATATATTTAATCATGGTATTAATAAAAACGTCTAGTAGGTAAATCAAGTAACTTCTATGTCACAAAGGATAAATAATTTGGTATTTACTAAGGTAAAATTTGTCGTAAGCTAAAGATTTTTATTTTACTTTTCTAATTAAAACTAATACTAAATATTCTAGAAGTTGCTCCTATCTAAATCTTGTGACCCACTTAGCTATTACATTTCTTTTAAATAAAACAAAAAAAAATTTATTTACTTACTTAGAACTTAGCGGGTCTCATTTTTCTCTACTATGTGGAATTCGATATCTAGCCATATCAACTACCTTCAGTACTTATCTTCTTCTCCTTATCTTCCTCTCCATATTTTTAAATTAAAGCCAATAGAGATAAATGCAAACATTTAAAAGAAATTACTTAAAATCCTAAATAATCTTTAAATACAACATAAAATCTATCCTATGCTTTTCTCTATGGCATATATATAGACAAGCAGCACAACCTATTGGAGGACACCACCATCTATATTTTAACCGGCTAAAGTTTCCCTGTCACCCTCACCATAGCAGGCCGATTTATCGGTCCGACCCCTCGTCAATGCTTGTACACGCTAGGCCAATCCAACTACCTAGTACACCAGTCGTGTCCCTACTTGCCTAACCGATTCAGCCGTGAGGACGTCGTAGTAGAATAAACAATTTCATACGAACGCCATCTTCCCCAGCACTGTGCTCACCACCACCACCGACTAAGTCGAGACGTCCCAACGTGCTGCCGCAGCATCTCGAACGGTATCCTCTACAATGGAAGACGACACTCCCCATCTCGGTGCAACCCAGTCGGTTCCGATCTTAGTAAGCCCTCACTAACCATCCTTGACGATGTATGAGCAGCACCGAGTTACCACACCTCCTCCCTTCAAGATTGTTTCCCTGTAAGAAGAATAAAAGGCCATGCATATATATAGAGGCATAGGAAGAAGATGAAGCCATCTCCTTGATTCTTTTGCGCCAAACTTTATACAATATTGGTAAGTTTGCATTAAGAACCCTCCCTCTTTAGTAAATTTAAGTTAAAACTATAAGTATTAAAGTTAAACCTTATGTATTAAGGTGTATAAATAAAATATTAGATAAATAATAACCACACTACCACATGAATTAATAATAGGTTAGCACTATTCACGTGCATGTGTATTTGTATGAAACACTTCTTTGAGGGAACTAAAGTAAAAGGCATAATTGACCTATATGTCCTTCTTTTTATTATAAATAGTAATATTAAGTAGATGTTATCCATTCTAAATTCATTGGACTTCTTGAAATAATTTAGGACTTGAGACCCGGCTGTGATAATGCAATCCTCAGTGGACTTTGGCAACAAATCCAGGCAAGATACCTTGCCTTATTTACTGTTTGTAATTAGTTGCATCTTTCTTTATTTACTGTATATTTATTTCTTGCTTATTTCAGTTGGATCCATGACTTGCTGTTCATAGTTACTTTATTTTATTTTCAATTATTTTTCTTGCTTGTGTTTTAATATGCATGTGGACCTAGTCTTAGCGGACTATCTTTTGTTAGTGATCCTTGGGAGGGTGAAGACAGTTTGATGTATGGGATACCCAAAACAAAAGGTTGTAGTAACTACGTACTACGGTAGTCGTGTCGCGAAGGTCACTAGCCTCGAGCTATGTAGACTGATGGGTCACGTGGGCCGCTAGCCTTGAGTTATGCCGGCTGATAGTATTGGTACTTGACGTGTGTGTGTTGTGAGTGGTTACCTTGTCCTGGGGGAGTCGGCCTTCACCTGCCCATACATCGAGATGTCTTCTAAATTTCCTACTAGAAAGGATAGGAGACCTTAGTAAATGTCATATTCCAGTCATATCATGGAAAGATGTCACATCTCGGAATAGTGTGTTACCCTTTGTCCTTGTTTGGTTGTAGGGGTAGCCTACTGTTTTGATGGTGGTATATTGAGCCATGTTATGGTTTGGACACTTTACTTTATCTTTATTTTACGGTGCATTTATATCCAGTTCATATGGCATGTTCTTCCTGTATCTTGTGACATCCCTCTAAGGACCTGGTGATCTCTCCAGGTGTGTTTTATGACTTCCTGCAGGTGCTCTAGCTAAGGCCATAACTTGTACTCGAATCTTCGAGATGTTGCTTTTGGATCGTCATCTCCTCGCTCAACCAAATCGTTTTTCTTGTATAATTCTTCCTTATTTAAATTTGTTGGTAGTGGATTTGTCTCCGTCCAACGATTGTATATATGACAAATTTAAAGTTGCTTTTATATCATTATTTATCTTTGTGGAAGAGATTTAGTGCCTTGTTTACTGCATTTTACAGCTTATGTATACATACGACGGTCCATATACTTCGTATGTATGCAGCTGGCATGATTACCTTCTAGTCCTTCTATTTTGGGACTAGGGCATTACATGTTTTTGTGGTGGCCCATGCATGTCCAGTTTGCCTTTTTGGTTACATGACTGTACGGAACGGGCCTGCAATATAGGATTAGAGTCTAGAATCTCATTCAACTACTTGACATCCTTTCTTGACTTCAAATTCTGAACTCTCGTTCGACCTCCTTGATTTGTATCTTCCTTGACTCCTTCTACCGTAAATTCTTAGTTTCGTTCTTAGTAAAATGACTACACTAGTATATGTCCATAGGTTAAACACATGGCTAGAATGTTGCATTGACAATTAATACGCGTTGAGATTTTATTTGAGTTATAAAGGCATTTATTTTCCTAGAAATATGATCTTAAGGGTTAATTAATTCCAAGTTGGGTAGTAGCATATTACCGCTTCCAAAAGATAGTTAAAATTTTATTTTGATATTACAAGGTGATATACACAAGAGGATAGCTAGATTGAGAAAACAAACTGATTTGATTTTGCGTTTTGATTTTTGAAGGTCTTTGAACATTTATGAATTATTGAGTTATAGAAATACATCTATTGGAGGGATATAATTTTGATTTGAAAAAGATCATAAAATTTTAAAGTATGATTTACGATTGACCAAAATTTGAGGATGATTGATAAATTTTGGTAAAATATTTTTGAATTAAATTACGTCATATGATCTATGATTTATAAAGTTATTTAGATTTCAAAACCTTGATTACGGATATTTAAATTTTAGAGAAAAAATTTACTTTTGAAGAGTAGTTGTGACTTATTGGAAGCTTGATATACACATTTGAGGGATATACAATTAAATACGGGAGTTATTTAAATGTTCCATTTTGTAGTATAAATTTTGACTGATAAATGTTGAGTTTAAGATTTGGAGAAAAAAATTTGATTTGCGATATACAAGGGTTGTTTCGAGATTTACTAGAGATTTCAATTTTTGATTGAAAGTTGACAGCCTAAGATGATTGAAAATGTTGGTGGAGTATCTTGGAAATTTTATTGAGAAACTATCGAAGAACTTGGAATTTTAGAATAGATCATATATTGGTAAAGGACCAAGAAGCAAGTAAGGACACCCTAGTGAGATAGAAGTATTCCACATTAGATTGTCATACCACCTATGATTATGATATTGCATATACACAAGTATAGTTAGTCATCGACCAAACTGTATAACTATATATTTATCTTGACTTACTCGACCCTTCCTCAAATTTAGATCTTTTATCGTGACCATCTGATTATTTGAAATTTCAAATAATTAGAATGGTGTACTCCAATAGGTTGTGCTGCTTGTCTATATGTATGCCATAATGAAAAGCATAGGATAGATTTTATGTTGTATTTAAAGATTATTTAGGATTTTAATTAATTTTTTTAAATGTTTGCATTTATCTCTATTGGCTTTAATTTAAAAATATGGAGAGGAAGATAAGGAGAAGAAGATAAGTACTGAAGGTAGTTGATATGGCTAGATATCGAATTCCACGTAGTAGAGAAAAATGAGACCCGGCTAAGTTCTAAGTAAGTAAATAAATTTTTGTTTGTTTTATTTAAAGGATATGTAATAGCTAAGTGGGTCACAATATTTAGATAGGGGCAACTTCTAGAATATTTAGGATTTGTTTTAATTAGAAAAATAAAATAAAAATCTTTTAGCTTATGACAAATTTTATCTTAGTAAATACCAAATTATTTATCCTTTGTGACATAGAAGTTACTTGATTTACCTACTAGACGTTTTTATTAATACCTTGATTAAATATATAAATAAATAAATAAATAAATATATGTATAAATCCAAATTTTATACATTGTATTTACACTCATATATACACAAGTATGTACATCCTAAAAATTCCAACTACATAAAGGAACAAAAAAATTAAAATACATATATATAAAAGTTTAAAAATTTAGGGGGTTTACATCCTACCAAACTTATAGAAATTTCGTCCTCAAAATTTAGGGATAGGTAGGGTACGAGAGTTTAACGATAAGAAAGTATGAAAAATTTATTTGGCGAGGCAAGGAAACGGTGTTTAACATAAATGTGTTATTAGAAAGTCATGAATTCGTTAAATAGAAAAAGAATACACGAATATGGTAATGGATGAGGGTCGCTAGCTAAGACAATCATGGTAACACAATTCGAGAAATAATAAGGCAATCGGTGGATCAAAGAGAATAACTTACGAACTTGGAAGGTATGGTTCCTTGAGAAATTATGGTCATCTGGGTTTAGATTTGATTAAGGAAGTGATTTGTATCATTCTTAGGTCTAAAGAATGATTAGAAAGTCGTGATAATGAATCTAATGTCACGAGGAGGACGATTATCTCACAATGAGGTTACAGTCACATTGGTTGGCAACTGGCTAACTATCTTGACAATAGACTGTGGACAACTAAGAGAATATCAAGTACGGGTGTTTGTCTTTCTAAAATAGGCAAAGGGCAAAAATAAAGAGTTCGAAGAAGACATTAGCGAATTTGAATGAGTGGTTCAAAGACGACTGAATAAGTTCCAAAAGAATTGCCAAGGCAGTCGCGGGTGAGACTCTAGGGCCAAGTTTAACTATGTCTCTATCCACGTTGAACAAAATACAAAAGCTAACCAAGTGTACTATGGTTGATCAGACCATAATACGTCGGTTCTGATTAGACAATATATTAGTGGGCGTCCACAATAAACATATGTCAGGAACAAGCTCGATAAAGAGTAAGCTTGCAAAACTAGACTATAATAGCAACATAAGATAGTCAAAATATAAGCAGTGGATGATGAAGGAAATTAATTAGTCCAAGATCCTTTAAAATCTAAGTCTTATCCAAAGTTTGGGCCTATACAGTCGGCTTGGTTGACTAGATAAGTTAGGGTCCAATGAATTCTATGGTCCAAGTGAACCTATCAATGTGGTCCACAAAAATGTTGGTTAGGTCGTGAGGTATTCCACCCAACTTAGTAGTGTGATGGGATAATGAGTTAAGCAATCAAGGTTAGGCACAAAATTGAGCATTAAAGAAAATCATCACATTTCAGGTTGAAAGAATTTAGTCGAGATTGAGTCCCCATCTGCGGTTGAAAAGTATAGCGGTACCATGGTAGGGTTATAATTTAATCTTTATGACCCGAATGTCGTGTCAAATAAATAGAGTACAAGGTGTGTGTTTTAGTGGGACATGATATACCTACATGAAGGTGGGCTTGTCTAGGTCTTGTATATATAATTTGTTGGATGGAAACGCCTAGTATTATGCTCCAAATATCCAAGTCACGATAGGGAACGCCAAATGATCAAAATAAAAAGTGGGTTTCCATAAGGTACTAATTAATCCACAAAAATAAAAGGATAAAGCACGAAATAAAGATAATTTAGGAAATCTCGTAGATCGAGGTAGTCTCATAGATAAGGGTCGCCTAGAATGGCGGGACGCACGTCGCATGGATGGTTTTTTATGTTTTCTAAACTGTTTTCAAAGTGGTTTTTGCTCAAATTCGAAAACTGATTTCTTTGGCCTACTGTATAAAATCTGAAACTAAAAAAAGGGTCATGATCTCCTACATGTTGTCTAACACTCCCTTTAATTAGTTTTGACAAAAGCTTACTGGATTGAATAATCTACCAAGCTGCTGAGGAATTTGGCCATGGAACGAATTATTTGAAAGATCTAAATGTGTAATACTTTCGAGTTCCCCAAAAGCACTAGAGATGTTACCTGACAGCCGATTACTCCATAGGTCTATAGAGCCTATGGCCTTCAATTTGGCCATATGTGGGGGAAGTAAACCCTCAAATCTGTTTTGAGATAGGTCCAGGAAAAAAGTCCCGGTAGGCTCCATTGGCTCAAGGGAATTTAACCGACTGAAGTTCTTCCATCACCCTCACCATAGCATGTCGAGCTATCGGTCCGACCCCTCGGTCATGCTTGTACACGCCAGGCCAACCAACTCCTTATACACCAGCTATGTCCCTACTTGCCCAGCCGACTCAGCCGCGAGGACGTCGTAATAGAACAAACAATTTCGTACGAACACCATCTACCCCAGCACTGTGCTCACTACCACCACCGACTAAGCTGAGATGACCCAACGTGCTGTCGCAGCATCTCCGACGTGTCCGACCGTGCGCCAGAGATCCTTTGTTTGTTCCAATCGGAGCCGCTCCCTGACCGGGAGCCTCGACTGCCCCGAGGATCGCAGACCCTGTCCCCCCAAGCCGCCCAACCAATAGCCTCGACAGGTATCCTCTACAATGGAAGCCGACACTCCCCATCTCGGTGCAACCCAGTCGGTTCCGATCTTAGTGAGCCCTCACTAACCATCCTTGACGACGCATGAGCACCACCGAGTTACCACGCCTCCTCCCTTCAAGATTGTTTCCATGTAAGAAGAATAAGAGGCCATGCATATATATAGAGGCAAAGAAAGAAGATGAAGCCATCTCCTTGATTCTTCCGCACCAAACTTTGTACAATATTGGTAAGTTTGCAATAAGAACCCTCCCTCTTTAGTAAATTTAAGTTAAAACTATAAGTATTAAAGTTAAACCTTATGTATTAAGGTGTATAAATAAAATATTAAATAAATAATAACCACACTACCACATGAATTAATAATAGGTTAGCACTATTCACATGCATGTGTATTTGTATGAAACACTTCTTTGAGGGAACTAAAGTAAAAGGCATAATTGACCTATATGTCCTTCCTTTTATTATAAATAGTAATATTAAGCAGATGTTATCCATTCTAAATTCATTGGACTTCTTAAAATAATTTAGGACTTGAGAACCGGCTGTGATAATGCAATCCTAAGTAGACTTTGGCAACAAATCCAGGCAAGATACCTTGCCTTATTTACTGTTTATAATTAGTTGCATCTTTCTTTATTTGCTGTATATTTATTTCTTGCTTATTTCAGTTGGATCCATGACTTACTGTTCATAGTTACTTTATTTTGTTTTTAATTGTTTTCTTGCTTGTGTTTTAATATGCATGTGGACCTAGTCTTAGCGGACTATCTTTTGTTAGTGACCCTTGGGAGGGTGAAGAAAGTTTGATGTATGGGCTACCCAAAACAAAAGGTCGTAGTAACTGCGTACTACGGTAGCCGTATCGGTAACGTTAGAGGCTCTGGAAATTGCTATCAACTCTACCTTACTCCTTGGACGATCGAACGCAACGTCGGCTCCGGTGAAGAAATGCTCTGTGCGTATCTCTCTATGTGTGTATCTGCAAGGGAATAACACCTTGCTATTTATAGGAATTTATGATGAGTGGGGTGTGGCCACATTATTGTAATTGTGCCTTGAAAAGTGGGCAGTTGGGGATTGGTTAAGATTAATCTTGATCTATTTGTTGCAACAAATCTGGACAGTTATGATGGTTGAAATAAATCTGAACTGCTGTGATCTGTTGGTTGCAATAAATCTGAGTTGTTAAGACTTAGTCAACTTATGCCACTTGTCCCAACTGCCACTGGGTTACGAGCCGCATGAAGAACTGTTCCCCTGTCTGAGCCGCATGAGGGTGGCCTCACAACTGAGCCGCATGAGGGTGGCCGCACAACCGAGACGCATGAGGGTGGCCTCACAACCGACCCGCATGAGGGTGGCCTCACAACCGACCCGCATGAGGGTGGCCTCACATCCGAGCCGCATGAGGGTGGCCTCACAACCGAGCTGCATGAGGGTGGCCTCACAACTGAGCCGCATGAGGGTGACCTCACAACTAAGCCGCATGAGGGTGGCCTCTACAATGGAAGCCGACACTCCCTATCTCGGTGCAACCCAATCGGTTCCGATCTTAGTGAGCCCTCACTAACCATCCTTGACGATGCATGAGCACCACCGAGTTACCACGCCTCCTCCCTTCAAGATTGTTTCCCTGCAAGAAGAATAAGAGGTCATGCATATATATAGAGGCATAGTAAGAAGATGAAGCCATCTCCTTGATTCTTCTGTGCCAAACATTGTACAATATTGGTAAGTTTGCAATAAGAGCCCTCCCTCTATAGTAAATTTAAGTTAAAACTATAAGTGTTAAAGTTAAACCTTATGTATTAAGGAGTATAAATAAATATTAGATAAATAATAACCACACTACCACATGAATTAATAATAGGTTACCACTATTCACGTGCATGTGTATTTGTATGAAACACTTCTTTGAGGGAACTAAAGTAAAAGGAATAATTGACCTATATGTCCTTTCTTTTATTATAAATAGTAATATTAAGTAGATGTTATCCATTCTAAATTTATTGGACTTCTTGAAATAATTTAGGACTTGAGATCCGGCTGTGATAATGTAATCCTCAGTGGACTTTGGCAACAAATCCAGGCAAGATACCTTGCCTTATTTACTGTTTATAATTAGTTGCATCTTTCTTTTTTACTATATATTAATTTCTTGCTTATTTCAGTTGGATCCATGACTTGCTGTTCATAGTTACTTTATTTTGTTTTCAATTATTTTTTTGCTTGTGTTTTAATATGCATGTGGACCTAGTCTTAGCGGACTACCTTTTGTTAGTGACCCTTGGGAGGACGAAGACAGTTTGACGTATGGACTACCCAAAACAAAAGGTCATAGTAACTGTGTACTACGGTAGTCGTGTTGCGAAGGTCAGTAGTCTCGAGCTATGTAGACTGATGGGTCACGTGGGCCGCTAGCCTCGAGTTACGCCAGCTGATAGTATTAGTACTTGACGTGTGTGTTGTGAGTGGTTACCTTGTCCTGGGGGAGTCAGCCTTCACCTGCCCATACATCGAGATGTCTTCTAAATTGCCTACTAGAAATTATAGTAGACCTTAGTAAATGTCATATTCCAGTCATAGCATGGGAAGATGTCACATTTCGGAATAGTGTGTCACCCCTTGTCCTTATTTGGTTGTAGGGACAGCCTACTATTTCAATGGTGGGATATTGAGCCGTGTTATAGTTTGGACACTTTACTTTATCTTTATTTTATGGTGCATTTATATCCAGTTCATATGGCATGTTCTTCCTGTATCTTGTTACGTCCCTCTGAGGACCTGGTGATCTCTCCTGGTGTGTTTTGTGACTTCCTGCAGGTGCTCTAGCTAAGGCCATAACTTGCGCTCTAATCCTTCGAGATGTTGCTTTTGGATCATCATCTCCTCGCTCAACGAAATCATTTTCCTTGTATAATTCTTCTTTATTTAAATTTGTTGGTAGTGGATTTATCTCCGCCCAACGATTTTATACATGACAAATTTAAAGTTGCTTTTATATCATTATTTATCCTTGTGGATGAGATTTAGTGCCTTGGTTACTGTATTTTACAGCTTATGTATACATACGACGGTCCATATACTTCGTATGTATGCTGCTGGCATGATTACGTTCTAGTCCTTCTATTTTGGGACTGGGGCGTTACACTCTCCCTCACTATAATGGATCTGTAACATTTGGTCTGATGATTAAGTCGTCGCATGCCAATTTTGTGTACCAACTTCTGAAAAGTGATCTTTGGTAGTTCCTTGGTAAAAATTTTATTTGATCTTACTTGCTTGACTTTTATTTCTTTCATTATTTGGAGTTCATGTGCATAAAACAACTTTGGTGGAAGGTGCTTGGTTTGATCTCCTTTGATGAATCCCTCTCTGACATGGGCAATGCAAGTCGTCTTATCTTTGAATATTATTGTTGGCTTATTTGTAGCTGTAGGTAGTTGACAATTTAATCTTATATGATGAATGATAGATCTCAAAATCATACTTTCTCATGTTACTTCTTGTAATACAATTAATTCTACGTGGTTAAAGAAAGTTGCTACTGAACATTACTTTGTTGATTCCCAAGATATAGCTGCATGGTTATTAATAAACATTTAACATGTTTGGAAGCAACACTTATGAGGGTCAGAAAGATAACCTGAGTCTGCATAACTAACTAGACAAGTATTTTTAGTAGAATAGAATAAATAAAATAATCCAATATCAGTTGTTCCATGAAGATATCTCAATATGTGTTTAACTCCATTTCAATGTCTAAATGAAGGTGTAAAACTATATCTAGATGATAAATTAATAAAAAATGCAATATCTTGTCTTATGTAT
Organism: Iris pallida; assembly: GCA_029216955.1. Taxonomy (NCBI): domain Eukaryota; kingdom Viridiplantae; phylum Streptophyta; class Magnoliopsida; order Asparagales; family Iridaceae; genus Iris; species Iris pallida. The sequence goes on along the minus strand of JANAVB010033220.1, from coordinate 24,390,822 downwards.
TGGCTAGATATAGTAGTGCTCCAATAGCACTTAAATATAATATTTCAGGACCAAGAACTTTTTCATCTTCTCCCTTTGGTCAGAATGGATCTTTATCTCAATCCAAACTCCGTATAACCATAGGTGTACTAAGTGGATGTGCTTTGTCCATTCTAAATTATTTTAAAATTCTTTCAATATATCAAAATTGATGCACTAATATTCCACTAGAATTTCATTCTATTTACAAAACGAGACAAAGCTTTGTCTTTCCCAAGTCTTTTATTTGAAATTCATTCTTCAAGTAGTTTGTTGTTTTCTCTAATTCTAAAGGAGACCTAATCAAGTTTATATCATCCACATATATTGCTACTATAGAGAATCCATTTTTGAATTTCTTAATGAAGACACATGGAGAAATTTGACTCTTTTTGAATAATTCCTTAGTCAAATATATAACAAGGCAATTATACCACATTCTTTTAGATTATTTTAACCCATATAATGCTCGTCTAAGTTTAATTGAACACATGCCCTTTGACTACTCTCTGGCATTGTAAATCCTTTTGGAATTTTTATATAGATGTCAGTATCTAGGTCTCCATACAAATATGCAGTTATGACATCCATAAGTCTCATATCAAGATTTTTAGAAACTGCGAGACTGATTATATATCTAAAAATAATGACATCCATCATTGGAGAGTATGTCTCAACATAGTCAATTCTAGGTGTTTGAAAAAAAATCTTGTGCTACAAGTCGGGCTTTGGGTCTTTCAACTTCGTTCTTGTTATTTCATTTTCTCACGAAATACCCATTTAACACCAACATGGTTCATGGCCTTTGGTGTTTCCACTATAGGTTCAAACACACCACCTTTTTCTAAATATTTTAATTCTGTTTGAATAACATCTTTCCAGGTTGGCCAATCTTTTTTTTTTGACATTCATTCATACTGCGATGTATTTTTACAATCATTATTGTCCTTTGATATTTTAGTAGCTACTACATAGCTAAATATGTCATCGATGACAAGTACTTTTCTATTCTACAATTCACTTGAACATGCATATAATATCGAGATCTCTTTATCTTCAGGTACATGTGCCTCTTTAGAGGCATCTATAAGCATTTTAGTGAATTTGGAAAAATGCACAACTTCATTATTTATTTTCGGAGGTCCAACCACTATCGAGCTTTTATCAGGACTAGATATTTCATTAGCTCTCCTCTATCGAGGAGCACTATCCATGGAACCTATAGGCCTACCATGCTTTTGACGTGTATAAGTAGATTCATTTGTCGTCTTGTTTGGATTTTGTCCAACTAGAATAATGATTTTTGCTGGCACATGTGATCTAGTTACCTTTGCGACGTTAAATGCATCAGGTAATTGATTTACAATTTCTTGCAAATGTATCATTTTTTTTGTCTCATAATCACATTGTGGAGTTCTTGGATCTTAATGAGATAAAATAGACGTATTCCATGTCAATTTACATCGTTCATTAGCAATAGTTTATTATATATGAACAATTTGTTGCTTAGTTTCCCTAACCGCGGGAAGACTCTCTCATCAATTTGACAATCATCAAATCTTGTAATAAAGATGTCACCAGTCATTGGTTCCAAATACCTTATTATGGAAGAAGACTCATAACTAATGTATATTCCTAAACATCATTGGCGACCCATCTTAGTTCTTTTGGGTGATAGAATTGGGACATATACTGCACATCCAAACTTTTTCAAATATGCAATATTTGGTTATTTACCACTAACAAGTTGTATATATGAAAAATATGGTAGGCAATGGGTCTAAATTTAATTAGAGATACAAAATATAAATTATCATATCCCCAAATCTCAATTTTCAAACTAGATTGCACTAGTAGAGGTCTAGTTAAAAGTTGAAGATAATTAATAAATGACTCGGCTAACCCATGAGACTCTTCCATAATCCCTAATGATGTACCATAATCATCAAAAACTGGTGAGATGAATTCTGTGGCATTAGCAAGAATAATTGATTTGATCATGTTATCAAGAAAATGAGATCTTAAGTTTTATAATTTTGGACCAAAAGACAGGAAAATACAAGATTCTAGTAGACATTAGACAAACATATGACCACCCAGTGGATGAATGTAAACCCCTCTAAAAATATATAGGTTAATATTAGAGTATTTGATTATTTATTAGAATTAATAAATCATTATTTGAGAGAATTTTTTTTATTATTTCACTTATATACCATTTCTCGTAGTTTAGCAATAAGTAGCAAAACACTAGCTTGTTTTTAATAAAATTTGCATACATGACCTAGTCGAGCCCCTCTAAACTTATATCCTTCATGTCTTACTCAAATATATCTTTTTGTACTTCATTTTAATTGCACAACATTCATATTTAAAACCGTAGTTCAATACTTGACCATAAACTTATGTCTGTTCCAATCGAAATTGGAGGCACAATTTTGATACGAACATTTCGAACCATAGGAGCATCATTCTCTAGACTAACCATAGAGCAGTCATGTAGCTAGTGTCCCACTCAAATGGACATCTACACACTCTTTAAACACCCATAAAACCAATAGGATATTTATACAGAAATTTGGGTTCAACGAGCTATAATTGTTTATCGGCGCGTCGAAATCAATTGAAATAAGAGCCAAATGGTGCACTAACTTGATCCTTATATATATCAGTCCACATAGTTTAAGTAGCCTATATGTCGAGTTCTAGCCGAAATAAATCAACCAAATAAACACGAATCAAACCTAACCTGTAATGGTCGTACCTAATCCTGACCCAAGTGCCCTAGGGTCAATTTCAGGCTAATAATCTGATATAAACAGCAGCTTATTCAGCATGTAGTTGGTGGGTTGGGGGGGAGTGTCTACTTTTTTTTGGTAGCTAACAACCACCCTCCCACTACCCTATTTGTTAGCCCACTTCTCCATAACCTTCTACACTGTTAGGGTTATATACTAAAAGCATCACTTTTGTAGTAACCTTATTTCCTTAAATTTTTAATGAGAATCATATGGGCAAATGTTTGCATATTGTATTTGTTGCAAGTGTTAATGCAAATGTCTGATATTCTATATTGTAGATAATATGGCGTGTGGTGTCACACAGAAGATCATATTATCAGTTTCCTATGGAGTATATAAATAGTTTACAAACTAGATGGACTTGGACAATCTATTGGAAAGGTTGTAGTGTAATCTGGTATTAGTCTATCTTGACTACAGGTTTACACTAGTACATTTTGTATGTATTGAACAGGACCACTTGAGGTTGTTCTCTTTGTACTGACTACATAAGAGAACAAATATCTCTGTTATTATGGATGCTTGTGCTCTTAATCCGGATATAATAACGGATATGTATATGCAGTATGCATTACTTTGACTCATAAAAGAGTGAGATTCATTATGGATCAACAACCTCTATGAATTGGGTAATAACATTATATGTATGATGGGCGGTTGATTATAAATGGAATCCATGTCCCGATACATCGGATTGATGATGTCCTCTTAAGGAGCTCATAAGGATTGTTATGTAAACCCTGCAGGTGGATTATATCCGACATGACAAATAAAGTTGAGCGGTACTACTTAAGGATAAAAGATGTCGAATCAATATAGTTGTCAGTAACTTAATTTGATCGACGGACATAAGATATCTTAATATGGGGAGCCAAACGAGCATATAATAAAAGAAGCCCACAAACATAATTTGGGATTAGGAAGGTAGTGCAACATTAGCTCATTAGTGGACCGAGCTATTGTTAATGGGCCTGGATTGTGTGTTCGGGCTGAACACGGGATATCCAGATCCGTTAGGAGGCCTAACCCTAATTTTTCCTCATGGTCCCTGCCGTAGCCTATATATATCCTCTATTCTCTGGCCGCCATATTACTGATCAGAAATCTAAAATTTTCTCTAAATTTGTGATTCACGTAAGGAGAGAAAGAGAGGGCTGCCAAGGAGAAGAAAAGGTTGGGAGATCGTCGCCCACACGACGTCCAACTCGAGGAAGGAATACGTGCAGAAGATCTTGGGGTCGTCCGCTCGAGATTGCCAGGAATTACTTGTCTCCTTTCCGTCGCAGGTATAATTCGTGAATCCTAGTTTCCGCCTATGAAGGGTTAGAACACGTATTAGATCTGTTTAACTTTCTATCGATCAATACGCACACCAAAGGAAGGGTCCTTGGAATTTCCAGTTCCATCAATTGGTATCAGAGCCACTTTGGATCTACGTATTGATTGATACGACCATGTTGTCTAATAAAACCTGCGCTGTGTAATAGTCGGTAAATGTAGATCTGTTCTAACTAGGTTTTGCAAGCATCTTAGATCCAACTATTATGGTCCAATGCATGTTTTTTTATTGTGTTGTTTAAACCACGGACATGTCGTGGATGTTGTTGTTGCTGTGGATGTAATTAAAATCACGAGGGTTGATCGTGCTTATTATTTTAATTTTTTAATCTAGATTATGTGTGAACTCCTTCGGGAGGCATAGGATTGATGTAATTTTAATTATTTTTGATCAATCGTGATGGCGGTGGTGATTGTTTCTGACGCCGGACGAGATGCTGTTTTTAAGCAGTCCAGAGGCAGACAGATGATTTTCGATGAAGGAATCGACGGCCAAAACCTAAAAAAAAATAGTGCCAGATTTTGGATTCGGATAGTTGAGGACGGAGCAGCAAAGATGACCATAATAGTTGCATATTTTCTCTTATTTTTGTCATTTTGCTTTTTCTGATTATGCATGTTAATTATTGTGTGGTTATTTTTTTGGGAAAACCAAGCCTACATTAATAATGGACAACATGGACATAATATCAACTAGTAGAAAAACCCTCATTGTTAAAAAACTAAGTGGGAGAGAATTTTATTTAGTATAAATCCTATGGTCTCCATTACTGGTTTGTAGGTGATGTAATTATAATTGCGTGTTGGCTTTAGTGCTTTCCTCCATATCGGATGAGTATAATTATGGATCACCAGTACAAACTTCCTTAGGGATAATTGTAGAAAGTTACCTAGTATGTGTTCACTTCTCCATCTGAAGAAACTCATTACAAGGTAATGGACTTAGTATTAAGTAATGGTATACACTTAGATACAAATAATGGTATCCTCCCCATCAGATTCATTGTATTATTTGTATGACCAGATCAAGACCAGCATATTAATTTTATTTGTCATAAAGTTATATTGACATGATAGTAAAATTAATAAGAAAAATCTACTTGAACAAAGTTGAATTTTTATACGTCCATATTATCGTGGCATGCTAAATTCATGGTGTTCAAGGTGTTGGTGAATTTCTTATTATTGTTTTGAGGGAATCAATATTTAGTTAATTCCAAAAGTTTTTTTTGCCCTACATAATTTTATTTATGTGATTCTCAGGATTTCAAAAATGGGTTCTTTCAGTCCACTTATGGTGATTCTTAAAGAAAATAAACTTACTGGACCTAATTATATTGACTGGAAACGTAATTTGGACATTGTTCTGACTGCTGAGGAGTACAAATATGTACTTGTTGAGGAATGCCCACCTAAGCCTGATGCTAACTCTGATGAAGAGGTCAAAGAGGCTTATAAGAAGTGGAAAAAGGCATATGAGATGGCGCGGTGTTACATTCTGGCATCTATGTCAAATGTACTGCAACATCAGCATCAGGCCATGGCCACAGCTTATGACATGATGTATAACCTCAAGGAACTCTTCGAACATCAGAGTAGAGCAGCTAGGCAGTTTGCTATGAAAATGTTTGATAAATAAAAAAATGGCTGAGGGTACACCAGTAAGGGATCATGTTCTCAAGATGATGGGTCATCTGAATGAGATGGAGGTCCTTGGAGCTGAAATCGATGGAGAAACCCAAGTCGATATCATTCTCGAGACTCTGCCTAAAAGTTTTGACAATTTCTGCCTTAATTACAACATGAACAAAAGGTTGTATAGTTTGACAGAACTTGCAAAAGAGCTACAGGATGCTGAATCTCTCTTTAGGCAGAGTGGTCATATTTTTATTTCTGAAAAGGCTTCTACTTCTAAGCCAAAAGGCGGTAAGAATAAGAATAACATTCAGAAACAGGCAAACTCAGCAAAGAAGGGCATGGGACCTCAAGGCGCGGTGAAAAAGCCGAAAGAAAAATGTTTCAAGTGCAAAGGGTCAGGACATTGGAAGACTGATTGTCCACTTCTCAAACAAGGGAACAAAGAAGGTATATCTCATTTACTAGTAGTTGAAACATGTTTAGCGGTGTTATCTACCGGCACCTGGTGTGTAGATACAGGAGCCACTAATCATGTCTGCAATACATTGTAGGGTTCCAGAAAACCAGACGGCTCAGTGATGGAGAGATATGCTTGTTCATGGGTGATGCTACAAAAGTATCGGTCGTTGCATTAGGAGATGTTACTTTATCCTTTGGTAGAAATAAGTCTTTGACATTGAGAGATTGTCTTTATGCACCTTCACTTAGAAGGAATTTAGTTTCTGTTTCTATGTTAGTTAAGGATGGATATTCAGTTTATTTTAATGACAATATTGTTATTAGAAAGAATAAATATTTTATCTGTTCTGGTGCATTGGTTGATAATTTGTATGTCTTTAATCCTATTTCGCCCATAATGCAACTTATGGAAATAAATAATATGTCATCTAACTTAAATAAGAGAAAAGAACCTTCTTGTATCAACCAAACATATCTTTGGCACTTGCGATTGGGGCATATTAACCTAAGAAGGATTCAAAGACTGGTTGAAGATGGACCTATGAGTTCATTGGAAGTGGAGGCACTACCAGTCTGTGAATCCTACTTGGAAGGTAAAATGACCAAAAGGCCTTTTACTGCAAAGGAGTATAGGGCCAAAGATGTGTTAGAATTGGTTCATTCTGATTTGTGTGGACCCATGACTATCCAAGCTAGAGGTGACTTTGAATATTTTGTCACATTTATTGATGATTATTCAAGGTATGGATATATTTATTTGATGCGCCGTAAGTCTGAGTGCTTTGAGAAATTCAAAGAGTACAAGGCTGAAACGGAGAAACGTCATGGAAAATGTATCAAGTCATTACGATCAGATCGTGGTGGCGAGTACCTCTTTGGAGAGTTTAGGGATTATTTATCAGAGGCTGGGATTGCATCTCAATTGACTGCACCTGGAACGCCCCAACAGAATGGTGTAGCCGAAAGAAGGAATAGAACTCTTATGGAGATGGTTAAATCAATGATGAGTTATTCGGATTTGCTAGATTCGTTTTGGGGATATGCCTTAGAGACTGCAGCTTATATTTTGAACTTGGTTCCTTCTAAGTCAATACCTCTTACTCCTACAGAGCTGTGGATTGGGCGTAAGCCTAGTCTGAAACATGTTCGCATTTGGGGTAGTCCAGCACATGTGTTGAATGAGAAAGCAGATAAGTTGGAATCTCGTACAGAAGTACGCTTGTTTGTAGGCTATCCAAGAGGAACGAAGGAAGGTTTATTTTATAGTCCTAAGGATCAGAAGGTCATTGTTAGCACCAATGCCCGATTCTTAGAGGAAGACTATGTGATGAACCATAAACCCACAAGTAGAGTTGTTCTAGAAGAACTGAGACGTGAGACACCAAGTACTTCAGTACCAACAGTACAAGAGGATGAACCACAAATAACTGCACAACGTGTCACAAATGTTACACCACAACCGATAGTGCCTCGTCGTAGTAGAAGGGTTGTGATACAACCTGATAGATATATGTTCTTGGGAGAGTCGTCAGACTTCGTCCCTGAGGAACAAGATTATGATCCCTGTACCTACAATGAAGCACTCCAAAATAAAGATGCAGAGTCTTGGCAAAAAGCAATAATATCTGAAATAGAATCTATGGATTCTAATCAGGTCTGGGAGCTTGTAGAACCACCCGTTGGTGTAATAGCCATTGGATACAAGTGGGTCTATAAGAGAAAAAGAGGATCAGACGGTAAGGTTGAAACCTTTAAAGCTCGGCTTGTAGCAAAAGGTTTTACTTAAAGAGAGGGTATCGATTATGAGGAAACCTTTTCTCCTGTAGCCATGCTTAAGTCTATTCGGATTCTTTTATCTATTGCAGCTCATCTCGATTATAAGATTTGGCAAATGGATGTCAAGACAGCTTTCCTTAACGGAAGTCTTGAGGAAGACATCTATATGAAGCAACCAGATGGGTTCATTGAAAAGGGCCAGGAGTATCTTGTTTGTAAGCTCAAGAAGTCCATTTATGGACTTAAGTAAGCTTTCAGATCTTGGAACATATGTTTTGATCAGGTGATAAAATCCTATGGATTTGATCAATATCAGGATGAATCATGTGTATACAGAAAGTGTGACGAAAATGTGGTGGTGTTCCTAGTACTTTACTTGGATGACATCTTGCGCATTGGAAACAATGTAAAGGTATTATCTGATGTAAGGGTATGGTTATCCAAACAGTTTGATATGAAGGACTTGGGAGAAGTAGGTCACATCCTTGGGATCAAAGTTCTACGAGATCGCAAGAAAAGGATGTTGGGCTTATCCCAAGCTTCCTATATCGTTACTGTACTAACTCGTTTTAGTATACAAAATTCTAAGAAAGGTTTCTTACCTTTTTGACATAGAATTGCTCTATCAAAGGAGCAGTGTCCGAGGACACCTAAAGAGATAGAGAACATGAAGGCAGTTCCTTATGCTTCAGCAGTAGGAAGCTTAATGTATGCAATGCTATGTATGAGACCAGACATCTGCTTTGTCGTAGGCATGGTCAGTATATATCAGTCTAACCCAGGACAAGAGCACTGGACTGCCATAAAGCATATTTTGAAGTACTTGAAAAGGACTAAAGAGTATATGCTAGTTTACCAGGCAAATAGTTTAGTTCCATTGGGGTATACAGACTCAGATTTTCAGTCAGATAGGGATTCCAGAAAATCTACCTCAGGTTATGTGTTTACTTTGGGTGGTGGAGCCATTGTGTGGAGGAGTATCAAGCAAAAATGTATTGTTGATTCTACCATGGAAGCCGAGTATGTGGCAGCCTCTGAGGCAGCCAAAGAAGCGGTTTGGCTCAGAAACTTTCTGTTGAACTTGGATGTGGTACCTAGTTTGCCTAAGTCTATTACACTTGATTGTGATATTAGTGGTGCAGTTGCAAACTCGAAGGAACCACGAGCCCATAAGACAGGCAAACACATTGAGCGCGAGTACCACCTGATAGGAGATTTCATAAAAAAAGGAAAAGTTGCTGTAATCAAGATAACATCAGCCGACAACCTAGCTGATCCATTTACAAAGAGCTTACCAGCTAAGGCTTTTGATAGTCATGTTGATGGAATGGTAGTCAGATGTGTAGCAGCATGGCTTTCAGTATAAGTAGGAGATTTGTAACAGTATACTGAAAAGCAATGCTTTGAGTATAAGTAGGAGATTGTTAGGGTTATATACTAAAAGCATCACTTTTGTAGTAACCTTATTTCATTAAATTTTGAATGAGAATCATATGGGCAAATGTTTGCATATTGTATTTGTTGCAAGTGTTAATGCAAATGTCTGATATTCTATATTGTAGATAATATGGCGTGTGGTGTCACACAGAAGATCATATTATCAGTTTCCTATGGAGTATATAAATAGTTCACAACCTAGATGGACTTGGACAATCTATTGGAAAGGTTGTAGTATAATCTGGTATTAGTCTATCTTGACTATAGGTTTACACTAGTATATTTTGTATGTATTGAATCGGACCACTTGAGGTTGTTCTCTTTGTACTGACTACATAAGAGAACAAACACCTCTGTTATTATGGATGCTTGTGCTCTTAATCCGGATATAATAACGGATATGTATATGCAATGTGCATTACCTTGACTCATAAAAGAGTGAGATTCATTATGGATCAACAACCTCTATGAATTGGGTAATAACATTATATGTATGATGGGCGGTTGATTATAAATGGAATCCATGTACCGATACATCGGGTTGATGATGTCCTCTTAAGGAGCTCATAAGGATTGTTATGTAAACCCTGCAGGTAGATTATATTCAACATGACAAATAAAGTTGAGCGGTACTACTTAAGGATAAAAGATGTCGAATTAATATAGTTGTCAGTAACTTAATTTGATCGACGGACATAAGATATCTTAACATGGGGAGCCAAACGAGCATATTGTAAAAGGAGCACACAAACATAATTTGGGATTAGGGAGGTAGTGCAACAATAGCTCATTAGTGGACCGAGGTATTGTTAATGGGCCTGGATTGTGTGTTCGGGCAGAACACGGGATATCCAAATCCGTTAGGAGGCCTAACCCTAATTTCTCCTCATGGTCCCTGCCGTAGCCTATATATATCCTCTATTCTCTGGCCGCCAGATTACTGATCAGAAATCTAAAATTTTCTCTAAATTCGTGATTCACGTAAGGAGAGAAAGAGAGGGCTGCCAAGGAGAAGAAAAGGTTGGGAGATCGTCGTCCACACGACGTCCAACTCGAGGAAGGAACACGTGCAGAAGATCTTGGTGTCGTCCGCTCGAGATTGCATGGAATTACTTGTCTTCTTTCTGCCGCAGGTATAATTCGTGAACCCTAGTTTCCGCCTATGAAGGGTTAGAACATGTATTAGATCTATTTAACTTTCTATCGATCAATACGCACACCAAAGGCAGGGTCCTGGGAATTCCCAGTTCCATCATACACAACCTATAATTCATTCCCCTTCCATTTTTCCTTCATTTTCCATCTATTTTCCAGCCACTAAGCTCTCTACAACTTGGTGGAAGTTCTATGTACCTTGGCTGAAATTTCGTCTACTTCGGAGCTCTCCAACAACCAACCACGAAGGCGTAGCACCCAAGTAGGATGTCTAGAAGGTATCTTGGTATATTGTATTACTAGAGGAGGAGTCTCAAGGCCATAGGATATTGTTTTCCCTTCCGAACACCAATCACAACCCGAGTGGACTGATTCGAACATTTGTTAAATTTGTTGGAATTCAACGTCGTTCCAAGTACGCACCTCGTTCATTTCGATGCCGAATACTTGTAAACTAGATCCAGGACTTTCTTCGCAAGTCAAGACATAGTTAGATACCCTAATAATCTAATTAAAACCTACTTTAATGTAGATTTTGTGATGGATACGAAGTTCTGAATTTCAATTTTTGTATGTCACATATATATTGTTTGTGAACGAATTATGCATGTGTTCCATGCCAAACTTCGTGACCAACCTAAGAACCCATTAACCCATGTATTTAACTTTGTAAAACATAAATTTTTACATGTTAAAATTGGTTTTTATACCCCAAACTCAGCCGTACAAATTCTGAATTCAGAATTTGGAAATCGACATGTTGAGGTCAAAATTTGTCTACTTTGACACATATTCATGTGTAGTATGGTCATAGAAATATGCCAAATACATGAGATATGTTTAATTTTTGTTTATTTGATTAAAAATATATCTTTCTTACATATATTTTTGTTTATAAAATAATATGTTTGTAGTCTCTTCACTACAAGAAAAATACCATTTTATAACGCTTACAAATATGTTATTATAACAGTTCAAATATAAGCGTTACAGTGTTTCAGAAATGTCCCTTAACATGATGGTTTGAAGGAGTTTTTGGCCTATTATAACATTTTTTACATATAAATGTTATAAATATCATACACTTTATAACATTTCTATACAAGGGGGTTATAAAACTGCCCAAAAAAATAGATTTTTCCGTAGCTCAGCCCGCTCTTTTTTCATTCCCCTCTATTTTTTTCGTTCACCTCAAAAACCCATCCCCCATTCCATCGTCTCCTTCTCCTTCTCCTTCCCTCATCTCCTTCTTCAACCCACGAAAGAGCTAATAGCCCTCTCACCTTCGGCTCCCCCTCTTCGTCGTCGGCAACTATCCCTTCTTCCTCTACCGGTGGGCCTACGCCATCATCGCCACCTGCATCACCTCCGGCTCCATCGTGAGAGTACCAACTTATTCCGTACTTGATCTACTTCTCCTTCCTCACTAGCTTCCATTCTGGACCACTGACGGCTTGACCGCCGCAGGAAGCAGCGATGTCCATTTGCTCCTCTTCGGCTCCGGCGTAATCGACTTTGCCGGCTCCGCCATCTTCCACATGGCGGGAGGCTTTTGCTCATGGAAGCCCCGCACATCGGTTTACAAACACTAATTTTTTCCTTGGTGAGATCTATGGTTCCCAAACTCTAATTTTTTATTCTTTTTCCTTTGTTCTTCCTTCTTCTCTCCAATCGCTCATGGCCTCCTAAGCCCCCTCTTGTAGCCAACATGGTCCTGTTCGACAATAATGATCGGTTTTCGTTGTTGATTATAGGGTTTCAATTCATGATTTTTTTGTGATCGATTCGATATGATATTAATTGAGTTTTTTTTGAATTTGGCAAAGCGAGTATTTTTTTTGAGAGGGACATAAGGCAAAAGTTCATCTCCAAGTTCAGCAAAAGCGCCTATAAGGATTTTGTCTCACTCCAAAGTTTTGTTTTTCTTTAATTTGAATGTTTTTGTTATTGATTCATATGAAATGTTTGGATATTGCTTCTATTTTCAAGTTGAAAAATTAAATACAAGATTGGACATTATCAAATCTTGAAGGATGCCTTGTTGTTCATTTAAGTCTTTAACAGTAGGGAGATTACGACATATTGCCCTCTTCCTATATTATGACATGAATCCTCCACGACTCGAGGATCTATTGGTGTGTGTTTAATTTGAGTACTCGACCAGTTATGATAATATATAACATTGCTAACTGTACTTTTGCTTCTCTTAGTCTGTCTAATGTTATTTATTTGCTGCACATGGAATAGATAGATCTGTTATACATAAATTTATTGTTTTTAAAATTAACAACAAAAATCCTTTTATATTGACATTTTTAGATTGTAATCATAAATTTTGCTATTGACATTATTAGATTGGCCATTTTTAGGTTTTAAATTCCTTCACTATTGACATTTTTGGATTGGCCATTCTTTTATGCTTGTGATTTGAAAATCTAAGTATATAAAATCTGTCAATGCATGTTGGTGAATCTAGATGGCTAACTAGGAACTGTTTGCTGCAGAAGCTAAAGGCAAGATCTTTTCTGAAGCATATTATTGGAAGTAACAAGGAGACCAAAAGGAGGAGGGTATGGTTCTCCTTCTTGATTCAATTTTGATTGACATTACTTTGGTATCTATTTTTCAAAAAAGTTATTTCACCAAGGAAGCACTAAAAATCCGAAAATAAGTGTCGCGTCAGTGCCGCTCCCTTTCAAGAATGGTATTTTTATTCTGACCAAATTTTTTCATTCAGAACGAATTATCATTATCTTTGGGTACCACTTCAAGTGCAATGCACAAAATGTCATAATATTAACGCATTTATTTTAGTGTGTATTTCACTGAATTTGGAAGTGCATGAATTGGCCTAATTCAAAGAGTTTCGTTCATATGAATTTGGATTTCCATGTCAGAAAATCTATGACACTACCTTCTAGCAATGACAACTTTACCTTAAGGAGGTTTTGACACTTGAAATGGGATTCATGGAAGGAAATTGATGTAGAATTTAATGAATCCGAATTAGAGTGTGCAAACTAGAAGCTATAAAGTGGAAAATATAATTCCTTTTTTTTCTTTTCTTTTAATTCCATCATTCCATGAGTTGGTCAATTCATGAGATTCCAATTAGTGAGAACCAAAGAAGTAAACAAGAATATAGTCTATATGCACCAAGTAAATGAAAATTCAATATACATCGCACACTTTTCTTTCCTTCTTGCTTTCAGTCAGTTATGTTGTCCTGTTTGGATATAATATAGTGTATGATATGAACTGTTAGTTTGTCATTTGTCGTCATTTAATTTGTACCTAATAGTTGTGAACCAGGTCAGTTAGAAGAAATGGTTCTTTCTTACAGAAAACCAAACAACCAAAAGGCATAATGTATGTACTTACATTTGGAAATATAGGCTATGATACCTTGAATTTTGATCAAGAAAAGGTTAGGTTGTGAGACACGGACATGGTATCTTTACTTTATGTATGTACTTGAATTTTGATCAAGAAAAGCTATATTAGCCTATTTATGCCCTCTTTTAGTTCTGCTCTTGATTGATGATCTTAATTTGTGTCACTCCTGGTGTTGTCTAAATATTTAGGTAATAGAGACTGATGGAGATGGCTTACAGTCTATAGAGAGTATGACAGTTATAGGTATGTAGCACATGCTCTTCAACATTATCTAGTGTAAGGTTGTTCATTACACAACTTAGAAACTAGATGTAATAACAAATATGTTCCTGAATGCATGATGAGATTTGTACTCATCAAATATTTAACCAAGATAGCTTTCTATCGTCATGAATCCTAATGGGTCAATTTTCAGATAGACATGTCACAAGTGAAATAGCTAATGGTCCATTTTTATTTGCTCTCTCTCTCTATGTTTGTGTCTTCAGTTAATTTTCATATATTTGGTAAGCTTGGCTTTAAATGCTTTGGTGGATTGTAGTATCATGTGATTTCCACATAGACCGAAACCTATAAGAAGAAGGTATACAGAGTTTCTGTTGTACAAAATTGATGATATTTGGGATGATATGAAGGACATAGAAGTATATTACTTAATAATTCATGCTTTTGTTGTACTATTTGATGAGATGTGGTTCATATTGCCTTAAAAGTACTCTTGAACCTTATATAATATAATTTTCCTTCTATATATGTTTTCTACAGAAATGGAAGTGTATTATCTCTTCCCTGTGAAACTGCTTCATTCGTCTTCCAGGAAGGCTGTTGGAGAGAAGATTGTTCCTGCAACTGATAATCGAAATCAAAACTAAAAAAATCTCAAAAGGTATCATCTATGTTCTAAATTCCATCTAAAGTATTTGTTTTAACAAAGAACTCATATCGGTTCAAAATCCTACTGAACCAAACATTTTGTAATAGAAAAATATATACTTATTGTTGAATATTATAACCGTATAACCCTCATCCCTCACCAACACTCTACATTTTTGGTGCAAGTTAGAAACTTTAATATGGTATTAGAACAATCCATGTTCAATACCTTTGTCATGCATTTTCCCAAATTTATACCATTTCATTAGTCCAAATCTCAATCCATAAAACTGGATACTCTGTTGACCTTAAAATTGTCTAATATGAACCTACGACAAAATCATGTGTAATTTGCACATTTTCTTTTGATTGATTCAGCTTGGAAAGCTCTTGGTCTTGATTAGTACAAAGCCATTCTATAGGACTGTGATCCATATCAATAACTCATTACATAGAGTTAGTACATATTAGACTGATGTAAGCTACATATTTACTAACATCAAAGTATTAGAATTGGGCTATATCTGAAAGTTTGACCCGTATGATGTCATCAACCTGCTTGTTATTCTCACCAATCTTGTAGGTCCATAGATTATATAATGGTACATTATTGGTATATATATGTAAGAATGTTATCTTGAACATGTCAAGTTGGATCGACTCATTGACATGCCATTAATTTGTTTGATATCATCTAGAGGATGTTTCTCAATACGTTTTTGAACTTATTTCTTATCCTTAATAGTACCAAGATTATTGGAAATTAGAATATAGAAGCAGGTTATATGAGGAAATGAGATGGTTTGGCTCTATTTGAAGGACATAATTAAGTCCCTTCAACTTTTGGGTCAACCTTATCCATACTAGAGAATCTAAAATGCATGAATTCTTCCATAGTGGTGCCTTAGTCCTATAAGTATCGACATTTAAATATTTTGGACACCTGCTGATGTTCTAATGCAAATAGGACCGGAATAGTTGTAGGCAGAGAGCAAAAAGAGGGGACAAAATCTGGTTAGGAAACTTGTCCTGCTGGACTAGGTAGGAAGTGTGTACCACTTGCCTTTGTAGATTGGATCTTATGGTGCTAGATTGTATCTTATAATAAAAAAATGGTATCACTTATAAATCACACGTTATTTAAATGATACGAAGGAACACATATTAATTGTAAGAAATGTTTTATGCATCGCACAATATGCTATATATCACCCGATACGGTGTATCACATGCTATATTGTTAGTATACTGTTAGTATTTGTATTCTATACAAAAATTCAGAAGAACCTAGTTGTCACATTACTGTTGGCCCAATGATTATATTATGTTTTTGAATATGATTAATATGTTAAGTTTAGCATTAATTTCATTATCACTAATCTTCATACTATCGCTATAGCATTTCTACTTATACTTATACCTTTGGTGATATGTGCCTATTTGTTTACATATTAGTGATATGAGCTTATCTATCTTAAATTTACTCGGGTTGCCAAAATCAAAAATATGCTTTTGATTGTGGTCAGTCAATTAAGTTTAATCATTATGATATCACTAATATTTATGCTATCACTATAGCTCTTATACATAAACTTAGCATTATCCTACTGTGCTTTACCTTATCATATTTGCTATATATATATTGCTTTGTTCGTCTAACATGTACATGCGAAAAAGTAATAAGTAAGATCAATGTGGACATATACAATAAAGAAATCATGGTGGGCCAAAGATGACAGATCCCACAAGATTTCTCTGAACCACCCGACGACATCTCCGGAGCCACGCACTCGGGGGTTCCGCTGCCCGGTCAACAGACGGGGGTCGAAGGGGCAGTACCCCTCATCGGGGGTTCGGGGGCAACGCCCCCGTAAGGTATTCAATTTTCACAAACTGGATATCTTTGGATAGCTGCCGCCAAGGAAAAAACCCAGCACCTATCAAAGGAAGAAGCCAAGCCATGCCATCATCATTTCAAGACTCTGAAGAAGCCTGCTCTTGCTACAGTATATCTGGAGTCTGTAATGAGTCTTAGGAATAATTATAAACATAAAAAATGGATGGCAAAATCGAAAGCTACGGTAGAAATTAGGCCAGGATCATTTTTGGAAGAAAATCGACATACCGACGGTATACCAGTCTATACCGACGGTATACCGATTTTGTTCACAGAAAGTTTCTGTCTACAAAATCGGCATACCGACGGAATACCGATCTATATCGACGGTATACCGATTCAGTAACATTGAAAATCCAACGGTCGGATTTCTAACATTTAATGATCCCAACGGCTATATTTTTAGCCGTTGCAATTCCAGACTGGTATTCCGACGTTATACCAGTTCGTACCGATGGTATACCGATCGCTGACAGAAAAGTTGCCTTTGAGCTCTTTTTAATGCTTTGGTTATAAATATCCTTGAACCCCTTCATTCAAGGTTGATACTTTGAGCCTAAAAATTTCTAAACCACCAAAGCCTATCCACAAATAACTCTACAAAGCTTTCATTTGCCATCCACAAATTGTGTTAGAGTTATTGAGTTGAAAAGAAAGATCTTCATCTTATTGTATAAGGAGATCAAAACCTATTATGAAAGGTTGAAGTTGGAGAGTCTTCGTATACAAACTCTCAGTTGAAGATGGAGAGTTTTTGAATCCAAACTCTCGGTTGAAGTCGGAGAGGCCTTTGGACTAAAGCTCTCATGTAAGAAGTTGGCGAGTTCTTCGGATCCAAACTCGTGTGTAACTATTTACTCAAATAGTAGATTACAGTCGGAGAGAGTTCCGGGACTGGAGTGCCCCTTGGGAGGATACCAGGATATATCGTGTGTCGGTATTTTTGTTGCTTCTTCTCTTGCACTTATATTTTTAAATTGCAAATTAGCTTGTGCTAAGTGCTTGATTTGTTAGCTTGACCCTATTCACCCCCTCTAGGGTTTTCCTCAATTGGTATCAGAGCAAGGAATCTATTGTCAGGCTTAACATCCTTAGAGTAGATCCTTGTTAATTTTTCTATGGCATCATATTCCTCCTCCTCCTCCGGTAAAGTGGGTTTTACTTCTAGTAGCATGGACAATCATGTTTCTTCTAAATGCAAGAAATGCTCTAAGTAGAAAGCCATGGCTAACCAATCCTTAGAGATTCTTGATGACCTTCATTCTACAAATGAAGAACTTTCAGAAAAAGTTATTCATTTAGAAGAATCTTATGAGTTTTTGAGAAATGAAAACAATGATTTATTATCTAGACTTGATTCTCAAAACTCATCTTGTATTTCTTTAAAGAGTTTGAATGAGGCTTTAATTTTGAAAATCAAATCTCTTTTCTCATCAATGGAAGATCTTAAGAAACAAACACATGAGCTAAATCATTTGCATGATTCTTCTATTGACTTTTTAAAGAAACAAAATGATGATTTTATTTCTAGAATTGCTTTATTTGAAAAAGAAAATTATGCTTTAAATGCTAAATTTTATGCTCTTACTTGTTTGTATGATAATTTGCTATTAGAACATGATATTCTTAAGACCAAATTTATGCATGCTCACTCTAGAGATATTCATCATTCTAGTGTGTCACATGTTCATAATCATACTCATTTCGATACATGTGCACACACTAGTATTAGATGCTTCTATTACTCTCGTATTGGATACATGAGCTTAACTTGTCCTATTCGTAGGAGTTTTTCTACCAATGCTAGAGTAAATAGTATATGGGTCCCTAAAGCTAATAAATGTGGAGCCAAGTTTATTTGGATACCAAAGTCTTCGCCTAATGTTGTAGGTGGAGCTTCTAATATCGGGACATAGCACCAAAGAGCGTGTTGGTAGTTGCAAAGCTCAAAGGTCATCTTCCAAGCAATTGTACCAACACAAGCGTGGCCACTAGAGCCACTTTGGTAACATGCTAAGCGATTCTCTTTAAATTGTTTATATTTATAGAGTCTAGCATGTTTCACTTGATGTCTTGCTACTAGCTCACATTGATATCCTTTAGTTGTTTTTTATATAAATCAATGTGAGATATAATACTAGCATGCTTAGTAAATTTTCTTATTAATTCTTTTATCTAGCATGACTAGTTACTCAGCTTAAATGATTAGTTCATACTATGTAGTTTATCACTCATTTTCTATTAGTGTGACACATTTATATATGCATGCTCGTTATTCTTTAATATTTTATAAATCATGCATATAACTCTAGTCCATAGGAGCTTGGTTTTGATTTGAGTTAATATGATTTTAACTCTCCGTCTTTAAATTTTTTGAGATAGTTACTTCTTGCCGATTTGTATTCGATATGTCACATTCATGTAACAATTACATGTATTCTCATGTGCTACAAAAACATCATTGGACAGCAATAATTCAAAAGAAGCATATGCCCAAAAAATGAGCAAAAAAGATCATTAAGATCAATAAAGTTAATTAAGATCTAAAGATAGCAAGAGACACATTTTTCAAAAGCTTTCATAGTGCACCATAGTAAAATATAAAAATATAAACTAGAAAAAGTGTACTAATTAAGGAGGTGAATTTAACAATCAAGGTATAGCACAAAACCATGTGATCCTTAAAAGTACTTCCATAAATAGTCGTGAACAAGACACTAATAAACATTTTCTCTCAACATTCTAATTTAATGGTATAAAATAAATAAATATCAAAAGTTAGGAACCTAATAAAGCTTATTTATATGTGTTTTGAATTTGTGATAAGTTTTTCAAACATTCATTAAGGATACATGACTATATTCATTAAATTTCCATTTACATGTAGATCATATATTTCTTATGTTGATATATATTTTTGTATAAATATCTTTATGTGGGCATATGAGTTAAGCTAAAGTTTTATATTGACTTGAAGAGTATTTAATTATACTTATTACCTTCAAACTTGTGCTTATCTCATGCTTTAGCTATTGATTCCTTTGACCAAATTTGTGCTTCTTGAATCAATTAGCTTCTTCCTTAAAGTCTTCTTTTGATGATATCTTCTTGACTTTTTGGTTGGCATTATGGATACATGTTCTTAATTAATTTGTGATCTTTTCATGTACGCCTATTCGTGATATATATAGTTTCATATATAAATGATTCCTAACTTTTGATATTTATTTATTTTATACCATTAAATTAGAATGTTGAGAGAAAATGTTTATTAGTGTCTTGTTCACGACTATTTATGGAAGTACTTTTAAGGATCACATGGTTTTGTGCTATACCTTGATTGTTAAATTCACCTCCTTAATTAGTACACTTTTTCTAGTTTATATTTTTATATTTTACTATGGTGCACTATGAAAGCTTTTGAAAAATGTGTCTCTTGCTATCTTTAGATCTTAATTAACTTTATTGATCTTAATGATCTTTCTTTGCTCATTTTTTGGGCATATGCTTCTTTTGAATTATTGCTGTCCAATGATGTTTTTGTAGCACATGAGAATACATGTAATTGTTACATCATATTTCTCATGACTTTAGCTACTATGGTTTGAGCTTTTATGATTGAGACTTTATATTTTTAGAGAACACACTTATGTCATAACGGCTATAATATTTTGCATTCTCTAGATCGATCTATTATTTTATTATCCTGGACTAATCTCAATACTTGGCAAAGAAATTTATTTTATCATTTTTATGAATATCTTTTCAGCCAAATTTTGATAAGAGTTAGTTTATTTTTTTTGCTATCTTCTTGCTCTTATCATTGCTTAGTAAAGAGTCTATAAATTATTTATCATTCGAAATGTATGTCCTTAATTGTGAATTCTATGTTTAAGCAAGTACCTTTAGTGTTTGTGACTTAAGATTTAATGAGCACTTTTATCTAGTTAATGAATTACCTCATTAATTTTAATTAGTTATGTAGCTTGCTTAGTTATGATATATTGTTAAGCTATATAATCTATGTTCACATTCTCTCTTCTAGCTATTATTTTTCGTTTCAAGCTATATATGATATGCTAGTTTCCAAAAACAAGATGTATGAATTGTCTTGATGTGATTTGTATTCTATTTTAGATACGTATGTCTTGTTCTCTAAAACTAGTTTGACAAACATTTGATTTGATCTTGTTTTTCAAAAGAGGTTTATGATTCCTTACTTTAACTTCCTTCCATACTAATCATTAGTATCTCTTAATTTTTATCATTTTGAGTCATGATTTCATCGTATTATCATTTATATCTCTTCTTGATTATATTTGCATTCATTTAAATGAGAATGACTCTTTTCCATATTTTCCATTGATTTGTGAGATTTTTTTTGGATTTGTGATTTTCGCTTGATGAGATTCTTTGGATCATATTGATTCAATTATTTTCTTTATGAATGATCCTAATGGTTGAGTAGTCCTATATTATCTTATTATGTGATTATCAAACTAATTTATTACTCCACTTTGACTACTCATGGATTGCCACATATGGGCCTTTGCTATTTGAACTTTATGGATTATTATTTACCATTAGCAAGGTTTGAATTTTACCCGTTGATGGGTACATATATGGTAAAACATACCTAGTCCATGTAAAGTAATAAATTGGTTGATTCTTTCTTAATTAGATAATCATGGACATGATAATTGAGTTTTATTTTTATTTTATTTTTGAGCTATATTTTGTCTATCATCATGATTGTTCTTAATTGACTTTATTCTTTTTTATGATGATATTTTCTCAAAGGATAACATACATTAATCTATCATATTTAAATATGAGATCCTTCTATATAGATTAATGTATGCCATCTTTTGATTATACGTGCTTAATTGGAATATTGTTCTAATTTTTCATCTTTAGCGGCTATTAATTGGATATCCCTTCTTGACTAAAGATGTTATTATTCGTCTTTTCACGATATTATAGCCTTTTATGCATTGAGCAAATGGGAGAAATTATAGTTGATTTACCCCCCAAATCCTTTAGTTATATATTTTATGCTAGAAGTGCTTTTGAACTAGACGTATATTTTGAGGGGGAGGAAATTAATTGATTCAATTCATTTATACCCTGTAATATGTCGTATACCTAGTTCATCATGGACCCATATTTTCCTCTATTTCATATTATGTTAATTTATGTCATGATATTTTTATTTGTGAAGGATTTATGAGAGTGTATGCAAGTGTCTTTATTATTTATCTCTCTCTTTTATATGGATTAAATAAGTCATGTTTTTAATATTAACTTTCATGCCTTATCTTGATGACTATTGTGGTTTCATTGTTTTGGCTTTTCTTATATGCTTAATTGATTTGGCTTTTCTTATTGAGGACTTACCTAAAATTCTTGTTTATCTATATTTTTCTCCTTTACCTTCATGTTTATCTAAAGGATATTCACATAGAATGATAAGGTAATAGAGTTCAAATGCATTAACTTGGGTAAACAAATAGCTTTTTCAAATAAAGAGAGTATTTTATATCAATTACTTTGCAATTATCTAATCCTCATAGGCTTTTGACTGAAATCCTTGATTGAAATCTTTCAATTCAATTGGTATATCGCTTCCTTCCAAAACTAGAGTTTTTAATTCATATAATATTATATTTTTGAGTTTCTTTCTTGGATTTCAAGTTGGTAAGACTATTTTTTGACTGATTGTCAATTTATTTGTTTTACCAACTATATTGTGATTTGACATGCTTCTTTTAAAAATTTGATGTTCTACATTGGCAATTTAGCTTTATAAACATGTCATTACACCCTTCATCCATTGTTTTTCATTAGTATATCTTGATCATGATTGTCTACGACTTTCCCATGCTCTGATTTCTATGCTTGAGATTGATTTTATTTTCTCTTTTAGTACGGGATAGCCTATTTTTGATTATGTCAAAGGGGGAGAAGTAAGTTTAAGTATGTTTTTATAAGTAATCTAAGTAGTATGCTTTTAGTGATGTTGCTTATGTCTTTTGTATATTAGTGATACATGCATCTATTGTGTCCACACTAAACTTAACCGATTTGAGATAATCAAAAAAGAGAGATTGTTGGCCCAATGATTATATCATATTTTTGAATATGGTTAATATGTTAAGTTTAGCATTTCATTATCACTAATCTTCATACTATCGCTATAGTATTTCTACTTATACTTATACCTTTGGTGATATGTGCCTATTGGTTTACATATTAGTGATATGAGCTTATCTATATTAAATTTACTCTGGTTGCCAAAATCAAAACTATGCTTTTGATTGTGGTCATTCAATTAAGTTTAATCATTATGATATCACTAATATTTATGCTATCACTATATCTCTTATACTTAAACTTAGCATTGTCCTACTGTGCTTTATCTTATCATATTTGCTACATGTATATTGCTTTGTCCGTCTAACATGTACATGCAGAAAAGTAATAAGCAAGATTAATGTGGACATATGCAATGAAATAATCATGGTGGGCCAAAGACGACGGATCCCACAAGATTTCTCTGAACTACCCGACGACAACTCCGGAGCCACGCACTCAGGGAAAAAGCCAGCACCTATCAAAAGAAGAAGCCAAGCCATGCCATCATCATTTCAAGACTCTGAAGAAGCCTGCTCCTGCTACAGTATATCTGGAGTCTGTAATGAGTCTTAGAAATAATTATAAACACAAGAAATGGATGACAAAATCGAAAACTATGGTAGAAATTAGCTCAGGATCATTTTTGGAAGAAAATTGGCATACCGACGGTATACCGGTCTATATCGACGGTATACCGATTTTGTTCACAGAAAGTTTCTGTCTACAAAATCGGCATACCGACGGAATACCGATCTATACCGACGGTATACCGATTCAGTAACGTTGAAAATCCAACGGACAGATTTCTAACATTTAATTATCCCAACGGCTATATTTCTAGTCGTTGCAATTCTATACCGGTATTCCGATGATATACCGGTTCGTACCGACGGTATACCGATCGCTGACTGAAAAGTTGCCTTCGAGCTCTTTTCAATGCTTTGGTTATAATTAGCCTTGAACCCCTTCATTCAAGGTTGATGCTTTGAGCCTAAAAATTTCTAAACCACCAAAGCCTATCCACAAACAACTCTACAAAGCTTTCATTTGGCATCCACAAATTGTGTTACTGTTATTGAGTTGAAAAGTAAGATCTTTATCTTGTTGTATAAGGAGATCAAAACCTATTGTGAAATGTTGAAGTTGGAGAGTCTTCGTATCCAACTCTCGGTTGAAGTTGGAGAGTCTTCGTATCCAAACTCTCGGTTGAAGTTGGAGAGGACTTCGGACTAAAGCTCTTGTGTAAGAAGTTGGTGAGTTCTTCGGATCCAAACTCGTGTGTAACTATTTACTCAAATAGTGGATTAAAGCCGGAGAGAGTTCCAGGACTGGAGTGCCCCTTGGGAGGATACCAGGATATATAGTGTGTCGGTGTTGTTGTTGCTTCTTCTCTTGCACTTATATTTTTAAATTGCCCATAAGCTTGTGCTAAGTGCTTGATTAGTTAGCTTGACCCTATTCACCCGCCTAGGGTTTTCCTCAATTACTACCAAAGTTTCTAACTTTTCTAGAACTCTTAGTCTTTAACAACTTCACTAACTTCATGTCTAAGAAAGCGTGCATCATTTTTTGCAACTATTGTTCTATCCTTTAGTTTTTAAACTTTTTTGATGCTCTTGACTTTTCTATACGTGCAATTCTACTTTGGTTATCACAATTTGGTTCACCATTTCCAGTGTTTAGCCGGTATCCCAATTATAAATTTTATTATATACCTTGAGCCTCTTACATCGAGCCTTTTTGTTATTTTTTATTCCAAATAATGAGGAAATTATTCATGAGGTTATTAAGATGGGTTTTGAGACAAATCAGATGGGTTTTTTTTGTAGTGTTTCTGCCTGATATATTGGTATGTTAACTTATTGCCCATACTTTGTTGTTCCAATTTGTAGAGGTTGTGGAAATTTATTTCCTTCTTCACTAATAGGGCTATTAGTTTGCATATGTTGCTTCATCTATATTTTATTATTATTTTTTGCACAATTAATAGTAACAATTTTCTGCTCACTAACAGGGCAGTCAGTTTTAGTCTTCTTGCAGAGCTTTTTCTTAGAATAAATCGGTGAGGGTTTTATAGGACAGCTTGTATGCTTGTTTTTCTTGTTACTTAATCAGACTTGTTTTGTTATATATTTTAGATTCCTCCAAACTTTGGGGACTTCTTTGTTACTTTAGGAATACTGTAACTATTTTTTGACGAAAACCCCTTTCCAAATCAAAGTCTGTAATTAGAAGACTAAAGAAAACAACATTCACATGGATGATGAAATTATAATCAGCTTATCCAGGTTCTGTGGCTTGATTCATATGGGGAAGATCAGGTATGAAGGGGATCAAGGCGACATTTGATGATTATGAGTAGAAGGTTAGGGCTCAAGGAGATGAGGAGTTCAATCCAGTATATACGCTCATGCTTCAGATTGGGTCTTTCTTGGCTGAGGCGACTTCGTCTCAATAAAAGTAGTAAGGTACATTGGATATTACTCTGTCTTATACATTTACTTTGGATGCTATATATTCTTCTTAGTCTGGTTTATTGATGTTGGAAACGTTAGTCGAGTTGACTTCACAACATCAAAATAGCTAGTTTTAGTTTACATCTGTTACACTTTGGCAGTTTTCGAAGAGATATGGTATTCCAAAGTGCATGCTTCTGTTGGATGTAGTCAAATCTCGAAGTTCAGTACATCTGTCTGTGGATGTAGTTTGTGAGTATGAAGTATGAACACTTGCAATACAAGAAATATGGAAATGAAATCTTAAGTTAATGTCCTATACCCCCAAAGTTTTTCCCACTTGTTATGGTCGAGGAGTTCTCAAGGCTAATAGGCGATGGGATATAGAAAAGGAAGTCATAAACTGTATCTCCAAAGATTACCCAGGAACTCGTCCAATTGGACCTAAGGTAAGTAGAACTTTCTATCTCCAAATTGAATTGAATTTTTTTTAAGTATACAAATGTAGTTTTGTAGTAAGCTTGTAAATTTTGATCCATTCACAAAATTTTGAGAAATATATTATATATGGTTAGACATATTCAGGTCCCTTCCTTAATTTATTTATGCTAAGAATGTTTGGTTCTTGAATCTTCATCTCCCATGAGAATTGATGGTTTTGGGGATAAGAATGTCACTCCTATTTAGTCTTTTTTTCCCTCTCCCCCAAAATCAAAAGAAGATTCACAATACTGATATATAATATTTATGTGATACTCACTGAAATGTAATATAGTGTCTCTTGTTGGAGGGCTAAATATGATATTAATATACAGTAGTATTTTTCTTGAGATAAGTAATCTTGTCAGAGTATATGTTTATGTGTAAGAGGGACCTATTGGAACTTTGATGCCCTTTTTGGTCTATGGCTCAATATAAGAACTAATTAGCTTCGAGAATTGATGTTAGAATTAAATTGTATAGTTACAACCTTTTTTTAAATCTTAATGCTTTAGGTCTTTGCTTTAATCTTGGATTATAGCTAATGAATATGTAGGATATGACATATTCACACACCTTCCCATCCTCAATTCCCTTCCCTTTTTTTTCCTAAAAAATTATCATTGGTTGAAAAACATGTTACCTTCAGTTTTATCTGTAGCATATGGGCTAGTATCAGCATAAATGTTAGCTCATGTAAAATTACTATGGGCATTTTGCAAGGATATTCATGTTCACAAGTCGGTAAGGGCAGCTCTCCTTTCCCTTTCACAAATTTTTTTTTTCTCACTTCCTCTCCTTGTTATACCATTTTTTGTAGGGTACAATATTGACTTTTGAAGAGATATACAATGTTGGTTTTTGAAGGGATGTCACTATTTGGTGTTGGTGAATGCAAATGTTTCAATGTTTTGAGGCCGACTGCCCTAAAAGGGAAAGATGTAAATATTTTTGGATTTTGAAATGTAATGGTGATATGTTGGTGAAACAAGAGTTGGAAAAAAGAGTGATATATTTTGAAATGTAATTAAGATGATGTGATATTTGGATATTTTTAATGAAATGTTTCAAATGTTAGTTAAATTTCATATTTCTGTTGTCTCTAGAAATTAATATGCTTTATATAATGTATTGAATTATAAGCATTGACAGGTGATATATATATGTGTGTGAATAACCAGAACAGAACGTTAGAAAGTGTTATGTATAAGTTCTTTTTATAACGTTTCATGAACATTTTATGAATATTTCCAAAACCAGATCAAGCGTTATGTATATATAACTTAGCTATAACACTTTCGGATAGATATGTTATCTATAATGATAATATTAATGTCGTTTTCAAATTTAGTGTTATATATAATTGACTTAATTATCTC
>JANAVB010033220.1:24223584-24361084 GCA_029216955.1 Iris pallida | reverse complement strand
CTCTAAGTGAAGTAAGGAGTCTCCAACCCATCGATCGAGGAATGCCGATGATTCACCGTCGCCCACCAGGAGCTGCATCACCGGTTCGGCAAGAGAACGCCCGATCAGCGTACGGCGCCACGCTGTAGAGGATCTGTTGTTAGAAATGGCCTTCGTCGGGTGGATATGCTTAAAGTATCTGGCCTTCATGAACCTGGTCCATAAGTTCTAAATGGTGCTTGTTGTCGCCTTCACTGTACCCCCAGAAGAAGTTGCTAAAGATGCTCTTGATCGAATTAAGGACTATCTTGGGGAGGAGCACGCTGCCAGGGTATAGATGGAAATAGATGTGAGGACGTGCTTGATAAGGATCATCTTGCCGCCTGGGGATAGCATAGTATTATGTCATCCTTCAAGTTTTTTCTTGATGCAGTTGATCAGGTCCTCGAAAATACCATCAATAGATTTTTCATACACTTGGGGCATCCATGATAGTGGAACGGCGGGCGCTTGATAGGAAAGGAGGTGGTGTTGGTGAGGATGGCCGCTTGATCTCTCTTGATCATGTGGTGGATGTAGATGACACTTTTATCCGGGTTGACCTTCTGGCCTGAACAACTGGCATATCTCTAGAGAGTATTGTGGACCACCTCCACCGAGTCGACGTCCCCGGATGAGAAAATAAGGATGTCGTCTGGAAAGGCTAGATGGGTAATAATTAGGTAGCCACTGGCAGTATGATAGTGGTGGAAATTGGTAGTGTAAACCATTTTGTTAAGGTTCCTTCTCAGTACATCCGCAGTGATGATGAAGATGGTGGATGACAGAGGGTCGTCTTGCCTAACCCCATGGCTAGATTTGAAGAAGCCGTCTGCCTGACCGTTGATCACTGTGGAAAACTGGGAGTTGCTGATTGATCTCCACACTATGTTGGTCCAGGTTTCAGAGAATCCGAAGGCTCTGAAGACCCAGATCATGAATTACCAATCTAGTCTGTCATAAGCTTTATCCATGTCTAATTTGATAGCAATATTGCTCCCTCTCATCGAAAACTTCAAACAGGTGATTAACTCTTGGGCTAACATGATATTATCCTGGATATTCCTGCCATGAACGAACCCGCTCTTCTCCTCAGAGATGATCTTGGGAAGGAGACAAGACATACGTGAGGCGACGATCTTGGATATGATTTTGTTGGTGAAGGTGCAAAGGCTGATGGGACAAAAATCGCAAAATGTCTTCGGGTTCTCTTTCTTCGAAATGAGGATCATGTTGGTACTCGAGATTGCTCTAGGGTACTTCGTTCCTTGAAAGAAGGCAGTAACCGCTTCATGGATGTCTGCCTTAATGATGTCCCAACAGGATTAAAAAAATACTCCGAAAAAACCCGTCCGGTCCGGAAGAGCTGTGATCGTCAAGAGCCCAAACGGCTTCTTGCACCTCTAGCTCGGACGACGGTAGCTCTAGCCGGATGCTGTCCCCTTCAGTAATGAGATGAGGAATTTTCTCCAGGAAGGTCCGGTCCATGGTAATCGTCTTCTTGGTGAACAGTATGGAGTAGTACTTCACCGCCACCGCTTGGATACTGTTATGTTCTTTGATGATATTCCCATTGTTGTCAACAATTTGGTACAGAGTTAGTTTCTGCCTGCGACCGTTGATGCAGGCATGAAAGTAGCTTGAGTTTTTTTCGCCCTCATTGTCCCATTTGAGCATGGCTTTTTGCTTCCAAAACTCGGTCTCCACTTTCAAGCGAAATTTGAGGATAGCCTTGGTGAGATTAAGAGCAGTCCTAGCTTCTGGGGATCTATCGTTTATGAACCTGATTTCAGCACGATTGACGTCATCCTCGGCCTTACGGATGGCATGAAAAATGTCGCCATATGCTTGCTTGCTCCAGGCCGCCAGGGCTTTCCTCGTGGCTTTGAGCTTGTTCGCCACCCGAGTTAGTGGTTCGGCATCATCCGTGCTATTCCAAGCTTTGGTGACGATGCCCAAGAACTGGGGTGGTTGCTTCATAAATCCAGGAAGTAAAAACTCTTGTTGTTCATGCCCGAGTTGCTAGTTAAGCCCACTAGCAGGGAGGCGTGGTCTGACTCAGTGGCGTTGAGGTGGGAGAGCTTAGATGTCATCCCCATATCGTGCCATTGGGCGTTCGTTAGCCCTCTGTCTAGGCACAAATATTGGCGTCGATCTCCCTCCTGCATGTTGCACCAAGTAAAGGCGTTGCCGGTGAATGGAAGGGGAAGAGGTGAGAGTTGAAGATGAAGTTTTTAAAATCTTGCTTGGCCGAGAGAGGGGGGCGACCGTCAGTCTTCTCTTCTCTGCAGGTGACAACATTAAAGTCCCCAATACAAAGCCAAGAAAGATTTATGTGGTGGAGGTGGATGTCCAGGAGATTGTTCCAAAGATGTTTGCGTTCCTTGATGTCACAGCTGCAATGAACCACGGACAGAATGGCGTGCTTGGGTAATGAAGGGTGTTCCATCCAGCAAGATAGGGCCTGGTTGGAGTCTTTGATAACTCCGGTTTTGACGTCCTTCGAACAGAGGATCTAAATTTTGTGTCTACTAGCAATGGCCGTAGGAAAGCCTAACTGCAGCTGAATGGATTTGAAGGGGATTTTGGGTTTAAGGATGACCAAAACGTCAATATTATGAGTTTTGTTAAGGCTGGTGATTTTCCTCTTGGTATGTTTGTTCACCAGACCATGAATATTCCAAGAGAGGATGTTCTGCATTAGTGGAGGTGGGGGGTGCGTGGTTAGACCGCTTTGCTGCGGACCTGGTTCTGGTTGTCGGGGATTCTCCGTCTCTTTTCTGATCTGGTTTCCTGATTTTGGTATAAGCCTTTTTCGCCTTCGAGGTGGAAGTGCTGGAGGTAACTCCGTCGGAGTGGTTGGTGGAAATGTCGTCAGTCGGTTTGATCAATGCTCCTGCCGAATCTGAAACCGGTTCCTCAGGGAGGATGAGAATGGAGTCTGGATGGAATCGTCAAGACGGGTGTAGTGGTCACGAATCCTTTGGGTCCAGATGGAATCGTCAAGACGGGTGTAGTGGTCAGCCGCTTCATCAACTCATCAAATGCCGTCTGACACTCCTCCATCCATACGAACTCCTACTCCTTGCGGGTCAATGGAGTCATCGGTTCCGCAATCCTCTCAAAGTTCTCTACAAAACTTCGGTAATACCTGACAAGAACAAGAAAACTTTTCACCTCAGAGTCGTTGGTCGGAACAGGCCACGTCTCTACTACAGATATCTTGTTTGGATCAACTGAAATACCTTCTCCCGAGACAACGTACCCATGGAAAGAAACATGGTTTAACAAGAACTCATATTTGCTCAATTTAGCACAGAGCCTCTCATTCCTCAATGTCTCCAAAATAATCTTCAAATACTGTTTGTGCTCCTCCCGGCTCTTCGAGTACACCAAAATGTCGTCGATAAAAACAACCACAAACTGATCCAAATATTGGTGGAACACTCTATTCATCAAATTCATGAACACTGCTGGTGCATTTGTCAATCCGAAAGGCATCACTAAGAACTTATAATGACCATAACGAGTCGTGAAGGCCGACTTTGGAATGTCTTCTCTATGCACGTTCACTTGGTGATATCCCGACCTCAAATCAATCTTCAAAAAGACCTTTGCTCCCATCAACTGGTCGAATAAGTCATCAATCTGGGGCGTTGCATACTTGTTCTTGGCAGTCAATGCATTCTGTGCCCGGTAGTCGATACACAGACGCATTGACCCATCTTTCTTTGACACAAATAACACTGGAGCCCCCATGTTGATACACTCGATCGAATGAAGCCCTGGGTCTACAACTCTTCTAGCTGAACCTTTATCTTGTCCAACGCCTTCTTCGCCAACTCGTAAATATTAACCGGTGCTGCTCCTGGCACTAACTTGAAACTAAACTCTACTGGTCTGTCCGGTGGTAGACCTAGCAAGTCTTTCGAAAATACATCCATGAACTCCTCAATAATAGGCGGCGATGGTGCTACCTCCAAGGACATGAAAGCTTCAACTGCTTGTCCTACTCCATTCTCGATGGTCCCTCGTAGAACTCAAATTGGGAGGCCTAGCGGTCTGAAGATAACACTCCTTCTATGACAATCTAATACAACATGATACTAGCTCAACTAGTCCATCCACAATACTACATCAAAATTTGGCATTAAAAATACCAAAAATTGTGCTCTCAACTCTCTCCCACATACTACAACCAAATAAGTTCTACATATACTAGTGGCAAGCACAATACTTCCCCCGTAAGAATCTTCCATGTCTTAGACAAGGGAGAGGTAGCTACTCTATGCATTGCTACAAAACAACTAGATACGAAAGACAAAGTGGCCCCCAAATCTAATAGTGTAGTGGCGGGTATAGATGCAACAAAGATAGTACCTGTATTCGCCATGCCATCGGGTTCCTATACAACGGGTGCTATAACATAATCCTGGCCAACTCTCTATCCTCCGGCCTGCTGTCTAGCCCTTCCATACAGGACCTCTTGTGGTGATAAATGGGGTCCTCTCTGTGGTCCTCCTGGTGTTGCAGTCGCCTAAGTAGCCAGTCTCGGTCTTGGTGTTGCTGGTAGTGCTGGCCTCGGGGCTGGATGTTGTGGTCTGTCACTCTTGTAAAACCCCTAAAAAAATATAAATTTTTTTATTATTTAAAAGGACTTTAAAATGAATTTATGCAATTTATGATTTTTTTATTAGAAATGACCTTAGGCATTGTTGAATTTTGGAGCACAAGACTACCATAAATTTTGGCACGGAAGATGTAGCTGTGTGCCTTGACTAGTGTACTATCCATGCCGGGAGGAGCCTAGCCATAGTTTTGTCCAAACGAGGAAAACCAGACCAAGTTGTGAATTGACTCATTTAAATAATTTTAATTAAATTATTATTTTTATATATTGATTTTTAGATGACCCGGTTTGTCCAGTTCAGCCCGAACTGGACCCGAACCAAATTTAACCCTTGTAGGCATTTGTGGGACCAAGGTGGCCATGTAGACATATTTTATGTACGTAAAAATATTTTCTAAATTATTTTAGAATTTTATATAAAATTTCTAATTATTTAACTATTGTACAATTATTGGTATTTTATTATTATAATAATATTTTACAAAATTGTACATTTTTTGGACCCGGATAAGGGTATGGTACAGTTCACCCATTGGAGAAATTTTTATTATTTTATTAATATTAATATTATTTTGTGAACATTTAATAAATATGTTTATTGAGATGTTATTATTATTTTGAGTTGATTGAATTTATATATATATATAGATATGTTTAAATATATTAAATATTAGATATGTGACATTTACGTTGTTGTTGGATTTTGATAGATTATGGTGTATATATATATATATATATATATATTTTTTGATAGATTATGGTGTAAAAATATATATATATATATATATATATATATATATATATATATATATATATATATATATATATATATATATATATATATATATATATATATATATATATATATATAGAAAGGTTTGATAAAAGGAAAAAGGATTTGAAAAGAAAAGATAGTAATAATAGGTGGTCGACCCCACCACTAATCAAGGGCCGACCACACTTGTTCATTGAGCCGCAACAGCTGCTAGGAACCGCCCACATCAAGCACACAACAACACCATATAAGGCCAACCCCCCCTTTTATTCTTATTTTTAGTTAACCCTAACCCAATCTCTTCTTCCTCTCTCCTTCCCTCCTCCTCCTCTCTCCTCCGCTCACCTCGAACCTCCCTCGGCCAACCTCGTGCACTGCAACAATAGTCCCGTCCCACGAAAACAGTGAGAACAACAACAAACAAGAGCAGTATGTAAAAGCAAGGTACCCAACTTCTCCGTTCGATATCTCTCTCAATTCTATTTCATTTTTAATTCCGTAAATTCATATAGAAAGCCCACATGACCCTCTATCATCCCCTTCAAATAGATTTATTTATTCAGCAATAAATTCCAGGTTTAATTAGACTAAAAGTAACAAAAAATATGTTTTAAAAACCTTAAAAACCCCGGTACGAGGTCCGTCCCGACAAACCGAATGACCCCGTCGCAAACCGAGAGTACCGAAAGGTCTGTATCGACTTTGTGGATGTACGAGCTTTGACAGAATTCAAATTGGTTGCGTGTGCATGACGAATTTGATCCATATCCGTCGAATTTTTTCGTATCGGGCTTTTTTGAAATTTCCCAATTACATTGTGCACACTCATCAAATCGCGACAAAACTTACGCCATTGGACTCAAAATATTATTCTGGTCCTATGAGCCAAGTTTGGTCCGATTCTGAAACCGTTGATCGGGATGCCATTTTGGCGGGCCCACAATTCCAATCAACGGGCAATTTTGTGCATGGCCCACCAGAATCCAAAATTGGACATAGAGTTGGGTTCGTCTCATCAAAATAAATTCGTAGACATGTAGTTTGATGACTTTGGAGATTGTAGTCTGGCACGTTTTACGGTGCAAAGTGGGTCCAACGGCGGACACTATTTTGACCCAAAATTACCGTTTTGCCCTTGTGTCCAGAATTGGACTTATGGATAGGCATTTCTAACTAATTTGACCATTCTGAGAATGTTGGTAATGTCTATTTCAGCAATAGGAGACAGTTGTGCGAGTTGATCGTTCGTGGCTCATTGAGTGGGTTGTAGTAGCTCAAGACAACAGGCAAGTACATTCTCTGATAGTTTTCATTGCATTGATATCTACTATATCCGATTTAGTTGTAGTGTTACACTTGATTCTCGATACGAGAATACACGGACTAGTATACATGAATCTCGTCATGAGATGTTATTCCCAGTTTATCTGGTATATGAGTACATTGTTCGATATTATTTCATGTACTTGTATAGACACCGATTTGGGAGTGGGCTGGCCCCCTGCTCTTCGAATCCCCTGTCATGACCTGTCATGACCGAATTCATTATACTACTCGGGGATGGGGAGATATCAAAGGTTATGTGGTCATTACCCCTACTTGTTTATTACTTGTGTATAGCTCCACCCTCACCACACGTAGGGTGTAGCCTAACCTTATACTACTGGTGCATAGCTTTCCATTTTGGTCGGCCTGATCCCTATCCTATTTTACTACCTGTGCATAGCCAGTCAAATAAAACAGCCAGAGCTTGACCTAAGCCGATCACATAACTCTCTAATATCTCATGGCACTTTATTTTTATGTTTACATCATACCTCAGATTACTTTCCGTTATTTATATTCCAGTTTTATCTTATATCTCACACATGACATGATATCCAGTTCTCTTGTACTGTTTTACTTTCAGTCTTGATATTTTATCTTGTATTTTATTATAATTGTCTCTTATAGTATTTGTCAATTCACATGGAACAGCTGTTGGTATTTGTACTTGCTCATATCATGACATGATAACCACCATTATTTTTCAGAGGATTTAGATGCAGATTGCCCGACCTATTACGGGTTTGGCCTAGATGGAGCCTACGACCAGGACCAGCCTATGGACTCGGTGCTCGTAGAGGACCCACCGCCAGTAGTGACCTAGTTCACCTATATTTTGTCTTGATTGCATTCCAGTTTGATACATTAAGACTTGTAGTATTTATTTTAGAATATTATTTTATGTCTTGGTCTCTGAACTTGTGATTGCGACTCAGCATTGTTTCGGACTATTTATCTCATCTTTATCTTTATTTTTATCTTTATCATCAAGCTTATCTTCCTTAGATTATGTGATTGAGTGGTGATTATATTCCTCCGTACGGAGATGACAGGTTATATTATTGTGTCTTAGATTCTATATATTCTAGATAACCTTTACAGCGTTCTACCGCCGATACTGCGGCGTAGGCTAGACGTACCCACGTGCTCGTGTCCCTAAATAGGGTGCGGATCGTGACACATTTTTATGGTGGCCCATGCAGGTCTAGTTTATCACTTCGGTTACGTTACTGTACCGATGTGAGCCCGCACATAGGATTAGAATTTAGGATCTCATCCACAAGCTTGACCTATTTTCTTGGCTTTAAATTTTGAACTCTCATTTTCCTTCCTTGATTTGCATCTTGCTTGATTCTGTCCTACCGTGAATTCTTATTTTTTGTGGTTAGTAATAGCTAGGAAGATGACTACACTACTATATACTCATTGGTCAAACATATGGCTAGAGTGATTACATTGAGACTTGGAATACATTGAGACTTTAACTAAGTTATAAAGGCATTTTCTAACAGTATGATTTAATGGTTAGCAGTTTCTAAGTTGGGATATTACCAAAGAAAGTTTAACCTTGAGATTTTTATGTAGTAATCACCGGAGGATTGATAGAATCTTATTTGATACTGTAGGAAAATAGTTAGAACCTATATACAATTGATTTAATTAATTGAGTTGATTTTGAGTTTTGATATTCATGAATTATTGGATTATAGTTATACATCTTTGAGCGGATATAAAGTTGGTTTGAAAATAATCTTAAGATTGTAAAAGTGGTAGTATGAATTATTTAAATTGAGTCGTACAAATTACAATTTATATGATCATTAAATTTCAAATTTTAAGTGGAAGTAATGATATTAAAATTTGGTTTTAAAATATTTGGAAGATATGAAAACGATTTTGAGAAAAATTTCAAATTTGAAATCGTGTCCTTTGATTTAAGATTTATAAATCTATTTAAATTTTGGGTTAAAAAGTTATGATTGTGGATATCAAATGTTGGTAAAAAAAAGTTTTGATAACTGATATGATCATTTGAATATTGAGTTTAAAGTTGGATTGCTAATATTACAATTTTTGGGAAGAGTACTAATGATGTGGTAAAAAGTTATTTTGATTGATTAAAGAAATTTACCATTTAAAAGTTGTGATTATGTTTGAAAGAAATAGAAATAGAAGTTATGGTTGATGAGTGCGTTAAAATATTGAGCGGTAAATTTAGATTGCTCGTTATATGCTGAGGTTTTATCTTGAGGATTACTTGAGAAAATTTTGGATTTTAAAGTTATGAAGTGATCTAGAAATTTTATGAATTCATGATTTATGAACTCTTGAGTTTAAAAGTTGGAGTGAAAATGTTAATTTTGGAAAAGTTAGTGGTAACGTGATAAAAGTTTTCTTTGAGATTTATGAAAGTGATTTAAATTATAGTCATGATTAAGTTGAACGGCTTGGAGTGAATACAAATTTTGGTGGTTTATTTTGAAAATTTTATTAAGAACTTTCGGAAGAAAACCTGAGTTAAAATTTTAACGGTAGCTGTCTCCAAGATAGCTCTAATAAGTTAGAAGTATTCCATGCTAAATGCCATGTCACTCATGACCATGATGGTAGTATATACACAAGCATTGTTAGTCATCTATCAAATTATGTGACTGTATCTCCACCTTGACTTACTCGACCTTTTCTCAAATCGAGAACTTTTATTGTGACGTTCTAACCGTTTGCAATTTGAATAGTAATTTGATTGTTCCTTAACCGTATCCATCTAGGAGACTATTTTCTCTCTAGAACTGTGACCCTAAATTATATTATTAGATTCCTTAATTAATCTTATTTCATGCTTTAACTTGATATTCTTTATTTTTGTATTAATTGTCACATCATGAACTCCCACTTTCTATTTTAGATCTTTTGCTATCCCTTACCGTGACTTTGATATTCGGAGTGTAACACTAGACTTTTTCCTCCAATAAATTTCATATATAAGACCTAGACTAGCCCACCTTCATGTAGATATATCATGTCCCACTAAAACACGTCTCCTTGTACTCTATTTTTTTGATATGACATTTTGGTCAAAATGACTAAACTATAACCTCTACCATGATACAGAAATGCTTCCTGACTTCAATTAAGAGATCCAACCTTGACTCAACCCCTTCGACCCGATAGGTGAATATGTTCTACTAAATTCCTTAATGCTTAACTTTGTGCATTATCTTGATTGTTTGACCCATTGTCCCATCAGACCACTAGTTTAACTCTTGTAAGTTGGGTAGAATACCTCACGACCCAACAAAGCCTTTGTCCTTGTGACCCATGTTGATAAGTTTAATCAGACTATAAATTCAGAGGACCCTAACTTAGCTAGTCAACCAAGCCAACTGCACTGCCCCAAACTTCGGGCGAAACGTAGATTTTAAAAGATCCGGCACTATTTAATTTCCTTTATCATTCTCCCTTACTTATATCTTGACTATCTTATGCTGCTAAATAGCTTCAGTTTTGCAAGCTTATTTCTTTACCAAGCTTGATCATGACATATTTTATTGGGTGCACCCACTAACATATTGTCTAGTCAGAACCGATACATGATGGTCTGATCAACCTATTGCACTTTGGTTCGCCTTCATATATTATTCTACGTAGATGGAGACATAGTTAAACTTGCCCTAGAGTCTCATCCGCGACATCCTTGATAAATTCTCTTTTGAATTAGTTTCGTCGCCTATGAACCTCGTATTTGTACTCAATAGCCTCGTCTTTGAAACCTTTATTATTCTTGTCTTTTACTTATTTTAGATAGAAAAAGACACTGTAGTTGATAGATCGACCCAAGGTATCACCTTTAGTTGCCCTATCAGTTATATATACACGAAATGTAGATAGCCACCGACCGACCAATGTGGCTATATCCTCGCCTTTAACTACTCCTTCCTCAACCCTAGAATTGTCATCATGCCCTTCCAATTAATCTTGAGCACTCAAGAATGATTCTAATCGTTTACTTAAATCAAACTCTCGACTAAGACAATTAGTATCTAGTTTTCACTCAGGGAGCGATATCTCCCAAATGGCTAACTATCCTCTTTGATATACTAAATTTCTTACTATTTTTATTCGGGTCATCAAATTTTGTCACCTTCGTTAACAACCCTTATTCCATACCATAACCCTGATGTGTTTTCGGATATACCGAGTTCACAATTTTTCTAATGCATGTTTGTATTGAACGTTGTTTCTTCGTCTCATCCAAATTTAATCACATTTCGACATTGATGAACTCCATCTATCTCCCGACCCTACCTATATTATTTTTCTTTCTAAATTTCGAAGACAAAATTCTTGTAAGTTGGGTAGGATGTAAAATCCCTAAAAAAATTAAAATTTTTATTATTTAAAAGGACTTAAAAATGAATTTTTGTAATTTATGATTTTCTTTTTAGAATGACCTTAGCCATTGTTGAATTTTGGAGCACAAGACTACCATGAATTTTGGCACGGAAGATGTAGCAGTGTGCCTTGACTAGTGTACTAGCCATGCCGGGGGGAGCCTAGCCATAGTTCTGTCCAAACTAGGAAAACCAGGCCAAGTTGTAAATTGACTCATTTAAATAATTTTAATTAAATTATTACTTTTATATATTGATTTTTAGATGACCTGGTTTGTCCAATTCTGCCCGAACTGGACCTGAACCAAATTTAAGCCCTTGTAGGCGTGTGGTGGGACCAAGGTGGCCATGTAGACATATTTTATGCACGTAAAAATATTTCCTAAATTATTTTAGAATTTTATGTCAAATTTCTAATTATTTAACTATTGTACAATTACTGGTATTTTATTATTATAATAATATTTATAAAATTATACATTTTTCTGGACCCGGATAAAGGTATGTGGTATAGTTCACCATTGGTGGAATTTTTATTATTTTATTAATATTAAAGTTATTTTGTGAACATTTAATAAATATGTTTATTGAGATGTTATTATTATTTTGAGTTGATTGAATTTATATATATATAGATATGTTTAAATATATTAAATATTAGATATGTGACATTAAAATTGTTATTGGATTTTAATAGATTATGGTGTATATATAAGGTTATATATATATATATATATATATATATATATATATATATATATATAGAAAAAAAAATTATATATATATATATATAAAGGTTTGATAAAAGGAAAAAGGATTAGAAAAGAAAAGATAGTAATAATAGGTGGTCGGCCCCACCATTAATCAAGGGCCGACCACACTTGTTCATTGAGCAGCAGCAACTGCTAGGAACCGCCCACATCAAGCACACAACAGCTGCATATAAGGCCGACCCGCCCCTTTTATTCTTATTTTTAGGTAACCCTAAAACTAAACCCTAAAACAATCTCTTCTTCCTCTCTCCTTCCCCCCTCCTCCTCTCTCCTCCGCTCACCTCGAACCTCCTTCGGCCAACCTCGTGCGTCGCAACAGCAACACCATCCCACGAAAACAGCGAGAACAACAACAAAAAAGAGCAGTATGTAAAAGTAAGGTACCCAACTTCTCCGTTCGATATCTCTCTCAATTCTATTTCATTTTTAATTCCATAAATTCTTATAGAAATCCCACATGACCCTTTATCATCC
The DNA here is from genome assembly GCA_029216955.1 of Iris pallida. Taxonomy (NCBI): domain Eukaryota; kingdom Viridiplantae; phylum Streptophyta; class Magnoliopsida; order Asparagales; family Iridaceae; genus Iris; species Iris pallida. The sequence goes on along the minus strand of JANAVB010033220.1, from coordinate 24,348,697 downwards.
CCTTTAAATTGATTTATTTATTATGTAATAAATTCCAGGTTTAATTAGATTAAAAGTCACAAAAAATCAGTTTTAAAAACCATAAAAACCCCGGTACGAGGTCCGTCCCGACAAACCGGATGACCCCGTCACAAACTGAGAGTACCAAAAGGTCCGTATCGACTTTATGGACGTGGGGGCTTTGGCGGAATTCAAATTGGTTGCGTGTGCGCGACGAATTTGATCCGTATCCGTCGAATTTTTTTGTATCGGACTTTTTCAAAATTTTCCAATTACTTTGTACACACTCATCAAATTGCGACGAAACTTGTGCCATTGGACTCGAAATATTTTTTTGGTCCTATGAGCCAAGTTTGGTCCGATTCTGAGACCGTTGATCGGGATGCCATTTTGGCGGGCCCACAATCCCACTCATCGGGAGATTTCGTGCACGGCCCACCGGAATCCAAAATTGGACATACTATTGCGTTCATCTCATCAAAATAAATTCGTAAACATGTAGTTTGATGACTTTAGAGACCGTAGGTTCTGGCTTATTTTTCGGTGCAAAGTGGGTCCAACGACGGACAACATTTTGACCCGAAATTACCGTTTTGCCCCTGTGTCCAGAATTGAACTTATGGATAGGCGTTTCTAACTAATTTGACCATTCTGAGAACATTGGGAATACTTGTTTCAACAATATGAGACAGTTGTGCGAGTTGACCGTTCGTACCTTATTGAGTGGGTTGTAGTAGCTCAGGACAACAGGCAAGTCCATTCTCTGATAGTTTTCATTGCATTTATATCTACTATATTCGATTCAGTAGTAGTGTTATACTTGATTCTCGACATGAGGATATACGAACTAGTATACGTGAATCTCGTCATGAGATGTCATTCCCAGTTTACCTGGTATATGAGCACATTGTTCGATATTGTTTCTTGTACTTGTATAGACACCAATTTTGGAGTAGGCTGGCCCCTACTCTTCGAATCCCGTGTCATGACCTGCCATGTCTGGATTCATTATACTACTCAAGGATGGGAAGATATCAGTGGTTATATGGTCATTACCCCTACTTGTTTATTACTTGTGCATAGCTCCACCCTCACCACACGTAGGGTGTAGCCTGACCTTATACTACTTGTGCATAGCTTTCCATTTTGGCCGGCCTGATCCCTATACTATTATACTACCTGTGTATAGTCGGCCAAATGGAACAGCCTGATCTTGACCCAAGCCGATCTCATAACGCTCTAATATCTCATGGCACTTTATTTTTATGTTTACATCATACCTCAGATTACTTTCCGTTGTTTATATTCCAGTTTTATCTTATATCTCACACATGACATGATATCCAGTTCTCTTGTACGATTTTACTTTCAATCTTGATATTTCATCTTGTATTTCATTATAATTGTCTCTTATAGTATTTGTCAATTCACATGGAACTGCTGTTGGTGTTTGTACTTGCTCATATCATGACAGGATAACCCCTATTGTTTTTCAGAGGATTTAGATGCAGATTGTCCGACCTACTATGGGTTTGGCCTAGATGGAGCCTACAATCAGGACCAGCCTATGGACCCGGTGCTCGTAGAGGACGCACCGCCAGTAGTGACCTAGTTTACCTATATTTTATCTTGATTGCATTCCAGTTTGATACTTTGAGACTTGTAGTATTTATTTTGGAATATTGTTTTATGTCTTGGTCTCTGAACTTGTGCTTGCGACTCAGTGTTGTTTCAGACTATTTAACTCATCTTTATCTTTATCTTTATCATCATGCTTATCTTCCTTAGATTATGTGATTGAGTGGTGATTATATTCCTCCGTGCGAAGATGACAGGTTATATTATTGTGTCTTAGATTCAATATATTCTAGATAACCTTTACAACGTTCTACCGCCGATACTGCGGCGTAGGCTGGACGTACCTACGTGCTCGTGCCCCTAAACAGGGTGCGGGTCATGACAACTCTGTTGTGAACACTCTATAGCACGGTGTTGGTCAGCTCCACACTGCAAGCATTGGCCTAATCTCTTTTGGCAGTCTCTCAGAAGATGTCACTTCTTGCCATAATGATGACAAATCGGGAGATCCTTCGCTGGATAGGGTATAGCTCTCTACTGATGAAATCCTCCTAGGCGTCTGATGGGTCCTCCTGACTGTCCCTTGGCCGAAATAATCACAGTAGTAGGGCGCTTTAGAAGTACTAGGTCCTTCTTGATAGCCTCCTAGAGACGACTTCTGTTAACACCTCAGCATACGAAACTTTAGACTATGCAGTAGTATATCGATGAAGCTTCTTCGTTAACCCATGGTGAAATCTCTGTACTTTCTCTACGTTATTCGGTATCAGGATGGTATAATGAGATAATACGAATTTACATGAAAGGAGTATGGAATCAATGGAATCAAGCTGTATGCATAAATGAGATAGTTCGAACTTGGAATTCAAAGGTGATAAATTAGCAAGTGGATGAGATTTTTCTAAAACACTTTAATCCTAATTTGCAGGTTCGTCTTGGTAATTTAGGTAACAAAATGACAAACTGACCTGCATGGGCCACCACAAAAATATGTCACAATCCAGTTCCAAAATATGTCGTAACCTAAGATATGAGCATGCCAGCTATACATCTAGAATAAGTATTCCCAATTTAATGGACTTATCATAATCGTAGTATGTTGAATCCTATATCTACAATACAACAGTCACAGGTAAACTAATATCTCCACAATAACAATACTATAATTTCATCCACATAATGACAACATCAACACAAAAGAATAAAATAAATGTCTAACTGAAATAGAATATAAGTCTGAATAATCAAATACAAAATCTGTCTGAGAAAATCAAATCTGGAGGAAATATATCCACTGAATCAAAGTACAATGATTGGTAAAGTGCATATAAACCCTCCTTAGATGTGAGAAAAATGGAATTAAAGACGTTAACAGCCGTTAAAATACGTCTAATAGACGATTTTACCCCACCCCCACTCTATCACTTCTCTCTCCGGTGGTGGGGACGGCTCGAGGGGGCTGGCCGACGGAGGGAGGGGGCGGGTCAGGGGGCGGGTGGCTGGCCGACGGATGGAGGAGGGGGGGATCGGGGGGATGGCCGACGGAGGAATGAGGAGGGCGGGTCAGGTTGCTGGCTGACGGAGTGAGGAGGGGGAGGGCGCGGGTCGGAGGGCTGGCATTGGAGAAAGAAGGGAGCGCTGGTAGGGAGGGGGTAGGGAAAAGGGGAGCTGGTAGGGAAGGGAAGGGGGCGGGTAGGTAGGGGGGTATTTTGGGAAGTTTTTTAAAAAAAGTTATTAACAGACATTTCTAACGGCTAATAGACGGTAGGGGCTTTTTTGCTCACGCGGGCAATCTAAAGAGGGGTCAATTGCATTAGTTTTCTAATGAGTCTTATTTTGCTAACGAGGCAAATCTAAGGAGGGTTTATAGGCACTTTATCCGTACAATAATGGAATAATAAAATACTGAAATAAGGAAATAGTTACGACATATCTAGCAAGATAAAATATCCATGACTCTAATCAGTTATCAACCCCTGGATCAGGGAAACTCCTATTGCACAACCTCTATGTCTTCTGCAAGATATTCGGTCTCAATGCTAGGTCCAAAACTGTAGGATAAAGATACCCATCTGGATCTGGAAAATAACCAGGTCCTTAGGGGACATAATAAGATACAAATAGCAAGCTACAATATGAACTGAAATAAATATAGGAAATAAATTGGGTAAACTATTCATCTACGTAAATGCATGTCGAAGACGACTTTGGACCGTATGGATAGGTAAGGGAATAGAATTAGCGTTAACTAATGCTGGAACATATAATAGTATACTTCTACGATCGTACCGGATTCTAATCCGTGGCCGCTGTCGGATATATCCACTAGTATACCTATAACATGACACACTGAGGCTGATATGCAAGTATCGGTCCCATAGGCCTACTAATAGTCTTTTCCTTTCGTGTCTTGCTCAAATCACATCCATGAGTCTGGCATTCCACATCTTAATGCAAGTCTCTATCTAGACTCCCTCTAATCAAGTATGAACCGTCACACGACCCACCCGTATTTGTAGCTAGCCAAATACGTAGGCTCTTGCCAACACAAAGTAAACTCACTCAAATTGTTGTGTCATAGGATGTGTCTAGTTATAGAATCCATAAGAAATAACTTTATGACCATTCGGGAGAGTCTACTAACCTCTAAGTCACACATGTATTATCATATCGATGGAACCATCGATAGCATCGATGAAACCATCGATAGCACCCAATTTACACTTACCCACACGATTTTTAGCCGTACGCCATGCCTCCATGCCATGTGCGCCGTGCACCCGTGTGCTGGGCCCTTCGTGTGCCCGTGCCATTTCGCTGCACGCCAGGCGCCGTGCTTGTGTGATCCGTGCACCGTGGGCAGTTTTGCTCGCGTGTGTAGTATATTTTATGCGTCGTATGCCAGCGCCATTCGTTGGTCGCACACAGGCGCTATGCTTGCGCGATCCGTACGCCATGGGCAGTTTTGTTAGCACGTGCAGTGCATCCGTGCGCGAATCACTCTAAATGACTGTTTTTGCCCGTTTAAACTGTTTTGTAGTTAGAATCTCGTAAAACTCAAAACATAAAAGTTGTAGATCTTTGTCTTGGCTTCAAGAATCTTCCTGTCTCACTTTAATCAGAGTTCATATGTGACTGATTGTTTGAATCACACATGTGTTCTTGATCTTCTTTGCATGTTTTCTATACTTGACCTAAATTACGACAACCCGACTTGGCAACTTGGTAATCTGAGCTAGTAACTTGCTTGAACATGATAATATGAACCTATCTTGATAATCTTGATAGCGGCCCGTCGAGGCACACTCCTGACAAGTACATTTGATATGACAAGTAAACATGACATGACATGTATAATCTTGATTGTTGTTGCAACAACTATTCCTGTCTTGCTAGTGTAACTCTTGTCTTGACTCCATGGTTGCTTGTGCATGTACAAGCTACCTGTCTCATCTTGCATCATGTTTAGGATATGGATTCTTGGTTACCACGGTCAGGGAGTCATAATGAATCTGACTAGGTTAATGACTAGATTGATCAAGTAGTTCATATAGAGAGATTTTCTAGTTACAGGCGATCCTATTATCCTGACCACACCTGTGGACTTGTAGCCTGCTGAAGAGTAGGGCATGTATCTAGCACACTGTCATGTGTTGTACGTCTTGAATCATAAGTACTAAAGTACACAAATAATCTTGATGACACTTGTTCTTGTAACTCTTGTAATCCCGCCTAAATAACCTAGATAGTCTGTAGGGCTTGTGACTGCGGGAAAATCTCATTGCATCTTATTAGTAACTAGGCATGTGACAACCCTAGTTAGCTAATGATAGCAAGCTATAGGACTTGATTGGCCGTGCTTGAATGATCATCTCATGATTAACATGGTAATTATATTCCACCTCTTGTTTTCTCAATACAAGCTAATATGTTCTTTAAAGCATGTCTTTTATATTATTTAATTATGCTCTTTTATCAGTTCTTCTATTCATTTATGCTAGTTTTAGTTCCTAAGTAGAGCCTCCCTTTTGGTACTTTCTCTTTCTGGGGTCTGACCTAGCTGGTTTTGTATGGCCAAAATTTAGAGTAGCACCCGAGGATCTACCTGCCTTCTAGACATATGGTGAACACTAGGCGTAACCATGGCAATGAGTGGGTTTCTTATTTTGCTTTCCTACTCTATTATAAATTATTCTTTTGAGGCATTTAGCTGTCAAACAAGTGTTAACTCGTGTTGAAACTTAACTATATCTGCCTAAGGGCTGTTACATGATTGGCAAATCCTAGGGTTGATCATCTATAACTTAACTCTTGCTAGTCTTCACATTTTGTATGACTAGCTTCATGATCATATGAATATGTAATATTTGGAATGTCTTACTTTGTATGTCTGATGAACTAATATCTTGTAATATTTCTTTGCTTGCTTGAGATTGAGACACTAGGCTTGTTCATGACTATAAGAGACTGTTGGCTTATAGGTAAATTCTCATAGATCTAGACAGCCGTGACCATATTGGGAGGTGGACTGCACTTCAATGTACGTAGCTGGCTGTGTCTATCCTCTACTCTCTAGCATTCTGGTTCTGGAGCATGACACTTGGGACTAAATTGATAGTGAACTCGATATCTCGATCCGGTGGCAACCCTGGCAAATCTGTAGAAAAAACATTCAAGAATTATACAATGATGGGATGTGATAGATTCTACTTTTTCACAACTGCTTCGAAGCTGACACCTTCTGATCTTCATGCAGCACTCCTCGTGACCTCAAATGGTGGCTCTCCTGGCGGTCTGAATATTACCTTCTTCTGATGGCAATCTAAAAAGGCAAAATGCTCACTCAACCAAACCATCCTAAGGAATGCATCGAATCCCCAAAGTGGCATTACAAGGAGCTGGGTCTTATATTCCCTCCTAACTATACTAATAGGATAGTCATAAATATCTCTGACCAGTACCATACCTCCACTAGTTTGGATTATATAATTCCTCCTACCATATGTAAGTACTATATAGTGTCGGTACATGAACACAAATGATATAACACTATATGATGATCTGGAATCAAAGAGTGCAATGGCGGGAAAGAAATAAAGTAGTATACTACCTGTGATCACATCTACTATTGGCTCTACCTCCTCTATAGTCATAGAAAAGGCTCGACCATGTGGATGTCCACACCTCTGTTGTTGATGCTGGGCAAATTGCTACTGCTGAATAGGCAAGGGTGGTCTTTTCGGTGGCGATCCTGGAGGTGCAGCTACTAGACTCTTCTGGGGTGGTTCTGTCGATGCATGAGAGGAAGCTACAGTAGACTCTCTCGCCAGATGATTAGCTACTCCGTAGATGAGATAATGTCCCAACCGCTTTCGACACACCTGCCATGTGTGTCCTATCTTCTAACAGTATCCACAAGGTTGCTGAGCTGGTCGCTGCTGTGGTGAAGCCCTCGAAGAAAACTGTGTAAGGGATGCAAAAGTCTTCGTTGCATATTAGAACGCTTAGATGGTTCCAGATGGCTCCTAGAAATGTCCCGATCCCTATTCTGATTGAGGACAATGTTGGCCTCAAGTCGTTGTGCAATCACAACGGTCTCTCCGAAGGTCTTAGCCCCATTGTCTATAACATACATATGGATCTGGTAGGCTAAACCATGATAGAATCTTCTTAACCTCTCCTCTGGGTCCAACACCGTCCCCTAAGTAAATTGGCTCAACGGATTGAACTCCGTTGCATACTCATCAACTAAGAGGGTCCCTTGCTCGAGGGTCTGAAACTATCTCTCCAACCTCTCCCTAGCTATGGTAGGATAGAATTTTTCTTGAATAGCTCCACAAATCTAGCCCAAGCTAGTCCTGGTGCAGCAAGGTTAGGATCATTCTGGAACCAAATCCTGGCTAGGTCATGCATCTGAAGTCCGGCTACCTCTATCATAAGGTCTTTTGGATGTTTGGCTACTCAGAGTAGTCTCTCTATGTCCTCTAGCCACTCATCAACATAAATGATGCCCTCCGTGCCATGGAAATCTCGGGGAACAAGCCTCTTGAAATCAAGGATAGTGCATTCCTTGGGTAGGGTGGGTAGTAGTTGAGACTAGAGTGGAGGTGATATCGCTATGAGGGTTCTTTGGGTAGAGTAGGTGAGGATTGTGCCTGTGGAGTGGTATGCTGAGGTGGTGAGTTGATCAACTTCTCTATAGCTGCTATAGTAGCCTGACGAGCGCTCTCAATTATAAAACCCCTAAATTTTTACTATATTTTTAGTACTGATTTTTTTTGTATTTATCCGTCGCGTAATTGTATTGTACGTCACACGGGAATTTACGTTTTTCATATTTACTCGTCGAGTGCGAATACGGACGAGGTACATATTTTTATAAAAAAGGTTTTTGATTTTATTATCGATGATGGTTTCAAAATAATATATATAATACTTATTTTTTTTTAAAGAGTTGTGAAAAGTATCTATTGAGGGTTGCCAAAATTTATTATCTTAGTATTTATAAAAGGCTATCTTATTTTAATAGTTGTAATTTAGAAAACTAGATTATGTGAATATTCTACTCGTGTAAGGCGCATGAAAATTATTTCATGTATAATTTCAAAAATTTATTTTTATTATGTATAATAACTTATTTAGCAAGAAAGTATTTTAAATATTTATGTTTGTTTTTGAAATTATTTTTACCTAATTTTATTTAAAAGGTATTTGAAGATATTTCTTACTAATATTTAAAATATATATTGGAATTTTTGAAATTAATTATTATATAAATTCTATAAAAAGATATTTCGAATTTATTTATGATAAATTAAATTGTGATTAGATTTATTGATTTAGATTAAATAGTTTAATTTAAATATATAATTTATCTATATACTGGATTTGGATTTGGTTGATTAGTTTTAAATTCGATCTAAATTAAATTTATGAATTATCAAAAGGGGGTTTTAAATTCCTAGTCCATATCAACTAGGAGTCCACCTCCTATATAAGGAGAGCCTCTATATTATTTTTTCTCCACAATTATTCCACAAAATTTCTCCACCCAGGTGCCGTGCATTGTGTCCGTGTCCCCATCTCCTCTACTAATTCCTCTATATACAGTTACATTATCACCTTCTTCGTGTCCACATTCTGGACACAGTCCTCCTCGTGTCACGTAGTACACATAATCAACATATTTTTTTGTCGTGTCCGACAAGCCCGGATACGACGATACAATCCAAACTCTGCCCTGCCCTCCGCAAACTGCCTCTACGGGCATCAAACCCCCGCCTCGCCCGACCACCTGCTGCCACCTCCGTTGAGAATCCCATTACGCCTCCGTCACCGTCGACCCGAGCCTCTTCCCGAGCAACCAAGGACAGCCATCCTCATCACTGATCCTTCCAGCCTTCCGCCACGCCTTCACCATTGCCACCTCCACCAGTCCTCCGTAGACCTTCCCCTGGCCTAGGCCCACGCCTGACCACCACCTTCTCCTCTCCTCACCACCAAAACGACCCCCATCGCCATCAACCACCATCGTCGGCTCCACCTTCACCACTCGTCACCGATCACCAGCACCGCGCCTCCACCTCCAGTGACCAACGCAAAACCCAAAAATCGACACACATCACCAATAAAGAAAACAACCCAAACTCACCTCCGCTGTGCCGAGCCTCCTTAACCCCGCCTTCTCCGCCGAGCCGTACGTACGGTCGCACCAGCCGTGAGCGCCACCGCGCGTGCGCGTCCCTCCGTGCATACTGAAAACCGCCACAGACCCGATCCGGTGGCCACTAAACACCAGCGCCATCGCCGGATCGCCTCGAGCCTATGCCACCGGGATAGCCAGAAGCAGCGTCGAGCTCCACGGGTGCTCCCTTCTCCCATCTCGAGCTTGACTCCCTCTTTCCGAGTCCCTCCACCATCACCACCACCGTTGGATATCCTCCGCGGCCAGCCTCTCTGACCGGCCGACCGCACCTCCATCGAACCATCACTCGTCCGGCGTCTCCTGCCGTGCCGTAGCTGAAACCCTCGTCATCATCTTCTCTGCGCCTCGCCCTCCGTCGTGCTCGCCACCACCAACGAGATCTGGGTTGAAACCCATATCTGGAGCGACGGTGAACTCCATCAGCCACCGAATCCCTCGCTGTCCGCCATAGCTCTGCCACCTCTCCCCCTCAAAATCCCCTTTCTCCACCAGTCCTCCGCCTCCTTCTGCGATGCCGCCATAGGAGACCGACCTAGTCGATTGAGCCTCAGCGACCGGCGCTGCACTCCGATGCCAAATGACTCTTCCGATCGACGCTTCTACCCAGCCTCCGTCCGGCGAGCGAGCCGTCCGACCTCCCCGCTTCCCTCTTCTCCTCCCTCTCACATCTATTTCCTCTCTCTCTTCCTCGTTTTCATTTTCTCTTTCCTCTACGTGAGAAGCCCCTCTTCATTTTCTTGTGCTTCCCTACTTTCCCATCATCTTCTAATCAGAGGAGAGAACCCCCTTTTTGATTTTTTAATAATATATTATATTATATTATTTTTTCTTTGTATTACTTTTGAGTGGTAATTTATGTATACAGCATTAGTATATACAATGTTGATATTTGTTAAAAGCATTGATTAGCATTCTATTAACAGATATAGTATAAGATATCAATATGTATGTACGCTAGTATATATTTTATATAATTAGTCAAAGGTATTATTATTTTATCTTATTATTGGTATTTTGGTACTAATATTTTCATTAATATTACTAAATTATTTAATAACAAAATAATATATTGGGACTTGACCTTATAGGTAAATTTAAATTCGTTTCAAAACTTAATTAATTGGTATTTTGACAAAATTTTGTTTATGGCCCAAATTCATCTAATTGTTTCTCTTTATATTATATTTTCTAAAAGTATTATTACTCGTGTTCTAGCTATTTTTTGAAATAGAATATTTGGCTTTTATCTGGTGGTATTTTAAAATAAGCTTTCGACCTAAAAAATGTTATGTTATTTTATAGTATCAAAATGGTTGCAGTATTCTCTACCTAAGAAAATTTTAGTATTGATATAAGAGTAATTTCTCATAATTTTCAAGTATTCAACTAAAAGTATGTTTTGACTAATAAAATATAGTTTCTAAATTATATTTATGTTTTCAATTATTTATGTAAAAATTATTATTATTATTATTTTCCTTGAGTATGGTATCATAAATAATTTAAATAGTCTAGAGTATTCTATCCTCTAATTTCTTCAATTATCACCGTGACCATGACTAATTCCACCAATCCTAGTCCTCCGCCAATTTTGTACATCTTCCTATCGATCCTAGCTAATTTGATTATTTTGGACCCATTGGAAAAGTCCATGCCACCATCAGAGGCCGCTTTGCGTAGTTGTAACACCGAAGTCAAACTTTGTGCCACATTGATCATCGCAGCACACCAGGCGACCCATCAGGCAAGTATACCTTGCTAATTTACTATCAAATTATTTATTTTTTGTATTATTTATTTTGTTTCATATTGTTAGTTTCTTTTGTTATAAACTGTGCGTCCAAGTCATACTTGGGTACAAGTGACTCTATTAGTCGTTTTACTTTACTATATGCATGTTAACTTAGTTTTAGCGGACTACCTTCTTGTTGGGGATATCCTTATATCTCCTTGGGCCATGACACTCATACTACATGGTTTGAGACATTTTGCTTAGGGCATGACACTCATACTACACGTACTTTTTGACACGATCCACAGGAAAAAAGGTAAAGCAAAAGCAAGTAAATGATAAGTAAATATGAGAATCATCGGAGTATGCACTAGCTACGTGAACATGTGTAATTTGATATCATTAAGCATGTAGGGGCAAAATATGTATCAGGCATACCAAAAAATGATATGCTATCAGTCACGCACGAATCAGACATGCCTAGTGACAATGCTACCAGTCATGTATAAAATGGACGTCAGGCATATTAAATAATATGCTATCAGGCACGAGAATTTATCCAAATTTAGGTATACTACATGCTTTAAGAATGTCCCCCTCCCGATATGAGACACAAAAACATGCAATCAATAAAGTAAAGGAAACATGTACATAGCAATACGGGTGTGTGAATATGCATGCAAGTGGCTAAATTATGTTGAGAAACATGTACTTGCCTTTTACCGGATGTTGGTCGAAAGTTGTAAATCACCTAACAAATAATAGAAAAACATTAGGAGTTGTATTTTAAAGGAAATTCGTAATATTTTTCTATTAAACTAACTATTAGTTGTCTCCAACTAGTAACTAATTTATTAATTCATACTAACCTTTATTCCTAACAGTTAACCCCTACTAGCCTAATACTGCTTAATGTGATCTAGTCTCGGCCCAAAGGCCTGGCCTGTTAAGATCTATTCCCCCAATTAAAAGACCTAGCTCACTGGATTCAAATGTTGACCTAAGTTTTGTTCTGCTCAGATCTCTCGGCTCAACCCTAATTCTAACGGCTACACCACTGTGTTATAGTTTGAAATCCTGTCCATCCAGTGTCAACTAGCGGCTTTCTTATGTCTTCTATGCGGACACATGTCTAACTAGTCAAATCCTAACAAAATTAAGAACGAGTAACGTAATAATATACCTGAGACTAAGGAATGTAACTAACGGTGACTTTGGCGTCCAGCACTTTCATTCTCGTGTCTGGAATCTGGAAAGTACCTGATTCGGACATTTGGTCAAACAGTGGATACGCAAGGAACAAGTATTTAAGTTCAGGGAGCTTTGATAATATTAGATGATTCGAGAATCAAGAAAGAGGATCAAGAAGTAAGAATTTAGAGTTAGGATCCTACCAAGTCATTTCATGAGATCAAACTAATCAAAATTCGAAGAATCACTTTAGTTTATACCTCTTCTTGATAGGTCGATAGTGTCTTTGTTCATAGAGTAAACAATTCAAGCAGGTGCCACCATAAGACCAACCACCCTAGAGTTCAGATAAAAAATGCAACGAATCGAAATGATTAGAGAATAATCACTCACCGATTGGTCGGTTCACGAGCAATGTTAGTTGAACTGCTCCCAATCAACTGATGTTTGCCAATACTCTGTTCGAGCTATGTAAGAATTGCTCTTCAAGAGTTTATTGACAGTAAATTGGTAGACTCGATCGATGAACCAAAATATTCATCATCAAGAAACACTCAAAAACAAATAAAAAAAAGAAGAAGCAGAACAGTCATGGTAAACTCACTGGGATGGTACAACGATAGGTTCGATTCGCTCAAGAAATGATCTTCGTGATCAGAGCATCCACCACACGAGGTCACTCACCACATTGACCCTCTGCTACCTAGTTGAATCATCAAGAACTATTTCCTAGAATCAATCAGATAACAAAACAGAATCAAACGAGGGATCTAGGAAGTAATTACGAAGACCGTTTCGTTGATGACGATACTTGAGAGTGTTTCAACACAAAAAGGGTCCAGGAAATGTAGAAATCCTCTGAATTATTGTAAAAAAAAGAAGTACAACAAGAATATAAGACAAAAATTTGGAGTACAATAAAAATCTACGGATTGGGGCGATGGAGATTAAGTCAACTTCGACTTCTTTACATCGTTGACGATCTGATACAGAAGTTGTTGAAGCTTGGTGGTTGATGAACTTTCGATTGCAAGGGGAACTTTATCACTGAAAGATCCCTTCATCTCTGAAAATTCTTAGCAAAAAAGTAATGTATGTAGTCTCTCTTTATGCCTGTGTTCTCTATGTGTGTCCTTCTTGCCTTTGTCCTGCAAGGAAGAAACTGCCTGCTATTTATAGCTTTTCTTCACTAGAAAAGCCATGTGCGTATGTGCAAAAAATACTGTTTTCCTTGAAATATAAAAGGACAGAACAATTATCGGAGGACTGGACTTTTACTTCATAATACAAACTCGTTTGTACAAAGAAAGCCTAGGAACGAAAAACTAGGTACACAATCTAAGTACAATTGTTTATTTTAGATTCTGGGGGTGACGATAGAGGCTCGGAAAAGCGACGGCCGCTCTGCCTTACTCCTTGGACGATCGGGTGCAGCTTCTTGGCTTTGTGGAAGAACTGTTTGGCGTTGATGGAGAAATGCTCTCTCTTCCGGCTCTCTGGCTCTCTATGCACGTCGATCTCTGTCTATCTCTGTCTCTCTCTATCTCTGCGTATGTCTCTCTCTATGTCTGTATATTGCAAGGGAGTGGCACCATGCTATTTATAAGAATGGGGGGACATCATTAGGGTTTACAATGATTGCCCCTTAAAGTGGCGGCGGCCTGTTGATTGATCAATCTGGGCCATTAGTTTTGAGTGTAATGAATTTGGGCCATTAATGTAGATTGTGCCAAATCCTCTCAGTAATTAATGCTGATTAGAATAAATCTCCCTTATGATGATTCGATGATGTCTGCGAATCTGAATGAATAAGTTTAATTCATTCTCCTGCCACGTGTCCCAGATTATTGGGATTTGACCCAATCTTTGATTGCAATAAATCTGGGAAATTGATTGGCTTTATGACACATATCCTGGGAGGCACTGAGGGGATCTATACCGCATGAAGATTGACCCGCATATGCCCGACCATGTGTCCTCGAATCACGTGATAATCTGGACCGCATGGACGTAGGTGTCCGCATAACGGGTAACCCCTTCGTGAGCCGCATGGGAGAGCGTCTGCTTGAGCCGCATATGACAGTCCACGTGCCTAGGCTGCGTGGCATTTTTTGGATCTCGGGGGATTATGTCAGAGATCTCATTCGTTTCCCTAGGAGTCTGTCATTATGACAGATTCATAATTACATCTTTGTGTCAGGGCTGTCGTCTTGTCAGAGCTGTCAGCCTTCAAGACAATTAATGCAGTAAGGGAAGAGTTGTTTGTATGCTACGTGGCACCTCTCTGAGCCGCATGGAATGTATCGAGCCGCATAGTCCCTTATGCCGCATGAATCTCTGAGCCGTATGGGCTTTCTGAGCCGTATGGGGTTTCCTGGCCGCATGGATCCTTCTTTATTATTTTCCATGCTTCTACAAGACCCCCTTCAAAATTTTCAATTTGCAAAATTGAAATACTTTGAATAAGAAGCATGGCTGGGTGCAAGTTCTTTCTTAGCCGCATATGAGGTCCTAGACGCATAGATGTCTTGGCCGCATGGAAGTTCGGCCGCATGGATGTCTCGGCCGCATGGATGACTAGGCCGCAGGGATTTTCGGCCGCATGGATGTCTCGACCGTAAGGACTTTTCGCCCCATCATCTTGCCACGTATGGAGATCTTTTACATTAAATGCTGTTGATTTGTTGTCAGTTTTGAGGTCACTTTTTGGGACGGGATCCCAGGAGTCTAGCCTTCATTTTAGGCGGGTCACCTCGATAACCGAAGAGTTGGTTCTTGTTCTGTACGAGAATCGAAGCGCCTTGGTTTTGTTTATAAATATGGATGGGTTGAGTCGGAAGGATTTCCTTACTTTCTCCTTCGTCTCCCACTGTTGCTATCTTTTCTTTTCTTCTCCATTTCCATTCTCCGACTATCGAAATGGTACCAAAATCTTCCAAGGTCGTCTCCGCTGCCGCAAAAGACAAGCAGGCGGCTTCCTCGTCGGCCGCTGTGCCCGAAGTGCATCCTGATGTTCGTCCCGCTTTCAAGTGTAAGGATCTCTTTCGAACACTTTGAACCCTAAGAACCCATGGCTCTGTCGCATGATTTATGCACAAGCCCTCATCGTTTGGATGGCTCAAGCCTGATCGTGATGGAGCCGTATGCGTTGTATGGGTCGCATAACCCTCTCGTATTTGGGCCGCATAGGACATTCCCCTTGTATGAACCGCATGAGAAGGATTTTGAGTCACAAGACTACTTCTGGATATGAACCGCATAAAGTCTCTTTTGACCGGAGCCGCATATGTTCCTGACAAACTGGTCCGCATAGAACTTTGCTGAACCCCGTCGCATAAACTCTTCTGCGAAATAGAACCGCATAAGTCATAATCCGAGCCGCATCAGTGTCACATGGAATTCTTAACTGAATTGGGTCACACGAAGCTGTGCTGACCCGAGCCGCATAGGCTCTGTTGAAGCCATGCCGCATGAAATTCAGCTGAACTGGGCCGCATAAGGCTTTGTCGCTCCGAGCCGCATAGACTCATAGAGACTTCTTTTTGAGAAAACTCTAAGTAATTTTTGTTTTAACCTATTTTTAATCCTGTTTCTTTTGTACTTTTCCAGTGAACCTCCCAACCAACCCGGCCGGAGAGCTTCTAGTGGGTTCGGCTCAGTTTGCCATGGGTGTGCGTCTTGACGATCTGATTCGACATATGAAAGATCAACTTTCCTCTAATGAGCCTTTGGAGAGGGTGGCTGCCATCAACAACCAGCCTTTCCATTTTCTCTGCACTATGATGAACTCGAGAAAACTGGATGGAGAATATCTGAAATCCGCTTTTCTCTTTGGAGATGCTTTCTCCGTAAAGAACTCCCGAATATTGGACGTTTCTGAGAACTGGGACTTCACTGTGGATGGGGTGGATATCCATGTTCCCGAGATGGAGCGACATTTTCCCCTCTCGTAGTTTAATATGGTGCCGTTGGGCAGGACAATGGCAGGTTCTCTGACTCCAACCCAACAGGGGATGTTCGTAGGTAATATCCACTATAACATGAGTATTAGGTCGGCCTGTGCAAGTAGGGAGTCAGTCAGCCGGACTGTGATGGGGCTGCTTCCTGGTACTTTTATCAATGTGTCTGGTACTAACTTCACTTTTACCCGAGTTGACACCTTTCTGAACCAACTCGATCGTAAGGGGTCCTATCCCATGGGCAGGCTATCGCTGCTGAATTGGATAAACCCTATTCCCACATGGGCCAATCTTTCCTCGTGGATCCTGAGGAACTACGAGGAACTCCTTAAGGAGATTGACCTTTACTACGCCATCCGGGGCACCAGTTACGGATTGCCCATTAACAAGCCGCTATTCATGGCCCTTTTGGGGATGTATAGCCGACGTACGGGGACTTTTTTCGTGCCCGGGGGAGAGTTGGGACTTGCTCTCCATGAGATGCATGCTGTTTCTAAGCTGCCATGGGGAGGCGAGGCTTTTGAAGTATATACACCGACGAATGAGGAATTCGATGACCTGGATCGACGATTTCTTGGTTTCGTTGCCATGTACCGAGAACTGTTGTGCCATTATAGCATCTGCCACCAGATTGCTATCAAGAAAGAAAATAGCTCAGAAGGGAACGCCCCTCATACCGCGGCCTGGGTTGCGTATCTTTTCAAGTTACGTCCTTCTGGTCGGGTTTCGTCTCGAAGTCCTCAAACCCCGGAGGAGGTGAATGACATGATGTTGAAGGCCAAAAGGTCGAGGTCCACCCGCGACAGGTTTGGGAGCCGCACTGACTCCTTCAGTTATTTCCACTATAGTACCCGGCAAATGTCCGATAAAGTAATCTTGGCCGGGTTCTTGATGGTATGGCTACGAAATTGCGTAGTCTCGGGAGGAGCAGGTTCTATAGAATGGATCAGCCACCATTTCATTCTCCCAGCTGTAAAGCTGATTTTCAAAGTAAGACTAGCCCTTCTTCCGACTATGGTGTGTAGTATACACCACTATCTCATGGGGTGGTTATTGATGTATTACCGGTCATTGATGAGAGCCGGGACAGAGGATGATGTCACCGCTGATGATGCCTTCCTCTTCCAATACCGTCATCAATCTTGGGAGTATGACACCATGCCGGCTTGTCGGAGAGCGTTCGTAAGAGTTGATGGGCCTGACTTCTTTGTGTCACTTCCTCAGTTTACTCCTAGGGAAGTGGGGAGGGTACACATTGATGGCATCGATCCTCCCCAGCTCTTATCCGAGAAGATGCTTCTATGGCTGCGCAACATTCGTCCGGCGCACCTAGTATATCGTTACCGAAACAACGTGTACTTGGAGACTAATTTGCCTAGCCGGTTCTCTCGCCAATTCGGGTATAGTCAGCTGTTCCTTGACTGCCCCAGTGCTTGCCTGGGTTTCGAGGGCAGTATTCTTGACGGCATCCGGGCGTGGCATTATTACAATGTTGTTCATACCCGGGCTAGCATTTCAGTCCCCGATGCTAGCACGCAAGGGGATATTCTGTACATGGCGGCTCTTTATCACGTTGCGGCGAGCAAACCTCCCGTGAACTTCGACATGAACACCAGCTTCATTGTCGGGACCGGCTTGGCAGAAAAGCCAGAGGGTTCCAGAAAGAGAAATAGAGAGGCGAATAAGGTTCCCGTGCCGAACTCGGAGTCCACTCCGGCAGATGAAGAGGATGCCGAACAGGCCATCGATGACTCGTCGCATTCTTCAGACGAGGAGGTAGGGGACCAGCCTCCTACTGTGCCAAACGAAGAGGTGGAGGATCATCCACCTGTTATGCCTGGTGCTTTGCGCCAACGAGACAGGCGTCTGTCCACTGACGATGGCAAGACCTACTCCACAAAGCGGGCTGCGGTAAGACATCGCAGGCGGTTTATTGATGTTGACGCTATTTCTGATGTGATTAGAATTTCAGCCGCCTTTTCCTTTCTTTTCCTAAATTATGGCCTAATCATTTTTTTGCTCTTTGTAGGCGTCCGGAGAGTCTGCTTCTCGAGATTCGACTACTGAAGTCGATCCAGCCTTGTCTACTTTGATCAATGATATGTGCACTGCCATCACTTCCGCTGGAGCTCTTCCGAAGGCGGCCAGGGGGTCTCATCTTGCTGGGACCTCAACTCATGGGGACGGGGGCTCTATTGCCCTTGTCCCTGAGACAGCTGAATTCCAACAGGATGACGCTAACCCGGCTGACTCCCCTCCAGGGGTGGATGGGGTAGAAGAGCCAGTTGAATTTGAGTCGGGAGCTGTGGATGGGGAGTCCATGCTAGCTTCGAACGAGCTGCAGCCTCCGAGCTCTTCCCCTGGTAAGATAAACCAGCTTTTTAACTTGTGAGGAGGCCTATAAAAATTGCTTCTTTTGTCCCGTCCTGCGTGGATTAATGATTGTTCTGGACGTGCAGGTCCCGCCCCTTTATCGCTGGTGACGAACGTTGCCGAGGTGGACTCTACTGGATGGGATATGATGGAAACACGTGCGTCTTCTTCTTTTCCAGCCCATACTGAGGGGCCTCCGGCTGGGTCAAGTTCGAGAGCCTTGGTGATAGCACAGCTGGAGCAAGGGACGACGCTTTCCGTGCCATCCTCTGCGAATAGGGCTTCGGGAGTTACCCTTTCCGCTCTCCCAAGTATCCAGGCTCTTCGGGCGGCGGAAGAGGAGCTAGCCGCCATCCATGCTTCTTTTCGTACAGGATTCGTTTCCCTGGTGACAGGGACGGCCAGTTCTGAGGCTACTCCTTCGGTACTGCCTGCCACGCTCCCTTTGACACCATCCTCTACGGAAGTCTTGGACGAAGTATCTCAGGATGTGGTCGACAGTTTCCACCGCCACCTGAAGAGGGGATTGAGGCAGCTATGGAGAGGGGGACTCCTTTTTTTTTGGCCCGCCAATGCGCCGGTGGCCAGATTAATATCCTTAAAACACTCTCCGGTGGAGCGGGACTGGCTGCGCTTCTGGAGCCTAAGCTGTTAAAGGCTGATCGTCTTGTGGCTCGGTTCCGCGTGCTGCAGTAAGCTGATTTACCCGCGGTAATAAACTAAGAGCACAATTTCCTTATGACCGCGGTGAAGAAGGTCAGGCTTGCTCGAGAATCGATCAAGCCAACTATATTGAAAGACCGCCAGGACCTGACTCAGTTGTATGATCAATAGACTCGTCGGACTGAAGAATTGTGCGGCTCGAGAAGCGGCGGCCTCCCGCGGGGTAGCTGATACCAAGGAGCAAATCCTCGAGCTTCAGAGAAAGCTGGCTTTCTTGGAGTCCGAGCTCGAAGCTGCTCGTGCTAAAAAGGAATTGACATTCAGGAGGCTGACAAGTTTAGCAGGGCTTCTGCCAATCTAGAACTTGCCCTAAAGAAGATGGAGAACGATTGGCAGGCATATATGTATCTGAATGATGCAGAGCAGTTATCCCAGGAGGCCGAGCGCCGAGCAAAACAGAGGCTTGAGCGGGGGACTGTCTTGGTACGAAATCGCCTCTTGGAACTGTGTAATACCGGACTATAGTCGGCCTTTTTCTGGTTTTGTTCCTGTTTTCTTTTTTTTTTCTTTTTGAGAGGGACGTGGTCCCAAAACATGTAATACTTTTTTCGTCCTTCAAATAAAGAGTACTTTTCTTTCTACCCTTCATTTGCATTGCTTATTGTACCTGTGGTATTTTGTTAATATCTGCCCCGCATGGAGGACTTGTTTGTGGACCTGTTACCCCTGGCATACCTTGGTTTTAGGTACGGATAATAAGTTTGATTGGGGATACCTAGAACAGCTCCACGACAAGGTGGTCGTGGGTGTTCGGGGTATCGAAAGATAGAATGCCATGGAGCAGCTGGGCTCCCGGGGCATGATGAGGAATAGTGTGTCTGTACTAAGAGACTTAGCAAGGGATATTTGTGGGCCTATTACCCTTGGTGTATCTTGATTTAGGATACAGATAATAGGATAGGGGGAACCAACATACTTACTCAGAGGTAATGAAGACATGGCAAGTATGCAGGTTTTAACCGTAGAGTCTTCCTACTCAGAGGTAATGAGGACATGGCAGGAGTGGACTCAACGGATGATATTTGTGGTCAACAGAGGACATTGGTGGTCAACAGAGAACATTTGTGGTCAACAGAGGACATTTGTGGACCTATTACCCTTGGCGTACCCGGGTTCAGGGTACGGGTAATAAGACGAGAGAGGACCAACGTACTTACTCAGAGGTTATGGGGACATGGCGAGTACGGAGGTTTTACCGTGGAGTCTTCCTGCTCAGAGGTAATGAGGACATGGTATGAGGGGACTCAGCGGGGTAATTTTGTGGACCTATTATCCTTGGCGTATTCCGGTTGTGGGTACAGATAATAAGTCGAAAGGGAATCATCATACTTACTCAGAGGTTATGAGGACATGGCAAGTATAAAGGTTTCTTCGACGGAGCCTTCCCATTCAGAGATAATGAGGACATGACAGAAGTGGGCTCAATGAAGGAGGGTACATAGAACGACTTAGAGGTAATGAGGACATGGACGTTCTATGCAGAAGGATGATTTGTTTTTGGCGGAAGTGAAACGACTCAGAGGTAATGAGGACATGGCCGTTTTGGAAATTCGTAGATCTGTTACCCTTTTCGTGCACCGGGAGTGCGGGTAGTGGATCATGAGGGAGGATCTCTTCCAGGAATAAAGTTCAGAGGTAGGACCATACATGACTTACTATCTGAAAGAGTGACCGGAATGTGAGTTCAGAGGCACCAGCGGGTACATAACTCGATAATCATGAAATATTGAGATGTGAGTTCAGTGGTACCAGCAGGTAGATGACTCGATAATCTGGAATGTTGTCGTGAGTTCAGCGGCACCAGCAGGTACATGACTCGATGATCTGGAAATGTTGAGATGGGAGTTCAGCGGTACCAGCGGGTACATGACTCAATAATCTGGAATGTTTGTGGATGCGAGTTCAGTGGCACCAGCGTGTACATGACTCGATAATCTGTGAAAGTGAGTTCAGCGGCACCAGCGGGTACATGACTCGATAACCTGTGAAAGTGATCAGCGGCACCGACGGGTACATGACTCGGTGATCTAAAAAATGTCATTTAGACATAATATTTCTTCAGGAACTTGCCGTTGACGGGCAACATGAGCAAGTCTCCATTTTGTTTTGCGAGACGGTAAGCACCGTTGGAGAATACAGCCTCAATGATGAATAGACCTTCCCATTTCGGCTGGAACTTGTCGGTGGTCTTGTGAGTCATGACCATCGGCCTCCGGACTGCCAAAACGAGATCGCCCACTTGGAATGTTCTGATTTTAACCTTCTTGTTGAAGGCTCCAGAGATGCGTGCTTGATATAGTTCGATCCTTTGCTGAGCCAGGAGGCGCTTTTCATCCAAGGCCTCTAACTCTTGTAGTCGACGTCTGTAGTTATCATCAGCCGTCAACTGATAAGTGAAGGCGACGCGGACTGAGGGTATTTGAGTCTCCAACGGGAGAACTGCCTCACTGCTGTACACCAGGGAGAATGGTGTATTCCCTGTGGCCGTTTGGACTGTGGTACGGTACGCCCACAAGCATTCACCAAGCTTCTCGTTCCAGTCGCGTTTGTTGGACGATACAAACTTCTTGAGCAACTTGATGATGGTTTTGTTGAATGCTTCTGCCAACCCATTCGCTGCTGGATTGTATGGCGTCGAAGCAATATTCTGAATGCGGTGCTTATCGCAAAACCGATAGAAGGCGTGGCTTGCAAACTGCGGACCATTATCGTGGATGATCCTCCGAGGCAGTCCAAAGCGATAGATGACGTGTTGCTTAAGAAAGCTGATCACGTTTGAAGTTTTTACTTGTGCGAGTGGGACAGCTTCCGCCCATTTGGAGAAGTAATTGTGATTGCGAGTATGAAGCGATGTCCTTAGGAGGAAGGTGGAGTGATTGGACCGATAATATCCATCCCCCATGCTTCAAATGGAGGACGCCACAGTCGGATGTAGAAATTCGGATGGTTGGTGGATGAAGTCCGCATGGACTTGGCAGGCTTTTCACTTTCTAGCATAGTCTATCGTATCTGCTACCATCGTGGGCCAGAAGTAGCCCATTCGACGAAGACTATCTTACAATTTAGGGCCAGGCTGATGGGCCCCGCAGACACCGTCATGAGCTTCTCGTACGGCTTCTTTGGCTTCTGTGTTTGACAGACACCGAAGCAATAATCCATCGTAGGAGCGGCAATACAGCATCTTCGTCTTCGTATCGTAAAAGAATCTGAGAGAATACCGTTTGA
This sequence comes from Iris pallida, assembly GCA_029216955.1. NCBI lineage: Eukaryota > Viridiplantae > Streptophyta > Magnoliopsida > Asparagales > Iridaceae > Iris > Iris pallida. The sequence continues at coordinate 24,326,211 of JANAVB010033220.1, read as the reverse complement.
TGGAGGTGGCTTCCTTTGGGTTCTCGGGCAGGATATCGTACACGACGAAGTCAATGAAGGGTTGTCTCCAATCCGGGGCATCGTCGATCGTCTGGGCGGAATAACTTGCCACGAATTGTACATTGTTCTTGGGACAGACCAGTTCATGGCCTATCACATCCACTGATTGGCGAGCATAACTCAGAACTGCTAGAGAAGAGGCAAGGCCAGCTAGGGCATCGGCTTCGATGTTTCGGAGTCTGGAAATGTGTTCGATAAAGAACCCCTCGAACGACGAGATGATGTTGATCGCTATTTGGTGATAGGGGATCATATCTTTGTGGCGGACTTCGTGTGAGCTCCGGATCTGATTGACGATTAACTGAGAATCGTCGTATGCTTCAAGATATTCTACCCCCAGCTCCCTTGTAAGTTGGACGCCAATGACCAAAGCGTTGTACTCGACAACATTGTTAGAGCAGGGTTCTGTAAGAGAGTAAGCGCGATTGATCACCAATCCGGTAGGAGAAACCAGCACCACCCTGACTCCGATGACGATGTTGCCCTTGGGTCCAGTTCTTGAAGCACCGTCAAAGAACATTCGTCATATATCATTGTGAGAGGTTGCATACGAGTCGACGACCTCATCTGGGATCTCTTCATATATTCTGGAGGACTCCGAGCCTGGGTGGGCGGCCAAAAAGTCCGCCAGGGCTTAACCTTTGATAGCCTTTTGCGGGACGGAGATCATATGATAAGGGGACAACAATATTACCCATGTAGCGAGGCGAGAGCTGAGTGTCCCTGGTTTAGTCATGAGGACCCTGAGAGGGTTGACTAGTGAGATTACATGTATTGTTTGTCCAGTGACATAGTGCTGCGTCTTCTGAATGACGAACACCAGGGCAAGGCATTCCTTCTCCACAGCGGTGTATCGGTGCTCCGGCCCAATCATCATTCGACTGAGATAATATATGGCTTGCACGTGGCCTATATCATTGTTTTGTGCCAGCAGAGCCCTGAGGGAATGTTCCATTGCTCGTACATAGAGCAGGAATGGCTTTCCAGCAACCGGGGCCACCATGACTGGAGGGTTCGACAAATATTCTTTGATGCTGTCGAAGGCATGCTGGCATTCTTCGTCCCATACGAATGCGATGCCTTTCTTCATGAGGTGGGTAAATGGTCGACATCGCCCGGAGAGGTTAGAAATGAACCTCCTGATGTAGGCTAACCTCCCTTGAAGGCCTCTGAGTTCGCAAAGATTTCTCGGGGGACCCATCTCCATGATTGCCTTTGTCTTCTCAGGGTGTACATGGATATCCTGGGCGGTGATGATGAAGCCCAAGAACTTCCTGCTGGACACGCCCAGGAAGGATTTTATGGGATTCATTTTCAAATTGTGCGCTCGCATCAGGTCGAATACCGTCCTCAGATCCTGTAGGTGGTCTCCCTTACAGCGACTCTTGACGGCGATGTCATCAACGTAGCACTCCACCATCTTGCGTAAGTGGTCTCTGAGGATGATACTCATGGCTCTTTGATATGTGGCACCGACATTCTTCAGACCGAAAGGCATGACTGTGTAACAGTATGTGCCAATCGGTGTTCGAAACGATGTATGCTTTTCATCGTCGGGAGACATCTTGATTTGGTTGTACCCGGAGAAGCCATCCATGAATGACATACGTTCGAAGCCGCAAGTATTGTCGATCATGATGTCTGTGATAGGAAGGGGGAATTCATCTTTGGGGTACGCCTCGTTCAGATTATGGAAGTCGATGCAGATTCGAATATTCCCATTCTTCTTAAGGATGGGTACTATGTAGGCGACCCAGTCAGGATGTTGCTCCTCACGAATGAAGCCGTTGGCTATTAGTTTGTTGACTTCGGCTTCAATCGCATCCATAATGCCTGGGCGGAAGCGTCTCTGTTGTTGCTTGACTGGCTTTGCGTCTGGCCGAATATTGAGTTTATGAAGAGCAATATCGGGATTTAACCCCGGCATGTCTTCATAGCTCCAAGAGAACACATCAATATATTCTTTGACAAGGTCCAGCAGCGATTTATGCTTTTCGTCTGTTAGGTTTTTACTGACGAAGATTGGTTTTGGAGAAGATTCATTGCCGAGGTCGACCTGTATAACCTCATCTTCAGTAGGGGGTTCCCTCTGTTCAAACTGCTTTTTCCATTACGCATCCAACTGTTGGGCCTACGGCTCTAGCTCGAGGATTTCGGGGATGTCTTCGTCTTCTTCATAAGTGTCGGCGAATGCCATGTTGACTGACAGGACTTGTCTGAATACATCTCTGATGCTGGTATCTGAGTCAGAAGTTGGTGACCCGGTTGAATGTGAATGCCGGTCGCATTCTTCATCTGAGCTTTCAGGGGTCGTTGTGGGTGTAACATACCCTAATCCACATCGAGTCTTGCTATAGTAGTCCCGTGGTTTGCCGGCCGGGACCGGTGGCTTCAAAGGTAATCGTCGTCCAGTACCATAGTTCAAGCCTGGCGTCGTCTCCAGATCATACCCTTGTTTCTGCATGAGATATTTGGATTGGGGGCTATAAAGATATAGAGGCAGTCTCCCGGCATTTGATCCAAGGTCGACTTCTTCTATGGTGAAAGGATGCGGATCGTCCTTCCGGCCGAAGATGATTGGATGGTCCCCTCCCTCGATTATGCTGTAAGTATCTTCCACTGGAGTAAGCTGGATAGCGGTATAAATATTGGTCACCTGTGTGTGTAGGTGAGTGCCTATACCGTGTTCCATAGCATACATTGTATAAAGCTTATTAAGCTCGAGGTAGTTCAAAGATAGCCCTTTATTGATGAAGTAAGGTATCTTTTCTAGGGGGATTACATCATCTGTAGAAGGAACATCAGTGTGGACATCCACATACTTGGCTAGCTCCGGTTCCTCTTCGGCTACCCCCTGTGTAAATGAAGACTGAGAGGACGACCTGGGCAGCTTGATCGTCAGAGGTTCAGGTGGTGGAGCAGAGCGTGGAGTTATTGGCAGACTAGCGACCCCCAGTTTGGTACTCGATGTGGGGCGGGGAGTGGTTGGTTCGCTAGAAGTTCCATGCCTTGCATCAGGGTGACGTCCCTTCTTGGGAAGGCGTATCGTCATTGGCTTGTCGGAGGGATTGAGCTTCTCCGTTTGTGGCTGGCCGACTCTCGGCAGCCTGATTGTCAGTAGCTCTGTTGTGGATCTTGGCACCTGGCACGACCTTGGCAGCCGGATTACCATTTGCTCTTCTTGTGCCGGGAGACTGATTGCGTCCTTATGCAGAGTGGCAGTAAGGGGTGCGGACCTGTCCGGTTTGCGAGCTTGGAGGTGGATCGTCAGAGGTTCTTCTGATCCTGTGGCTATCTCGGTACGAGCTTGCACAGCTTCTTTACCAAGATGCTTCTTCGATTTTTCGTACAGACAGGAGTCTGAGTAGTAGGATTCGACCCCCTTGAAGGGATCGATATTAGCAAATTCCGTCCTCACGAAGCCGTATTTGTCAATATATTTGAAGCACTGGTGCAGCGTGGAAGGCACGATCATATAATCGTGTATCCACGGGCACCCAAGAGGATGTTGTAAGAGGTGTCTGCATCTATGACGTAGCAAGTGACTTCTGATTGGTGGTCTCCAGTCTGACACTTCAGACGAATCTTCCCAATGGGGCAGCTCCTGCCCAAATTAAAACCGCTGATGGCGGTGCTTGTAGGCGTCAGGCGATGCATTGGGATGCGAAGATGATGTAGCAGACCATTCTGGATAATGCTTTTGGAAGAGCCAGGATCGATGTACATGCGATCTACCTTTACGTTATCGATATATCCAGTGTAGTATAATTGGCGATCGTGCAGGTTGGTTTTGATGAGCATGTCCTGCGAAGTGAAGACAATATTGGGCATTGCTCCCGTGCAAGCGTTGTCTTGGAGATCTGCAGGCGGGCTCTCTCCTGTGAGGTTGACCTGAGCCAGATAGGCGTCGGCATTCTGGAGTGCATCGCTCAAAGCCGCTCGCACCTCTTTTGAGAGTCGCAGAAGCTCGTATAGTGACAACTTGGCCGGTGTGTTGGCCAATTGTGCCAAAATGTCAAAGTTGTAGGGCCTCTCCAGCCCCTGTGGTGTTTCTTTTTGGAGGGATTTGTCAAAGCGAGTCTCCTTCTGCCTAGGCTTGTCGGGCGTCGAAGGTTGAGCCGGTCCCGGAGCGTCGATTGTAGCGGGCTGATGATCTTCAGCCAAATTGTCAGCCGCAGGTTAGGATTGTGCCCCAAACCGTGTGACGACAGCTGTAGCTTCTTCGACATCTGTCGAGATTGTGCGGCAGGACCTGACTTTTCTACTCTTTTTCTTATAAATGGAAGATGGTGTGGACTGAGTCACTTTTGACACCAAGTCTGGATGGACCCACATGACCTCCCCTCGTGATGTGGTGAGGGGCACTAGACCAGCAGCCTAATCTCGAGAAGGTAGAAGATTAGCAATCTCTATGGTCGCCAGAGGGATGGGGACCACACCGTCTTGAGTTCTCGTTGGAGGAAAGCTGCCGAATTGTACTGACACCATATTAGCTGCCACATTTACCTCTTCGAAATCGATGGCAAGAGCGTTCGAATCGATGAGATTTTGGATGTATCATTTTAGCTGGTAGCAGTCGTGTGTGGCATGGTGGACGTAGCGGTGGTAATGGCAGTACTTTGGGTTCTCCATCTCTGCCGGCCGAGGTTCCTATTATGGTGGAGTAAGCTGAATTCTGTCTCCTTGTATGAGCATGTCCAAGATGGGCTTGACGTGACCGTCTTCGAAGGAGTAAGTGATTTGCGGCCATTGTTTGTCTGCCGACTTTTGCTCAGGTTTCTGTGCTATGTCGGCCACCATAGCCTGCTTACCCCTGCTGTCCCGATTGTTGGAGGGGCTACCCCCATTGTCGTTGTTGGTGTTAGGATGCTTGCCCTTGTTCTCTCCATCCGAGATGTGCAATCCCAGTTGGCGAGCCTTCTTCAATCGTTCTTCGACGCTTGTGGCACTGATGATGAACGTCTTCCAGTCCTTGAATTGAGTTTCGCCCATCTAGAGACTGATTGTTGGGAGGAGTCTCTTTTGGCAAATTTCAATCAAGGAGGAATCAGAATTTCTAGAGGGCAACTTCATGGCGGTTTGGCGGAGCCGCTCGATATAGTTTCTAGTCATCTCTTTCTCACCTTGGACGACGTCCATGAGGGTAGATATTGTGATGTCCTGCCCTACTTCGTAGAATCTCTCCAAGAACATGCGTTTGAAGCCGGCGAAGGAGTGGATACAGTTGTCTGGCAGGTTGCGATACCAGTCGAAGGCGACTCCTTCCAATGCCTCGATGAATAATCGTGTGAGGATGGCATCGTCATGGGGCAGATGGTCGGTGGTAACCTCGAAGTAAGTGATGTACCGACTTGTGGAGGTCTTGCCATCATAAAGATTGATATTAAACGGCTTATATCTTGGCGGGAAGGGGACATCTCTCCATGCGGCAGGGTACGGTTGCCGTATTCTGAGATCTAGAGAATATTTTTGAGCGTGGAACATGGCTCGGAGCTCTTGGACCTCTCTTCTCGCTTCGCGGGCATCATCCACAGCAGTGGGGGCCGTTACTTCAGGAGGATTGTTGTCCGGGTTCGGTTCTGCTGAATTCGAGTCCGCATTGACCGCGGGACCCATGCTTGTTTGGCCAGACGTCCCTCCTAGCAAAGTAGGAAGGGCCGCTTTGATTTCGTCCACATACTTGACCAAGGCAAGCAATATGGCTTCGAGCGTGTCGATGCGTTGGCGATCACTGGAGCCACCTTGGCTGCTGTCTGTCATGAATACCGTCTTTATGTGAGGAGAGACGGACGGAGCGGTGGAGGAAGCGTCCTCCGAGTCGAACCCCTGTAGTGAGAAGTCATCGGGGTATGTGGGAATGTTCTCCTCTGGTTCGAACTCAGAGAGAACAGTACCCCCAGTTTCCGAGTTCGCCTCGTCTTGGGAATTGTGGACGTCCTCGGGGACGTCGGGGTTCGCTGCATCTGAGGGGAGGGTTGTTTCCCACGGCTCGTCTTCTCGGAACATCGGATTATCGTGGAGGCTTAGAGGAGTGCTACCCCCAGTCCTAGCAACCCCCAGTGGTGTGGACGACGAATCTCCTACTGTAGCAGATTTCGTCTTGGAATAGGTACCTTGGAAAACTCCGGTGGCGGGCACCCGCTTAGACGACAGTCTCTTATTCATATTGGTTGATATCTTCGGGCTAGGAGCGCTAGTCTTCTTCCCTTTTCCATCGGCGGGGACTTTTCGAACAGAGTTGCAGGAGAAAACGGGAGGTGCCTCGTCTTCCGAAGATGGCTGTTGCAGTGTTTGAAAGACAGACTGCCGGTCTTCTCGCACCGTCGCGTTGTTGCAACAACAGTTGACGATGACTTGGGTGCAGTGACGTCCGTGGAAGGATTTTTTGCACCCCGATGCATCTTCTCTTTCCTTGCGTTTGTGGAGGATGGCCTCACGCAAGTCAGATGGGTCTGGATCGACCATGTTTGCTCCCAGGATTTTGGGAGACTTCTGCGAACCTCTCTGTCCGCCTGCCGCCGGGGACTGGACTCGAGTGGTTCTGTACAACTTTCCATCCGAGGCCCGCGTAACAGTATGCGGGACGCTCGGATGATCAGAGATCAGATCAACGGACCGAACTCGCCAGGCTCGCGCTGCCTTAGACTTCTTCACTTTAGTGCATAAGGGCACATAGTAGGAAGAGTCTAAGTGATATTGGAGAGAGTCAGACATGTCTTCTTGGGAGCACAAGAGATTCGGACCATAAGAGAGGCGGTCGAAGACAGAGCCGCGTGGAGTAGGCGTCATGCGGCTGTCATCAGTAGTCCGTATGCGGCTGGTAGACGTAGCCGCATAGGTTTTCTTCATGCGGCTGGGAATCTCAGCCGCATGAGTTTTCTTCATGCGGCTGGATGACTTGGCCGCATAGACTTTCTTCATGCGGTTGGCAGATTCACCCGCATGAGTCTCCTACATGTGGTTGGCAGTTTTGGCTACATGAGTGTTCGGCTTCTTCTTGGGGCGGATAGAATCACTCTTTGTCCCTGCAAGTCCAGCATTGTAGTGCTTTCCTCTGCCGGACTTGGGGACAGCAGAGTCCTCTACGGCTCAAAATGGAGCCGTATGAGAATCGCCTTCGCCGTCTTGGGTAGCAGAGAGTACCCCGTCCAGAGCTTGTGGAGGAGCAAATTATTTCGGCTTCCACTCGTATTTAGCTTTCTTTGTGCGGGTTCGCTTCTGGATCGGGCCAGCACTTCCTTCAGAGAGCATTTCTTCAAACGCTTGTTGGTCGAAACGGATGACCATCTTCTGTTACGTGGAGCTAAGTTTGGCTGCATTCGATTGCGTCACCAACTCCTCAGCCGTGGAGAAGTTTGTCCCAAGCAGAGTCGCCATCGTGTTTGCCATAAAATATAAAAGGACAGAATAATTATCGGAGGACTGGACTTTTACTTCACAATACAACCTCGCTTGTACAAAGAAAACCTAGGGACGAAAATCTAGGTACAACAATCTAAGTATAATTGTTTATTTTAGATTCTGGGGGGTGACGATAGAGGCTCGAGAAAGCGACGACCGCTCTGCCTTACTCCTTGGACGATCGGTACAGCTTCTTGTCTCTGTGGAAGAACTGCTTGGCGTTGATAGAGAAATGCTCTCTCTTCAGGCACTCTGGCTCTCTATGCACGTCGATCTCTGTCTATCTCTGTCTCTCTATCTCTGCGTATGTCTCTCTCTGTGTCTGTATATTGCAAGGGAGTGGCACCCTGCTATTTATAAGAATGGGGGGACATCATTAGGGTTTACAATGATTATCCCTTAAAGTGGCGGCGACCTGTTGATTGATCAATCTGGGCCATTAGTTTTGAGTGTAATAAATCTGGGCCATTAATGTAGATTGTGCCAAATTCTCTCAGTAATTAATACTGATTAGAATAAATCTCATTTATGACGATCCGATGGTGTCTACGAATCTGAATGAATAAGTTTAATTCATTCTTCTGCCACGTGTCCCAGATTATTGGGATTTGACCCAATCTTTGATTGCAGTAAATCTGGAAAATTGATTGGCTTTATAATACGTGTCCTGGGAGCCACTGAGGGGATCTAAGCCGCATGAAGATTGACCCGCATATGCCCGGCCATGTGTCCTCGAATCACGTGATTATCTGTATCGCATGGACGTAGGTGACCGCATAACGGGTAACCCCTTCGTGAGCCGCATGGGAGAGCGTCTGCTTGAGCTGCATATGACAGTCCACGTGCCTAAGCTGCGTGGCATTTTCTGGATCTCGGGGGATTATGTCAGAGATCTCCTTCGTTTCCCTAGGAGTCTGTCATTATGACAGAGTCATAATTACATCTTTGTGTCAGGGCTGTCGTCTTGTCAGAGCTGTCAGCCGTCAAGGCAATTAATGCAGTAAGGGAAGAGTTGTTTGTATGCTACGTGGCACCTCTCTAAGCCGCATGGAACGTATCGAGCCGCATAGTCCCTTGTGCCGCATGAATCTCTGAGCCGCATGGGGTTTCCTGGCCGCATGGATCCTTCTTTATTATTTTCCATGCTTTTACAAATACACTATCTTCTACCTTAGAGAAGCATGAGTTTGGGTTGGCACACGAGCTTTGGGGATTAGTGGGGAGTGAACATGTTTGATAATTACGTATAGCTCACCACGTGTTTTGAGACGTGCTGCTCGAAACACTACCATATTGTAACCACCACTTTTCTGAAATGAGGGTAATTTTGAACTTTTGTAATTTTTATTATTTAATAATAATATATAAATCATATTATAATTTTTGATGATTTTCTTTATTTATTTTATATTATTTTGATGGGTGAGTTGTGATTTTGGTTGTTGCTAGCTTAACCCTAGAGACTGCTTGACTTAGAGACTAACCATGACCAAGAAAACTCGACCATGTGACTAGATTGGCTAATTACCTATTTTTATGCTAAGGATATTTTAGTCATTGTGCATTACTTTGAATTTTATTAATTTATTAATTAAATTGCTTGTTGTGCGGTTTGATTGGTAGCAGATTTGGTGTTTTGGTAGTATAAGTGGTTTAACCTTAGTCAACCTTGACCAGAAGCCTAATAATGTAATTAGAAGTATTATTGGCCTTTTAAAATTTAAATTAGAATTATTGTTTATTTTTAGAATCAATTATTTCATTTTTAAGCTATTTTCTCTTAAAGCCTTTTTAGCCTTTTTGACATGGGCCTTTTAACAACTCATGGAGTGCTTGCCCCATGTGCAAACCCTAACTAACACCCCTACCCCTGGCCGGCCATAATCAACCCCTCTCTCATTTTGTAAAAAATTCTATAGCTTCCAAAGAGCAAACCCTAGCCTCCATCCTCCAAAAACCCAAGATTTCTCATCCAGAGTCCGTTTTACTTCAAAAGAATTCCGTTGCGCTCGTTGGGAAGAGGAGGATTTGCTGGAGTACTGCTAGCAAGGAGGAGGAGGCATTTGCTTGGGAGAAATTGGCCGACAATGCGCTCGAGGAATTCCTTTTATTGAGATTTCGACTCTCAATAGGTAAATTCCGATCTACCTTTGTTTCTCCTAAATTTTCCTCATTATTGCATCCATATAGGCACCCTTGATCTGTGTATGAAGTTTCGTAGGATTTTGGTTTCGTTTGATAGCGGTATCAGAAACATATCGGTCTCACGTTGTACGTGTTCGGCAAAATGCCACTTACAATTAAAAAATGTTAATTTTTTATTCTATTTTTCACGAAATCCTTCCTATGATTTGCAACAACTTTCATGAAGACGGATCAAAAATCAACACGATTTCGGCATCCGAATGGACGCGGACAAGCATGCACGAGATCCCGTGCACGGTTCCGTACACGCCTTGCTGTCTGTGCGTCATAACTCGACGCACATAGCTCCATCTCGCGTGAAATTTCCGAGCACGTAGGGGCAACCGCTGCCCACAGGTTTGTAAAATTTCACGACGTTTCGTAGAGCGAGCGCAGAGAAATCCGTCGTGCACTGGTCGGCTGAACTGTGCACTCAGGCTAAAATTTGCCGTCGACACGGCCTTCGTACACGAACACGGCACGTCGAGGACCCATACCAGGAGTTGGAACACGTAGCCCTATACCTAGACTACCCAGGGACTCGATCCCGAGTCGTGGCATGGTCTGACGCAAGAGCCACGAGCGGCGACCCGCACGCACGAGCACGCACGCACGTGGGCGCGCGCTGGCCGCACACTGATGCACGAGCCGCTGTGTCGCATCGCTGTGACTTTGTGTCGTGTTGACATGTCCTAGACCTACCCCGTGACCCTACCTAGCCGTGTGCACGAGCACGAGGCTTCTCGTTGTGCGTGTGACGCACAATCGAGCGAGAACACCCTCTTCGACATGCGGTATTGATTTCCGATACGTACTCCGTGGATACTACACGGACATGGTTTCGACTCCATAAGTGCCCGAGCACGTCACGTATGTTGAGACTAACATGCTTGCCGAGTTTTGTGATTTATTGTTGAGTATTTTGTGATTTGGGTCATTTTGTCGAAATTGGGTTTTTCGGGTTCATATATGAAATTCTGAGTTTGTGGGAATTGATCTTTGGTTTTATATTCCATTTAATTACCATTTACATATACAATTTGGATTTTTCTTTATATATATAAATGTATATGTGAGTAGATATATATATTTATATATAAATGACATGTATATATGTAAATATGTTGGAATGAGAGTTTAAGGTTCTGATTTCCAGGTTTGAGTCCATTTCTCGGATTCGAGTAATCTATCCTCTTTACCTATATGAGTATGTATATGAATATTTATGCATATGTCTATATATATATATATATATATTTTATATATATATATATATATATATATATATATATATTTATATATATATATATATATATATATATATATATATATAAAATATATATATATATATATATATATATATATATATATATATATATATATATATATATATATATATATATATTCCCTTTAAATAGATATATGTGTAAATGTATTTATAAATGTGATATATCCCATATTGGAGAACTTGGTTTTTAATCTCAGATTTGAGTCTTTACACAGTAGCCCTTTATCACATCTTCCTTCAAGTCACATATTATATATGCATATGTGTATGTATAGATATATATATGTGTATGTATATATATATATATATTACCTTAATGAATGTGAATATATATATATATGTATTTGGATTGATTATGAATGTAAACTAGGGTATTGGGACAGATTAGAATCGACCCAATGAGCCTAGTTTAGTCTAGTTGACCGACAAGTTGACAAAAGTCAACTTTGGGTCAAACTTGTTCCAAATCGACTTAAACGAACTCGGAATGACTTGTAAATTTGTATGTGACCTAAAAATTAGTAAACATACTATTTGACTTATAGTTGACCAGGTTTGACCAGAGTTGACTAGATTTGACCGGAGTTGACCAAGGTTGACTTTGACCTAGGAGGACTAGAATTATATTGTAGGCATTCCTTATGATATGTTAGACCTTGTTGTGACTTGTGGTTGCTTTAAATAGGTTTACATCACTCCAGCTCAGTTACACATCCTCATCAGCAGCTCAGATTATCAGACGAGTACATTCTCTGACCGTTTCATTCTTGCTTGGACATATTTACTTGTTATAGACTAGTTTACTTGTTGCTGTCACGATATTATCACATATTAGTACTATATGGATCTCTTCATGCGATGTTATCCCCTCAGATACATCGGGTATATTGTGCTCATGTACTTTATCATGTGTATCATCTACTTATTGTATTTGTACTTATTCATGTATACTCATGTGACATTCATGTACACTCATAATCATGTGAGCCTTCATGTATAACCCAGTGTACATGTGGAATAGCTATCCATTTGATGATCTACTTTTATGTGCAATAACATAACTTGGACAGATCCTTGTGTACTGATTGGGGCAAGGGGAGTATTTATTTGGAATGTGATCTACACCATTTCATATATAACTCCAAACTAGATTTAAGTCATGTATAACCTAAGCCTGTTTACATAACCAAACATGTGCTCTGAATCACGTAGTTAGCTCAGTTTTCTTAGCTATATCATGTATATCTATTTTTACTGTATCATGTTCTTCTTTTTACAGTCTCTCTTCTATTTCTTTATCAGCAGTTCATGTATATTATTTTATAGCTTGTTTCATATTTTCTTTCTTGTTATGAACTGTGTGAGAGATATGTATTCGTTCCTATCCTGATTGGACTTGTTAAAAATATTACAGATGATGATGATTGCTGCGACATTTACTATAGAGCAGGTCTAGTTGACACAGGTGACCTGGACCCTCAACAGGATCTAGTACTCGCTGAGGACTTGCCATGGGTTAGATTAGGCTGATATTATTATCTAGTATCTAGTTATGATACTTTGTGATTGTATTAAGATTTATTATGGTTTGGTTTACACCGGGATTATTCTTTATGTTGTGACTCTTTGTTGAGATTATCTTTCTTTTATTCCATATTAGTTATTGTGATTGAGTCGTACCATATATATATTATTCTCCAATTGGAGCATATTCTAAATTGTGTTAGATGCTGGACCTAGGACAGCGTTCTACCGCCGATACTACGACGTAGGCTGGACGTACCCACGTCTCGTGCCCTTACACTGGGTGCGGGTCGTGACACATATAAGCACACGATTATCAAAAGATAGCAAATCAAGTCTTTTCTGAGTTAGATGATTTACGTTACTTCCTCGACCTTTCGAAGGTGAAAAGATATAGAGATTCAAGGGTTTCAAAGTATAGCTGACAGAATTAGATACAAGACAGGTGATTGATGTAATCATGAAAGTTTTATTTTTTTCAAATGGTAATACAAGAAATAATGGCAAGAAAGAAATAATGATAAAATATGTTCTTCATCAACTGTTAAAAAGAAATGAACCTATTTAAGATAAAATCTGATACTATACACGTCTTCCTAAAATTATGTTGTCAGAAATTCGCCACGCCAGTACGCATAGCTGCAATAAACAATAGAGTCCATAATGAAGGTATACACCCTATTGCTATGTTATCTAGAATTCTTACCACGCCACCCGGTATGGCTGCAAGAAAATCTAGATTTCATAACTAGGATATGTATATCTAAATCAGGCCCTACGACCTTGTAATGCTAGCAAATATGACTACGATAAATTCTAAACTCCATAAATAAAGTAGACTTTTACCTTTCTCACCGTCCTTATCAAGTATGTTATCATGTTATACCTTAATTCCAAAAAGATGTATATATATATATATATATATATACATATATATATATATATATATATATATATAACAATAAAATATATATATATATATATATATATATATATATATATATATATTTTATTGTTATATATATATATATATATATATATATATATATATATATATATATATAAACTCAAATTCAACAACTAACATCAAGATTCAAAATTCAACAATAATCCATCAAAAATCAAATTCAATAACAGGAAGTAAGGGTGAATCAAATCAAGGGAAAAAGAGATTTCAAATCAAAGTTAAAATAAGATTCTCAAGGGTCGTCCTAGGAGACTCTCAAGAAATTCTAACAGTGATTGAGTATCTTCTCATTCTAACACCTATTCCTTATCTCTAATCGCAGGTGCGCTGCAGTACAACTAATTATCGTACTACTACGACTTCGCACAAATACGAATCTTGACCTATATGGGCCACCACTAAAAAAGTGTCACGACCCGCATCCAGTGTAGGGGCACGAGAAGTGGGTACGTCCAGCCTACGTCGTAGTGTCGGCGGTAGAACGATGTCCTAGGTTACTGTCACAAACTAAATACAATATGATATACTCTCTGAATGAAGGACAATCACATAAGGTACAACTCAATCATAAATCTAGAGATAGATATAACACGATATGATAACTATGAATCCATAAGAGAAGTACAACAATGAGAAATAAATCTCGGTGTTATCAACACCAACTCAAACAAGCATAAAATAAATACAACTCAAGACAACTAAAAATAAAATAAGAAAAACTCTAGCCATCTACTCCAACCTCTACTGTGTCTCCTCTAGGCTAGCAGGTAACCTCCAAGCTATCTATAAAATTTATCAACAGGTCCAGTCATGACAGGAACGAGCACAATACATCTCACGCAATTCATATTATGGCAGAAAATGTAAAGCATACAAAAGAGTAAGATACATGAACTGTAAGAAGATGTACACGAAAACAAGAGAGATATTTGTAAACTAAAAATATATATATATGATAAGTAAGAACTATAAGTGACTAGTGATTTAGAGCATAAGACGGTTATGTAAACAGCACGATGTTGCACACGAGTAATCTACAGAGGTTTACACGATTTAGATTGATCACATAACCACTTCTACTCCCCCGTCCCCAATCAATACACAAGGATCCAGTCAAGTTATGTTATTGCACATGAAGTATAGTTGTACACGATGATCATGTGAGCACATGAGAGTACCCGATTTGTACACGAATAACACGAACACAAGGAGTACACAATGCCCATGATAAAGTACACGAACACGGAATACCTGATGTATCCGCTTAGGGGATAACATCGCATGAAAAGATCCATATAGTACCAATCCGTGATAACAAGTGTCAGCATCAAGTAAAGTAATCTAAAGAATGATTATAAGTCCTAGAAAGTATGAAATGATCAGAGAATGTACTCGCCTGATACCCTAAACAGCTGATATAAAAAGATGGCCAACTGGAGTCACAGAGTCCTAGTTAGAGCAACACAGGTTATAAAGAGTTCAATTTATATGGTAATTAAAATTATAATGCAATCTACATGAGTCTAAGTCAATCTAGGTCAAAGTCAACTTTTGGTCAACTCTGGTCAACTATAAAGTCAAACTAGGTCAACTCTAGTCAACTGTAGTCAAACTAGCTAAGTTTGGGTCAAAAATGGTCAACTATTCTAGGTTAGTCAATTCTAGGTCTAAACAAACTAAGTCTATGCAAATCAATTATCCAAGATAGCTACTAACTCATAGCCTAAGTCACTTGCTAAACCAAGCACAAAACTAAACCATAAGCTAACAAGGCACACAAACTTAGTAATATAATGTATATATATTATTCACGTTCACATATTCATATACATAGATATAAATAGGAAAGATATATATATATATATATATATATATATATATATATATATATATATATATATATATATATATAAGGAGAGGTAAAAGAGTAAGTGAGTATGTGTGTGTGTGTTTCGCATGTGTGTGAAAGGATATGTGTTAATGTTCTCAGATTTAGTGATAGGTAGGTGTATGTGACATGGGATACATGGTATAAAAGGGTGTATGAATGCATGTGTGTAAAAGGTTATAGGTTAACTCAGTTTATAGAAATGCAAACATACATACTTACATTGCATACATGCATACATACATATCATGTATACATACATACATTGCATGCATGCTTACATACATATCATATATGCATACTTGAATTCATTCATGCACCTATACATACATTCGTAGATGCATACGTACATATCATGCATATATACATACATTGCATACATGCCTACATACATATCATATATGCATACTCTACATTATATTACATCCATTCCTGCATACATGTATACATATAACATATACGTACAAACTCATATATTAAACTCAAAATATATGTGAATACGTACATTATATTACCTTAACACATATATATATATATATTATTCATTCATATCCTATATACATACATGCTTCAGTTCAGGCATTATATCCATTCACATATCATTAAGTTGCATACATATACTTATTTTCATTACATACATGTCATTCATGCATATTACATACTTACAGACATGTATATATTATATACATTGTATACAACATGTAAAATAAAAGAGAAAAAAAGGGGGAAAACTGAAATGGAAAGGGAAGGGAAGGAAAAATATAATAAAAAGGGAAAACAGTGGACATATACATGCTTGCATCATATATTCTACATTACCATACCTACTATCATTATATATTGCATTACATTATGTATACATTATGCATTCATATATATCATTACATGTATACCTTGCATTCATTATATACTTCCATGCATACATTGTATATCATTCTTTCATTCATGCATTTATGCATTGCTTACATACATTACATTGATTGCATTCCTACATGCTTGCATTCAACCATATATATACATTAATGTAAAGAGGATACCTATCATATATATATAATATTTTATTTATCTAACATATCATGTATTACATACTCTACATTCATTTAATATCCATACTACATAGGCTCATAGGTTACAAAAAATGCCTATGTCGTATAGTCACTCTTCTACTTAAAATCAATACTGTACCAATTGGGCCTTCACTAAATTATAGAATTAAACTATATCGTAGCCCTTCGTGTTAGCTTTTTGAAACTTCAAACGGATCACATTTTCGTGTCCGCAATCTCTCGGAATCGCGAAAACACCGAAACACGTTTGTCTTTCGGACATCTGACACTCAAATAGTTTTATAGAAAGTTTCAGAACGAATATTGCTTATTAAAATATATATATTTAGAAAGCTAACTTCGATACGGTTCTTTTAAAAAAATGGAAGATTAATCGGAGTTCTAAGCTAAAAGTATGACATTTCTAAGTTGCTTGGGTTAATAAAAATATGGATGAATATTATGACAAATTTGAGTTGTTTTGGACAAAAGAAACACATGTAGGCCAAGATGCTTGGATACCAACATAGGTATTCAAATAAAACTCATTTTAACCATCCTAACTAAGATCAATCCACTCTCTAACCATTCTAAAACTGAATTTAAATATCTATTTAAACTATTATCATACATACGTACACATGGGGTGTCCTAATTTGGGATCTATCAAGTAGGACACAAGATACATATCTAAAATCCTCAAGAGAGCTCCAAATGGCCTCAAATTTGAATCTAAATGGGGTACATGCCTGAGGGTGGATCCTATGGATTCAAAACTAACTAATATGCATAGAAAATTAATTTAGAGGGTTGGCTTTACCTATTGGGAGTGGAATCCTAATGATACTTCCAGGGATACGACTCCGACACGAAGATCTTCCAAAAAGGACACTCCTTCTTGCACTCTGCTCTAAATCTTTGCTTGCACCCTCCCTTGGTAGTATGAGAAGGTTGGATGGAAGTTTTGGTGGAGGGATGTAAGGATTTGGAGATCAAATCAAAGAGAAAAGCTCTCTAATTTGGGGAAGAACACTTTGTGAAGGAAAAGAGGCAAGATGGAATGAAATGAAAGGAAGGGAGGCTAACCTACCTATAGTGGCTGCCATTAGATGAATTAGGGTTAGGTTTTAGATGTAGATGAGTGGCTAGGGCTTGTCCACCCAATTTCAAGTCTTCCTATTGGTACAATTAGTCCTAAGGCTTTCTTTTTCACAAATATCCTAAGGGGCAAATATCCTACTTAGAAATATCTAGATATTATTAATCTTGTCATTTACTAGGTTATCCTAATCAAGATTCTAAGCTCAAGGCTAATCTAGATTAGGCTAAGATTCTTGGTCAAGTCAAAACTAAACAATTAGCACATATTTAATTAATACAATTTAGAATTTCACAAAATTATCAAAATGACCAAAATACCCTTAGGCTAAAAAGTAGTAATATGATATTCTAATCACATGACTAGGCTCCCATGGTCATGGTTAGTCTCTAGGCTTAGCAATTCTAGGATCACACTAGTTAACCATCAAAATCACATTTCAACATTTAAATAGTTTTAAATTAATTAAAAATCACTAAAAATTATAACATGAGTTAAATCTTATTATTGATTAATCAAATTATAAAAGTTCAAAATTACCCTCATTTTAGAAAATTTGGTGTTACACCTTCACTCATTTATACTACAAATGTTGACTTTTCTTTGAATCACTATGAATCATTCAACAATGGAATGCATAGCTTCTCTTATTGCTTACTACAAGTGATGACTTTTCTTTGAGTCACTATGAATCATTAAACACTTGAACGCATAGATTCTCTCATTGCTTACCATAAAGGATGACTTTCTTTTGAATAACTATGCGTCGGTTAACACTCGAACGCATAGCTTCTTCAATTACTTTATGTCAAACCTTGATCTGAAAGTAGGTGCATATGACTGCTTCCTTTACAGCTGGCTATGAGGATGACAAAATCACTAATACCTTCCTTGTAGTCTGAAGACTGCACACTGCTCAAGACTTGTCTCTTCACACAAGTGACAAAAATAGATAATGCGTCTGAATGGACCATGCGTCTGAATGACCAGCTTCTTGAACATGTATCTTTCCTTTAGAAACTAACAGCTTTCAACTTTTCGGAATATTTATATTTTGGATGTATGACATCTATGTGGCTCATTAATATTTTTTATGTTTCTACAGGACCCCCTTCAGAGTTTTAAAACTTGAACTAGTTTTGAAATACTTTAAATAAGAAGCATGAGAGGAAGAATTCCATTGCAAAAAGCTTCAGATAAATCTGTTTACTTGTCGCACTGTCATTTGCTTTGACCAAATCCTTCAAGATCTGTTATGTCTTCGAAATTTGTGGCGGTCGTACCTAGCATTTACTTGGATCGAGGCTAAGTCAACTGCCATACATGATTTCAGGAACAGAAAATCACAGAACAATTAATGTCGAGTTGATCATCTTGCCTCAATATCAAGTCGCATAGAATATCACCTAATAAGTTTTTGTCCCTACAAGTAGGACATGACTTTGATAGTAGTTATCATAATCACTCCCAACCATGCATCCACTGATTACCATTCCGGTGAAGCTTAAAAAGGGGTTGAACATCACTTTGCTGAGAACACTGCTCTTTTGTTATGCCAGAAGTAGGGGAAAGGATAGATCTTCAAAAGGTATACTTTTCTGAAGTATACTTCATCTTTTCCCCTTTTTGTCACTTCTTTTTCATACGAAGCTTTGTAGCAATGATTGCACACTTAAGCAAAACTATCAATATTTGTGATGTTGAAGAGTACTGGTACAATTCTTAGACGCGTAATATTTTTACACTTTCTTATGCGCCCTTTACTATCATTCAGTACAACTGTCTTTATGTGCCTAACTCCTTTTGAACTTGTCATACTTTCAGGATACTCCTTGCATGACTGGAGCTCAGATGAAGCTTGGAAGGACATTATAACATGTCTTCTTCGACATGATTCAACACTTTACGTGAAGGACCTTTGTAGTCCTGAGACCCGACTAGCTGTCTGCGTCCACCTATTGAGGCTTGTAAGTGGCTGGTTTCACTGTCGTAGCATCTGTGATATGATTGGTCCTAAGTCCCAATCAAAACACTATCGATAACTGATAGTGTTGGCAGTAGGCGGGGGCCATAAGAGGCAAGCGGACGGAGAGGGTCTAAAACCTTCGTTCGGCTTCATATTCTCCCGCCAATGCATACTGCCGAGAGTATAGATGAGAGCCCATGCTGGTAGATGCACTAGAATATGACTGAGGTTCCGTAATGCTGTGAGAATGTAAGGTTTAGAGTATCTAGCCTATGGGAATGTTCACTATCCTTACTTTGTCCTTCAATGTAACATTTTCCATATCTTATGGTTGCACTGAAAAAGGACCTGATGGAGAAAACAGAGAATGTAATAGATCTCCATCAGATATGATCACATCTTTGAAATGAAAATTTAGAATGTAATAGATCTCAATCATATATAATCATGATTTTTGAAATAAAATTTCTGTTGTTGACTTGGATATTCATTTTGCTTGTAATTTTTTGCTTGTCTTTTTTGGAAGAATCATTGTCTTTATTACGATGCATAACTGCCTATGACGCATGAAACTTCAAGAGTGTATCAGGAAATGTACAAAATCTATGAGAAGAATTCAGATATATGAGTCTATGACAAAGTATAATCCACCATAAAAATAATTGCTCAGAATGTGAAGACTCTTCAAGTTAACTAGACGCATGAAGTCTTCAGATACATCAACTGAGTCTTTGTATTAGGTAGCAAACGCATCCGATACAGCTTCACTTGTAAGTTTCTCAATATCAAAAATTGATATACCACAAAAATGTCGCATAACATTGCTGCCTTCAAGGTGAGTCAAGAATAGTCTTTGAAACTATTAATCTGAAGCATAGCAGAAACTCTTCAAGTTAAGAAGGAATTGGTTTAATGTTGTTGGGAAGACGCATTAAATTTCTGAATGATGTATATTGATTTTTCTTACTTTAAGACGCATACTACCTATGCGTCTTTTCGAGTATCTCCATTACATCAGTTTGAATAATGCGACTTGATTCTGTAGAAGTCCAAGTCCTGCTCATGTATCTATTTATGGAGTTTGAACGCTTCTTCGAAAACTTTACTCCTCATAATAGCTTAGTGCTTGCTAAATAAATTCATCATCATTATTAAGCTACCGTTTGCATTCTTCTACGAAATTTTCATTACCCGAAGCATTTATTGAAAAATACGAAGAGTCATCAGACTGTTTTCTAAATAGTATTAAGAAACCACTATTCCTATACTACTTCGTCAATGGCTTCTAAGAAGACTTCCCTTGAAGTGAAGAGAGATATTCCTCCACCACTACCTACTATTGTGAGCTCCACTCCAGAGCCTCCTTCTGACTCGAGGAAGAGGAAGTTGGCAGAGACAAAGTTTTCTATGGCAAAAGAAATCTTAGACGTACTGGGTCTTTCCATGGCTGATATTGCTAAAACCTTAAGTGCATCTCCTGACTTTGATTATCTCCTGTTAAACCTCGAAGAGAAAATGATATAGGAAGAAGTGGCTGCTTTTCATCGACTGTTTCCTCTTTAGGCGTATGGTCGCTTAATGACATTGAAGATCATGTGATCAGTGAATCTAAGTGTTCCTCCACCTAACTGTTTATGGTTTTATTAGCTTTTAGGGTTTTGTTGGCCTCTTCCTTAGCCATTTTTTGTAACCCTTTATCACCAATAATGAAGCCTCTTATTTTGCCAAGTTTTTGTGAATAGTCTATTACTCAATATACAAGAATATACTCACAAATGTCATAATAACTTTGACAAATATAAGCTAGCTGATAACTCGACGTATAAAACACTCCATTGTTACTCGAATAGTTATCAGCTATCTTATATTTGTCGACATAATATCAAAAAATATAAGATAGCTGATAACTCGACGTATAAATGTCATAGAATAAACACTTCAATGTTACTCGAATAGTTATCAGCTGATAACTCGACGTATAAAACACTCCATATCTCCTTATGCGTCTTCTATGACTTGGAGAGAAAGTGGCCTCGAGGAAACATGCGTCTAGTTTGAAGCCAACATATAAAGAATACTATTATAATTCTTTCATCTTTCGTGCTTTTTGTAGTTGATGACAACAGTATTCTGTATCTTTTGCTAAAATTTTACAAATGAAGAACACTTCTCAAGTTGTTGGGGATATTTGAGCTTTAATACTTCTCTAGAGGTATTATGGACATAGAAAAATATCATGTTTGTGTAGACTTATTATCTGTAACATGCTTAATTTAAGCATAGATAATAGATATGAAAATTACTATCGTAGGTAATATGGACATGATAAATGATATGTGGACCTATTATCTCTAACATACCTTATTAGGTAGATAATAGAATAGAAATTAATCACTATCAGAGGTAATATGGACATGATAGATGATATGTGAACCTATTACTTATGATGCACTCGACTGTATCCAAGTAATAGGGGATGATAAAAAAACTATATTAGAGGTGATACTTGAAAATCGTTTATGAAATAAATATGTTTAGAGGTAAAATAAATGTAACAGATTTATAGAGTTCTATAGAGAGAGTAAATAATGTAGAATATTTCAGAGGTAATAGGGACATGAATATTCTATTCAAAATAAACTTGTTCAAAGATAATATGGACATGACAAATTCATAAATCTCTACAGAAGATAAATGTCATAGAATAATTCAGAGGTAATATGAACATGATTATTCTTTTGATGCAACGGATTATTCCGATTCCGAATGGTGAATTAAAATAAGGTGTCATCGATCAAAACAATTGGGTTTAAATGACGTACTATAAATTGGAAAGCTTGTTAATGGATTTCTCTTACTAGAAACTTTTGTAAGAATTAAAGGTAGTTCCGCTAGGAAATTTATGAGGATCCATTATTCATAACTTATCCCAAAATTGTTGGGATAAGAATAATGGTTCGAAATAAAGCAGATGTATAACATACAAGGTATTCATTACTCCAGAAAGAATATGTAGCCACTGTACAAAACTTGCTGGGGTAAACAAAGTAATGTCTATTTATGATCAGACATGATATTTTTTAAGAACTTTCCATTAATGGGCAACATCAACATATCTCCATTAGGTTTGGCTAGCCTGTATGCTCCGTTTGAATACACTGATTCAATAACAAATGGACCTTCCCATTTAGATATGAATTTCCCTTTGCTTTTATGTGTTATAACCAGTGGCCTTCTTACTAAAAGAACTAGGTCGTCGACCTAGAAAACTCGCTCCTTTACTTTCTTATTGAAAGCCATAAAAATACGGGCTTGGTATAACTCAATTCGTTGTTAAGCCAATAAGCATTTTTTGTCGAGTGCTTCCAATTCTTGTAACCATAGACGATCGTTGTCTTCAGTCGTTAATTCATTGGATATATAGATTCGAAGAGACATGATTTGAATCTCTAGAGGAATAACTGCTTCACATCCTTGACCAAAGAAAATGGTGTTATACCAGTAGGAGTCCGTACTGTAGTGTAATATGCCCAAAGACATTTATCAAGTTTCTCATTCCAATTATGTTTGTTAGATGAAACAAACTTCTTGACTTACTTGATAATAGTTTTGTTGAAAGCTTTAGCCAGACCGTTAGCTGTGAGATTGTAGGCTGTTGAAGCCACATCTTGGATCTAGTTCTTCTTACAAAACTGATAGAATTCACTACTCACAAATTGTGGCCCATTATCGTGAATAATCCTCTGGGGAAGTCCGAAATAATAGATCACATGATGCTTAATAAAACTAATGATGTTAGATGTTTTAACTTCAACAAGTGGTATAGCTTCCCCCATCTTGAAAAGTAGTCAGTTCTAGCCAAAATAAAGCGGTGTCCCTTGGAGAAAGGAGGGTTGATGGGTCCGATAATATCCATTCCCCATGCTTCAAAGGGTCGAGCCGCGGTGTCACGACCCGCACCCTAGAGTAAGGGCACGAGACGTGGGTACGTCCAGCCTACGCCGCAGTATCGGCGGTAGAACGATGTCCTAGGTCAAACATCTAACAATATAATGGTACCTGTACAGTATATACACTCCGAATGGAGGTGACATAGCAAATACAGTCTCAATCACATCTAAGGTTAAGCATGATAAAAGATAGATAAAACATGAAATCCATAAAGAGATACAGCAGATAGAAGTCTAAGTGTCTAAGATACACAAACCCAGAAAACATCTCAAATCTCAAATACAGTAATCCATAGAGTAAATACAGCTCAAGACAACTGAAAATAAGCTATAAGAAAAACCCTAGCTATCTAGACAACCTCTACTGTGTCTTCTCTAGGCTAGCAGGCAACCTCCAAGCTATCTGTAAAATTTATCAACAGGTCAAGTCAGGACATGAGCGAGTACAGTACATCTCAACAAATCATAACATGATAGGAAATATAAACATGCTAGAGAGTAAGATACATGAAACTAAAGAACAACATGATGTAAAAGGGAGAGATTGTAAGTAAATAGCTACAATATGTAGAGAACTATCAGTGACTAGTGATTCAGAGCACAAGATGGTTATATAAACGACACGATATTGTACAAGATTAATCTACAGAGGTTGTATACGAGTAATCTACTGGATTGATTACATAACCACTTCTACTCCCCTGTCCCAATCAATACACAAGGATCTAGCCAAGATATGTTATTGCACACGAAGTATAGTCGTACACGAAGATCATGTGAGCACATGAGTATACAAGATTTCATACGATTTGTACACAAAAAGCACGAACACAAGGAGTACACGATGCTCATGATAAAGTACACGAATACGAAATACCCGATGTATCCGCTAAGGAGATAACATTGCACGACAAGATCCATATAGTACTAATCCGTGTTACCAACGTGTCAGCATCAAGTAAAGTAATCTAAAGCAGAAAATATACTCCTAAACAGGATATGAAATGATCAGAGAATATACTCGCTTGATATCCTGAATATCTGAAGAGAATATACTGTCCGAGGAGTGGTGTTTGGCTCCTATAGAACAGTACAAGTCACTACATGTCCTAGATAGTAAAATAGACTGCTGCAGTACATTCTACATGATGTTTTGGTCAATCTAGGCTAAAGTCAACCCTTGGTCAACTCTAGTCAACTACACTAGTCAAAGTAGGTCAACTAGGTCAAGTCCTAACCCAAACAAGTCTAACAAGTCTCACTAGGCCTAACCAAGCCTAGGCTAGCACTCAGACAATCACAAGGCAATGTGAACCACAACAATGCATAATATAAAATAGATACTATGTATAAATACATACCTTCATACATATATGCATATCCACATTATATACATATTTATATATATAGGCATATGTTACATCATGCATATTTACATAGTCATAGATATACATTCATGTACATTTATGTACATACTTTTATACATTATATATGTTAACATTCATTACAATGCATTATATTTTACTTATACCTTTGAGTCATTCATTCATTCATTCATATATGACATTCATTCATGCATTTATACATTCATTCATTCATGTTATTCACTATATACATATTTGATTTATGTATCCACACATACATACATGGATACACAACATATATGTATACATTCATACATGCTTATATTGCATACATGCATACATATATATCATGTATACATACATACATTGCATACATGCCTACATACGTATCATATATGCATACTTTGATTCACTCATGCCCATTACATACTTACATGCATCTATATATTATATACATTGTATACAACATGTAAATATAAAAGAAGGAAAAAAAGGGAAAAACTGAAATAGAAAGGGAAGGAAGGAAAAATGTAAGAAAAAGAAATAATAGTGGACATATACATGCTTGCATCATATATTTTATATTACCATACATGCTATCATTATATATTGTATTACATTATGTAAACATTATGCATTCATATCTATCATTACATGTATACCTTGCATTCATATCTAGCATTCATTATATACTTTCATGCATACATTGTATATCATTCTTTCATTCATGCATTTATGCATTGTTTATTTGATTGCATTCCTACATGCTTGCATTCAACCATATATATACATATTTGTAAAGAGGGTATATATCATATATATCATTTCATTCATCTAACATATCATGTATTACATACTCCATATTCATTTAATATACATACTACATAGGCTCATAGGTTACACGAAATACCTATGTCGTATAGTCACTCTTCTACTTAAAACTAATACTGTACCAATTGGGCTTTACTAAATTCTAGGATTAAAGTATGTCATAGTCCTTCGTGTTAGCTTTCCGAAACTTCAAACGGATCGTATTTTCGTGTCGGAAGCTCCCGAAATCGCAAAAATACCGAAATATGTTCGTCTTTCGTACAACTGACACTCAAATAATTTTACAAAAAGTTCCAGAATGATTTTGGCTGATTAAAAATATATATTTGGAAAGCTAACTTCGATATGCTTCTTTTAAAAAAAAGGAAGATTAAATGGAGTTCTAAGCTAAAAGTTATGATATTTCTAAGTTGCTTTGGTTAATAAAAATGTGGATGAATATTATGACGAATTTGAGTTGTTTTGGACAAAAGAAACACACGTAGGCCAAGATACTTAGATACCAACATAGATATCCAAATGAAACTCATTCTAACCATCCTAAGTAAGATCAATCCACTCTATAACCATTCTAAAATTGAATTTAAATATTTATTTAAACTATTAACATACAAACATACACATGGGGTGTCCTAATTTGGGATCTATCAAGTAGGACACAAGACACGTATCTAAAATCCTCAAGAGAGCTCCAAATGGTCTCAAATTTGAATCTAAAGGGGACACATGCATGAGGATGAATCCTACGGATTCATAACTAATTTATATGCAAAGAAAATCGATTTAGAGGAAGGGTTTTACCAATTAGGAGTGGAATCCCAAAGAAATCCTTTAGGGAAGAACAAAAGGAAAATAAAAGAGGCAAGATTGTAATGAATGAAATGAATCATTCTCCCCTAAAGGTGGCTGCCATAAAGAGTCCTTTAGGGCTAATAGAAAATATCGTAATTGTCCCTCTCTAGTCTCATATGGTTAAGTCTAGACTAGGTTCAAGTTCGGGGTCAAAATGATCTAGTTTGAGTCTCTAACTTAACCATTCTAACATAATATAAATTAGTTTAACTAACTAACTTAAATTTTGGGTTTTGTGGGCCATGCTTAACTTAATATTGGGTCCCATCTAGAGTTTAAGCTACCCGGGTCACAATACAAGTCGGAACGAGACGAAACTCAAACCCGACTAAACAAATCCAATAAAAACAATATTAAAAATATAAAATTTTCCTAAAATATTAAAATATAAAAAATGACCAAAATCATAATAAATCAATTTAAATATTATTAAAATAATCTAAAATTTATCAATTAATTAAAATCCTAAATAATTCAAAAGTCATAAAATGACCAAAATACCCTTAGCCTAAAAAGTTGTAAATATTCATTCTAATCACATGGTTAGGTCCCCATGGTCATGGTTAGTCTCTAGGCTCAAAAGTTCTAGAGTTCACTAGCTAACACATCAAAATTATAATTCACCAATTTTAAATAGTATTAAATTAATTAAAAATTTCCATAAATCATAAATCCTATTATTAAATAATAAACTTTTACAAAAGTTCAAAATTACCCTCATTTTAGATAAGTGGGCGTTACAAGTCTACCCTCCTTAGAAAATTTCGTCCTCGAAATTAAGATGATCGTACTTTTTCTAGAGTCTCGTCCCCAACAATCAAAGTCACAGAACTTACCTAAATCATACAATTTAAAAAAATGACATACAGGGTCATGGTATACGGTGGCAGTGAAAGTCTCATCTAGGTGTACTAGTCACACTAGACCAAAACAATCATAGGATATCAAAACACACAAGCAATCTAGGGTGCTAAACTAAAAAAGATACAAAAATAACAAATCATCAAAACTGTAAGGCAGTCTACCATCCTATATGAAAACTGGTACTTATAAAATAATAAAATAAAGATAACTACTAATTATCTATAAAGGGGTACTATTCAAAGAAAAAAAAATCACAATCAAAAGTTAAAGAATGAAAGTCAATTGCATTGAAATTCAATCACAATATATATAGATAGAGAGCGCGTTAGAGAGAAAAAAGCTAGCATTATGTAAAGTTATGTGGTTCGTGTGTGTATGGGTGTATGTGGACATGTTCATATGGTTCGATAGTAGGCATGTGTGTATGTAAAATATACATGAAAGTGTATAGGAGGATTTGGGTTTCAAAACAATAGCTATCAAGCTATACTACTCATAGCATATTGGTTAACAATCTACAATGCACAACCTATTTACTCATAACATGCATGGTTAACCATATATATATATATAAAGAGGTAGAGATTTAGTTATGTATCTATATACATTATAACATGTATGCATAAATTCTATATATATCTATATAGATATATGAACATAACATAGAGATTAAACCCAGTTTTAGTTCAGCATTTACATACAAAATCTGAAAATAAGCTAACATTTAAACCAGTATAATATTAATATAATGCAGTTTCAGATTTTTGGGGTTTGAAATATCACAATCAACTCAATGCTCCCAACACATCCTAACATAATGGAGATGAAATCCTAACATACTATCTATATATTTAGCCAGGCATACAGTTCAATATTACATATCAAATCTGAAATTGAACTAAACATTTGAAATCAATGTAAAAATGTTAACATGTATTCATTTTTAGGATTTTGGAGAAATTCGAACATCAAACCAACACAATGTTCATCACAACCACAACCTAACATGTAAGATTATAAAACCTAACATTATATCCCTACATACAACAATGTATATAGCTCAAAATATTACATTAAAAAAATAGCAAATTGAACTAACATTTGGAATCCAGTATTAAGGGGTAATATGCACACAGTCTCAGATTTGACAAATTCAAACACAAAACTCAACCAATTTCTTTAAGAATTGAAACCCTGTATATAACATACATGTGCAGTGATGTAAACAAAACTAATAACATAAAATTTATATTCAAATTACGAATTTAAACAGGAAAAAGCAGAGAACCAGTCTCTGATACTGTAGTGTATCATAAATATTAGGATTTTGAGAATTTAAACATCAACAACATATTAATATGTATTTAGATAGGTTGGTAATCAAAGTATAGCATGCATACGTGTCAGGCAAAGTGTCTGTGTCCACTATATATATATATATATATATATATATATATTCTCATGTCCCAATATACAAATCAATTTCTATATCAAGACCAACCTTTAGATTCCTACCAAGATTGCAAAGTAGATGATTGATGTGATCAAGACAGTTTTATTATTATTATTATTATTATTACTATTATTATTATTATTATTATTTTTTAATAATACAAGAAATAATGACAAGAAGGAAATAATGATAAAATCTATTATGCTTTTCTGTTTAAAAGAAGGGACCATTTTGAAACCAGAGCTATAATATCAAATCCAAGATAAGGTCT
The DNA here is from genome assembly GCA_029216955.1 of Iris pallida. Classification (NCBI taxonomy): domain Eukaryota; kingdom Viridiplantae; phylum Streptophyta; class Magnoliopsida; order Asparagales; family Iridaceae; genus Iris; species Iris pallida. Next base: position 24,297,203 of record JANAVB010033220.1, on the reverse strand, counting down.
AGCAAAATCATCGATTCATTGTATTATGAAGAAACTCATAGCAAGAAGTTACACAAGGTTTATAATAACAGCTAAAGCTACTCCTAAGTTAAATAATGAGAAGCAAAACAAAACAAAAAAACAAAAATTCTTTTTTTTGAAAGACTGAACAAAAGTAGAGAAAACATGTTCAAAAGCATTTAAGGTACAATCTGATAATCATATGCGTCTATCCAAAATAATGGTGCTCTAAATCCTCGTCATACTAGTAAGCAAGGCTACGATAATCACAGAGTCTTCGACTAAGGCACATACCTCTAGAATCATGGTATTTAAAATTTTTGCGATGCCGCTAGCTTGGCTGCGAAAACCTTAAATTCCCACACCCGAGAAATATATCCAAAATCAGACTATATGTCTGCACCATGCTGGCTAATGTGACTGTAGAAGACTAGATTCCATAACTTAGATGACCTAGCCCATATAATTTTATCTTGACAAAATTAAATTAAATCAACAATGGATACCCAAAAATCAAATTCATTAACTAACCAAGAAAGATAAATATAAACTATTAGAATCAAATTTCGAGATATTTTATAATTAGATTCTCAAGGATCATCCAGGAATCTCTCAAGGAATCCTAACTGTGATTGAGTACCTTTAAAAATATATCCTAATCCTACTGCAGGCTGTAGTGGTACTCTAGTTTGAATACCGCTACACAAACTCGACCTGCATGGGCCACCACTAAAAACGTATCACGACCCACACCCTAGAGTAAGGACACGAGACGTGGGTACGTCCAGCCTACGCCACAGTGTCGACGGTAGAACGCTGTCCTAGGTCAAACATCTAACAATATAAAGGTACCTGTACAGTATATACACTCCGAATGGAGGTGACATAGCAAATACAGTCTCAATCACATCTAAGGTAGAGCATGATAAAAGACAGATAAAATATAAAATCCACAAAGAGATACAGGAGATAGAAGTCTAAGTGTCTAAGATACACAAACCCAGAAAATATCTCAAATCTTAAATACAGTAATCCATAGAGTAAATACAGCTCAAGACAACTGAAAATAAGCTATAAGAAAAACCCTAGCTATCTAGACAACCTCTACTGTGTCTTCTCTAGGCTAGCAGGCAACCTCCAAGCTATCTGTAAAATTTATCAACAGGTCCAGTCATGACAGGAGCGAGTACAGTACATCTCAACAAATCATAACATGATAGGAAATATAAACATGCTAGAGAGTAAGATACATGAAACTAAAGAACAACATAATGTAAAAGGGAGAGACTGTAAGTAAATAGCTACAATATATAAAGAACTATCAGTGACTAGTGATTCAGAACACAAGATGGTTATGTAAACGGTACGATATTGTACACGAGTAATCTACAGAGGTTGTACACGAGTAATCTACTGGATTGATTACATAACCACATCTACTCCCCTGTCCCAATCAATACACAAGGATCTAGCCAAGATTTGTTATTGCACACGAAGTATAGTCGTACACGAAGATCATGTGAGTACATGAGTATACACGATTTCACATGATTTATTCACGAAAAGCACGAACACATGGAGTACACGATGCTCATGATAAAGTACATGAACACGAAATATCCGATGTATCCGCTAAGGAGATAACATCGTACGACAAGATCCATATAGTACTAATCTGTGTTACCAACGTGTCAGCATCAAGTAAAGTAATCTAAAGCAGGAAATATACTCCTAGACAGGATATGAAATGATCAGAGAATGTACTCGCCTGGTATCCTGAATATCTAAAGAGAATATACTGTCTGAGGAGTGGTGTTTGGCTCCTATAGAACAGTACAAGTCACTACATGTCCTAAATAGTAAAATAGACTGCTGCAGTGCATTCTACATGATGTTTTGGTCAATCTAGGCTAAAGTCAACCCTTGGTCAACTCTAGTCAACTACACTAGTCAAAGTAGGTCAAGTCCTAACCCAAACAAGTCTAACAAGTCTCACTAGGCCTAACAAAGCCTAGGCTAGCACTCACACAATCACAAGGCAATGTGAACCACAACAATACATAATATAAAATAGATACTATGTATAAATACATACCTTTATACATATATACAAATCCATATTACATATATATTTATATACATAGGCATATGTTACATCATGCATATTTACATAGTCACATAGATATATACATTCATGCACATTTACGTACATACTTTTATATATTATATATGTTAACATTCATTACAATGCATTATATTTTACTTACACCTTTGATTCATTCATTCATTTATATATGACATTCATTCATGCATTTATACATTCATTCATTCATGTTCTCACTATATACATATTTGATTCATGTATCCACACATACATACAAGGATACACAACATACATGTATACATTCATACATGCTTATATTGCATACATGCATACATATATATCATGTATACATATATATATTGCATACATGCCTACATACGTATCATATATGCATACTTGTATTCATTCATGCACATTACATACTTACATGCATCTATATATTATATACATTCTATACAACATATAAATATAGAAGAAGGAAAAAAAGGGAAAAACTGAAATGGAAAGGGAAGGAAGGAAAAATGTAAGAAAAAAAAATAACAGTGGACATATACATGCTTGCATCATATATTTTACTTTACCATACATGCTATCATTATATATTGCATTATATTATGTATACATTATGCATTCATATCTATCATTACATGTATACCTTGCATTCATATCTAGCATTCATTATATACTTTCATGCATACATTGTATATCATTCTTTCAGTCATGCATTTATGTATTGCTTATTTGATTGCATTCCTACATGCTTGCATTCAACCATATATATACATATTTGTAAAGAGGATATATATCATATATATCATTTCATTCATCTAACATATCATGCATTACATACTCTATATTCATTTAATATGCATACTACATAGGCTCATAGGTTACACAAAATACCTATGTCATATAGTCACTCTTTTACTTGAAATCAATACTGTACCAATTGGCATTTACTAAATTATAGGATTAAAGTATTTCATATTCCTTCGTGTTAGCTTTCCGAAACTTTAAACGGATCTTATTTTCGTGTCCGAAAGCTCCCGAAATCGCAAAAATATCGAAACATATTCGTCTTTCGTACAGCTGACACTCAAATAATTTTACAAAAACTTTCAGAACGATTTTGGCTTATTAAAATATATATTTGGAAAGCTAACTTCGATACGCTTCTTCTAAAAAAATGGAAGATTAAAAGGAGTTCTAAGCTAAAAGTTGTGACATTTCAAAGTTGCTTTGGTTAATAAAAACGTAGATGAATATTATGACAAATTTGAGTTGTTTTGGATAAAAGAAACACATGTAGGCCAAGATACTTGGATACCAACATAGGTATCCAAATGAAACTCAATCTAACCATCCTAAGTAAGATCAATCCACTCTCTAACCATTCTAAAATTGAATTTAAATATTTATTTAAACTATTAACATACAAACATACACATGGGGTGTCCTAATTTGGGATCTATCAAGTAGGACATAAGACACATATCTAAATTCTCAAGAGAGCTTCAAATGGTCTCAAATTTGAATCTAAAGGGGACACATGCTTCAGGATGGATCCTACGGATTCAAAACTAATTTATATGCAATGAAAATTGATTTAGAAGATGGATTTTACCTATTGGGAGTGGAATCCCAATGAAATCCTTTAGGACACGGCTCCGATACGAAGATCCCTCAAAGTGGACACTCCTCCTTGCACTTCTCTTCCAATCCTTGGTAGCATCCTTTCCTTGGAGAATGAGAATGATTGAGGAAAAATTTGGTAAAGGAATGATTTGATTTAGAGATCAAATCAAAGGGAAGGCACTCTAAAATTAGGGAAGAACAAAAGGAAAATAAAAGAGGCAAGATTGTAATGAATGAAAAGAATCATTCTCCCCTAAAGGTGGCTGCCATAAAGAGTCCATTAGGGCTAATGAAAAATGTCCTAATTGCCCCTCTCTAGTCTCATATGGTTAAGTCTAGACTAGGTTCAAGTTTGGGGTCAAAATGATATAGTTTGAGTCTCTAACTTAACCATTCTAACACAATAAAAATTAGTTTAACTAAATAACTTAAATGTTGGGTTTTGTGGGCCATGCTTAACTTAATATTGGGTCCCATCTAGAGTTTAAGCTACCCGGGTCATAATACAAGTTAGAACGAGACGAAACTCAAACCCGACTAAACAAGTCCAATAAAAACCATATTAAAAATATAAAATTTTCCTAAAATATTAAAATATGAAAGATGACCAAAATCATAATAAATTAATTTAAATATTATTAAAATAATCTAAAATTTACCAATTAATTAAAATCCTAAATAATTCAAAAGTCACAAAATGACCAAAATACCCTTAGCCTAAAAAGTTGTAAATAGTCATTCTAATCACATGGTTAGGTCCCCATGGTCATGGTTAGTCTCTAGACTCAAAAGTTCTAGGGTTCACCAGCTAACACATCAATATTATAATTCACAATTTTAAATAGTATTAAATTAATTAAAAATTTCCATAAATCATAAATCCTATTATTAAATAATAAACTTTTACAAAAGTTCAAAATTATCCTCATTTTAGAAAAGTGGGTGTTACACGCGGTTGTAGGGTGCCAAAAATGTGACAGTTGATGTATGAAATCATTATATATTTGGCAAGCTTTGTATTTCCTTGCATAATCTACGGCATCAACTACCATAGTAGGCAATAGTAACCCAAACGCCTTAACCAATTCTCTATTTTTGGACCTAGTTGACGGGCACCATAAGTACCATTATGATCTTCACCAAGAGCATGTTTAGCTTCTTCTTCGATAGACAACGTTGAAGGAGTCCGTCGTATGATCTTCGATACAACATTCTAGTATTCGGATCATAAAAGAAACATAGCAAATGTCTATTGATTGAAATAGCTTCTTTTGGATCATCAGGGAGGGTTCTATAAATAGCATATTCAATAAATAGAAATCTCCAATATTTGAAGTTGACATCCATTGTTGCTGAATAACTTTGATAAACCTCTAGATTATTGTTAGTGCAGAATAGTTCTCGACCAATTACTGTGATTGACTTCTGGGTGTTGATTGGGGTAGCCACTGACGGTGCCAAACCAGCCATTGCAACTGTTTGTGTATTTTCAAACTGGGGCACATACTCGATGAAGAACCGAGATAAAGTAGTTGCAATCTAGAGTATTGTTTGATGATATAGAATAAGATCTTCATGACGAACCTCATATTCCCTTTGAAATTGATTAACTATTAACTTAGAGTCACCATAAGCTTCAAGATAGCCTATCCCTAGCTGTTTAGCTAGCTGAAGTCAAATAAGTTGAGCATTATACTATGCAACGTTATCATAATAAGGTTTCAAAAAAGAATAAGCACGATGGGTGACCAGATTGTCAGGGGATATCAGTACTACCCCCACTACTGTTATAATGTTGCCTTTGGGACCTATTTTTGAGGATCTGTCAAAGAACAACCTTCAAACAGATTCTTCCATCGTCGTATTAGACTCCAATACTTTATCTAAAATTTTATCATATAGCTTGGAAGATTTTGCAATCGGGTGTGCACCTATAAAATCAATCAGAACTTGTCCTTTCACTGCCTTATGAGGTACATATATCATATTGTAGGGGGATAATAACATTTCCTATGTTGTAAGGCGAGAATTGAGCGACTTGCCTTAGTCGTGAGAACCTGAAAGGGTTAACCCTGGATATAACATGAAGGGTTTGTCCCATTACATAATGTCGTGTCTTTTGAATTTTAAATATTAATATGAGACACTCTTTTGCAACATGATTGTATCTATGTTCGACGTCGATCATCATGCGATCAAGTAATAGATAGCTTGTTCGTGTCCTTTGTCGTTCTTCTAGGCTAATAATGCACCGAGAGAATGTTCCATAGCACGAACATACAGCAAAAATGGTTTACCCACCACCGGAGCCACCAATATTGGGGGATTTGTGAGATACTTTTAATGTCTTCAAATGCTTGCTGACATTTTTTTATCCCAAAGGAAAGAAAGTCCTTTCTTTATTAACTGGGTGAAAGGTCGACACCGTCCGTATAGATTTGAAATGAACTTTTGGATGTAAGCCAATCTGTCTTGTAAGCCATGAAATTCTTTAATGTTCTTTGGGGGTTCCATTTCTAATATAGCTTTAACTTTGTCAGGGTCGATATGAATTCCCTTTGAAGTTATGACAAATCCAATAAATTTGCCATTGGAGAGTCCTAAGAGTGACTTCGTCGGATTCATCTTGAGTTAGTTCTCACGCACCAATTCGAACAACGTTCTCAAATCTTCAAGATGATCGCCATTTGAATGACTTTTAACTATAATGTCGTCGACGTAGCATTCTACCATTTTTTGCAAATGTTCGCAAAAAATTATACTCATCGTGCATTGATATGTAGCTCTTGTATTCTTCAAACCGAAGGGCATCACCGTATAACAATATACCCCTAACGGTGTTCAGAATAATGTGTGCTTTTCGTCTGCTGGAAACATTTTAATTTGATTGTAACCAGAGAAGCCATCCATGAATGACATGTTCAAAGCCACAGGTGTTATCAATCATGACATCCGTGATTGGAAGAGGAAACTCATCTTCTGGACAAGCTTGATTAAGGTTCCAATTATCGATGCATACCCTAATCTTCCCATTTTTCTTCATAACCGGCACTATATTGGCAACCCAGTCAGGATGTTGTTCTTCTCGGACAAAGCTATCGTCTATTAGTTTCTTTACCCCATTCATAATAGCCTCCATCATATCTGGACGGAACCGCCGTTGCTGTTGCTTCACTGCTGTGACATTAAGATGTATATTTAGATGATGCATTGCTATTTGCGTATCAAACCCAGGCATGTCCTCATAACTCCAAGAAAAAACATCTATATATTCTTTGATAAGCTCAAGGAGTGAACGTTTGTCTTCATCGGATAAAGTTTTGCTGATGAATATTGGTTTAGGCGATTCTGGATCACCTACATTAACTTGAACCACTTCATCTTCGGTAGGACGTTCCCGCTATTCAAATCTCATTTCCTATTAAGTATCGAGTTGTTGTGCACAAGGTTCAACTTCAAAAGGTTCCATAAGAGGGTCATCATCCTCTGTTTGATCACCAGATATCATATAAGTTGAGAAAACATTTTTGAATACTGCCCCGTTACTATAATCTGAATTCCATAGCGAGGAATCGAAAGAATGAGAATATGTATCGCTGTCTTGTTCATCAGAGACTTCTGGTGTAGTCAATGAAGTTACATATCCCAATCTATATCTAGTATGGTGGTAACAGTCTTACGGTTTCCCTCTAGGAGTTGGGATATGCAGTGGCAAGCGATAGCCTTTACCAAAGTTGAGACATTACTGGATATTTAAGTCATAGCCCATTCTTTGAACGATATTCTTTGCTTTACTATTATACAGGTATAATTTTATTCTACCAAAATCTGGTTCAGGCTCATCGACCAAAGCTTCTTTATGAATCTCTTCTCGACCTAATATAATTAGTACTTCACCAATGGAGCTAGCTGGCACGTCAAAATTAGAATCTTCTTATGATAGACATGGAGTACTATCTTTAGAAAAAATAGACACAGGAAGTGACAGCTTTGTATCCGTGATAAGGGAACACAAAGAGTCAACAATCCTTAAGCTAGTTACAGGAACATCAAAGTAATCGAAAGCAGAAGTTCTTTTATTAGTTATGTACATGATTTCTTCTTCTGGGAAAATATCCTCAAAAAGTTTAATACATAGAGGTTTATCTACAACAGTCGCTTCTGCAGTGATGGTAAGACGTGTCAGATTGATCATAAATGGTTCATCTGATTGAGTTGGACGTTTGCTTCGGCGAAGATCAACCACCAACGATTGCTCCTTCTTAGTGCATAAGTCAATGGCCAGTGGTTCGTCTTTCCTCAACCTGAGATCGAGTACTAGAGGTTCTTTTTCCGTGACGCTAACATCATTTTCGTGCAAGTCAACAACAAAAGGTGTATTACCCAGATTGAGTTTTATAAGAAATTTCGGTAGGCTCTTTCCGTATAGGGCCCATCAAGTATATCGCTAAGGTTTGTTCAACTGGTTCCTTCCACACAGGACCTTTCAAGTATATGGCTAGAGGTTTATCTATCGTCTGATCAGTAGATACTTTTTCTTCCCCGTGTATAGCCTTTTTTCTTTCTTTAAAATCAGATGAGACGGTTCATCATCAATATGTCTCTTATCACGAGGTTTATACAACCTTGAATCAGAGAAGTAAACATCGACCCCTTTGAAAGGATCAACGTCAGCAAATTTTGTGCATACTAATATTTCTTTATTCATATATTTGAAGCATTGATGAAGAGTAGATGGTACCAAAATATTGTCGTATATCCATGGCCGCCCTAACAAAATATTGTAAGAGGCATTTGCTTCAATCAAATAACATATGACTTCTGTCCGGAGATTTCTAATTTGGCAATTGAGCCAAATTTTCTCCAAAAGATAACTTTGTCTTGCATTGATGCCAGTAGTGGTAGTAGAAGTAGGTGACATATTGTGCGTTGGGATCTCCAACACCTGAAGCAGACTTTTGGGAATCACACTAACAGATGAGCTAAGATCTATTTAAATGCGATCCACCTTACAAGCACCGATATACCCTGTATAGTAAAAGGGTCTATCATGACAATTATTTTTCAAAGACATGTCCTCCTGAGTAAAGATTATATTGGGAATCTTCTCTGATACATTATGATAATACGGACAAGTCCTAGGGTCGTTATCAGGTTCTGCCATCTGAGATAGGTAAGAGTCTACATGCTGCAATGCCTCACTCAATGCATCGCGAGTGTCTTTGGAGAGACGAAGTAGTTCAAATATGGACAGTTGAGTTGGAGTATTGACAAGCTATGCTAATATGTCAAAATTTGATGGTTTGTCAAGTCTGAGGGAGTTAGGTTTCCTTATGGACTTGTCGAACCTTACCTCTTTTTGTTTTTTTCTCCTGTAGTCTGCTTTGATGGCCCAAACCCTGATAAAACCTGAATGGTAGGTGGATTAAGAGCAGGGGCTACCATAACAGGGTTATCTTCTTCATCTTAATTAGAGAAACGTTGATATGCTTTTTCAGATCTGGTTTCTCCAACCAATGCTTCATCAACCATATTGCATGACTTACTCTTCTTCTTCTTCTTGCTCTGAGTCTTAGAAGTAGAAGAGGCAAATTTTGGATCCAAATCTTCAAGAAGATCAGGATGGATCCATATGACTTTACAATGCTGAGTAATGTGTACAAGTTTAGTCATATGATCGCGAGCTGGAGGAAGATTAACAATTTATAACGTCGCCTTTGGTATCGATATGACACCATCTTGCAGTTCAATTACAGGAAAGTCTCCAAACTAGAGAGAAACAAGATTTGTAGAAACTTGTTTCTTATCTGTATGTAGTTTAATAGCCTTTAAATCCAACAACTGCTGGATATAATTCTTAAATATGTAGCAATCCTTTGTAGGGTGATGTACATATTGATGATAAAAGCAATACTTTGGATCGTTGGTTCGCCCCACTTCTTCAGGCCTTCGAGGGGGAGGAAGTTGTAACTTGTTCCCTTTCATCAATACATAAAGATGTCCAGTGTGTGGGCTTCATTGAAGATATAATATGGCTTAGGTCTTGAAGCCGTTGGAGCTTTTTGTTTAGGTTGGGAAGTAGCTGAGGAAACATCTACTATAAAGGACTCTTTCCCTTGTTGGTTTTCCCATAAGCGTTATTATTCTGGGGATGCTTCCCTTTGTCATCGGGTGACTTCAGACCAGTCAAATACAGGACCTGGACTGATTCTTTGGCTTTCTCAATAGTAACGATGAAGGCTGGCCAATCATTATAATCTTCGGGGCTAATTCAGAATCTGACTGTGGGTAAAAAGTTACCCCTACATGTGTCAATTAGCACCGTCTAAGGAGTCACTGGATACAATTTCATCAACAGCCTCCTGAACCGTTCAATGAATTCACAGGCTGACTCTTTGTTATCTTACTTTGTGGCAATGAGTTTTTACATAGAGACATCATCTGTTCCTTCGTAGAATCTACTAAGGAACAATTTCTCCAAATCTTTGAAAGTTTTCATACAACCATCCAGCAGATTATATAACCATTCAAATACTACACCTTTTAATGTACCAATGAATAACTTGGACCATAGTGCATCATTCGTTGGTATGTGAATGGTCTGGGAATATAATTACATCAAATGTTGCTTTGGGAAGCCTGTTCCATCATATGGGATAATTGATTGAGTTTTGTATTTTGGAGGATAAACTATATCATCCCACTCTGAAGGATAAGGATGTGACATTCCCATCTGATGAAGTTCTTTTTTTAAAGTGATGTCATCCAATAGAGCATTGATACCCCGAATAGTCAATCGTATCGATTGACTGGCTTGTAGAAGTTGACTGTATGACAGCCGGTTGTGCCTGTTGTAATACTAACATAGAAACATTTTTGACTATTGGTGATCGATTAGGGTTAAAAGACACCCCTACTGTATCTTGATCGATAGGAGACTGAATTAATGAATGAGGTTAATGCTAAGTTATTTGTAGGTTCATGGTCGTTTGTATCTGCTGCATCATCGCCATAACATTTTGTAACATATTCTCCAGAGTATTAATTCTTTGTCAATCACTAGTAATACCTTCTTTATTACCCGTCATGCTACAGAAGTCGTATGTGGACCGCCAGATGGATAAGTATGCAAACAAGCACCAAAACCAGTCCCGCTTGATCCTGATTGTGAAAGCATAATCTCTTTCTGAAGTATGCGGCACTATCTCACCAGATTGGGATGTGGAATGGTCAAATATCGGGAGGATGCTACCCCTAGTATTATCTTGTTCATGAGCATGGAGTGCACCAGAGGAATGCCTAGATCGGGAACGGGTTCTTTGATAAACCCCTTCTGGCGAAATAGCTCTTTGATCTCTCCCAGATGAAGAGGATGAAGGTGCTTGGTCGTCACCTTGAGTACATGTTGCATAGACCGATGCCTTTTATAATTCATCTTCATTATCCAAAAGTTTTGTCCAAGACGGGACAAATTCGGAGAGTTTGGTTGCAATCTGGTAAAAATAGATCGCCTGGGTGATTGATCAACTGCCTTTGAGCGACAACAGTTGATAACAATCTTTACACATGAATGTCTCTCACAAGGCATAACTGCGTTTGTTGACACCTCTGCTGATTTACGCTTATGCCGAAGCATATCACACAAATTGATAGAAGGGTGTATAACCTCTTTTCCTTTTTTATGCATCTGGACAAAGTCTATGCATGGAAGAGTTGGTTTCTTAACTTGCTGACCTATTTCACGTACATGGGAACCCCCAATAGTTAGATCTTGAGTTTTTTGTTATGTGAACACATTTTAGGTACATTAAGCAACGTACATGAGTCCACGATGTGTGGAAGAGAGGCAAATGACTTGCTGGAGCGCATAGACTTTATCTTGTATAGCTTGCCATCATCAGCACGCATAACAAAGATGAATGCATGAATCGAGCCTCCTTCATAATGCATAGAATCTTTGAAAAATGAAAGTCTATGGAAAACAGACTTCCTATCCCCATTTATGCTTCCAAAGTTATGTATTGAGGCAGAACCTTCACCTTAATGCACCAATTGTGAGGCAGAAGTTCCAACATTTAAATTCTTAGCTACGTAGTATTTCCCTCTGTCAGAATTCAAAAGTTGTACATTTTTTTTGCTCATATTGGAATGAAGGGCTCTGGCACAAGCGTTAACTTTCTTTCCAGACGTATGATTAGCATGCATCTACTTAACATTCTTTTTCTCATGAGAAACACAGAGCTTAGCTGGTAGCTCATTGGTTGAGCCTCTTTGTTTGCAAAGAACAAAAAAAATTTATTACAAACTAAGAAAAGAGTACAGGAGTACAATTGACTTATAGAAAAGTATAACTATAGGAATCTGATTAGAAGACGACCACTTTATTCCTTGGATGATGTGTTATCGAAGACACGAGCCGCTAGAGGATGCAACAACACTTTAACATGAGATTATGATCACACTTGAGGCTTTGAGATTGATTTGAAACTCTATTTATAGATTTCTTGAAATAACTGTTTAGTAGTTATTCTGGGTTGCACGCGCTTCAGGTTTCGCGCCTCCTGTTCACTTGCGCAAACGGTTGCACTAACAGCTGTGGACGCGTAGCATTATTTGATTGAGATATGCATGGTCATGAGCAGTGTAGTAGGCACGTTCTGCGAAGTTAGTGGCTTGCGTGCCACGTCACTCTCTCCTGAACACCATTTGATCACCTTGTGCATGCTTCATCAGATTGCTCATGGGTGCAACGTAACAACCGGTAGGAACGGTTTGTAACAACTGTTGTAGACGCGTAACATCGTTTGATTGAGATGCACGTGGTCGTGGGCAGTATAGTGGGCACGCTCTGTAAAGTTGATGGCTTGTACGCCACGTCACCTTATTTTACAATAAGAGTTGATCATGTGGCACCAATTTGTCAGGCTGCACATAGGTGCAACTCAACCACTAGCACCTTTGACTAGGTCTTCTGTGCTGTACTGATTAATCCTCGTGCCATACAGTGACTTGCGCAAACTAGCTGTCAGTATTAATTACATACTGACAAAATTTTCTCGAGTGCCGCATTACGCGGGATTCGAATGGATTTTCCTTAATCCCTATGTCAGTTGTCAGGTAATGATGATGTTGTTACAGCTTCTTAAGGAAGTGCTCCACGTGGAACTTGAGCAACCTGACTCCAGCGCAACCTCATGTTGGCTCAGCCTATTGCTGCGCGACTTGATTGTTTGGCACAATATAATGTTTTGGCGCCATTTGATGGTCGAACACTCTAATGGGTGGCACATCTAATTTTTTTTAGCCTATACAAGACCCACTTCAAAGTTTTCGAAACATGAAAATACATCAAAGTTTTGAAATACTTTAAATTATGCTAGTTTTGTTTGGATTACGCCAATGAACTATTCGAGTTGTGTCATCAACTCAAGCTCGCTTCTTCAGCATAGATTGCATAACCGTTTTGGGCTATAAATAGCCGTACATGTTGAGTCTTTCATTCTTCACATCATTTAGGATAACTCGAAAGAAATACTATCTTTTTCTCTTTTTTTCCAGATCTTTGAGAACTTCGATCGACAGCAATGGCGCCCACACGCTATGCTACTGAGAAGGATAAGACTGTGGCCGAGTCATCCACACGAGTTCCACCTTCGTCATGCCGAGAGACGGCCAACCCGGCCATGAAAGGTAAGCGTTCGACTATAGACCTGATTGTCGACCACCCTACTAATCATCGGCCGCCCTATTTAGGGTTTGGCTTGATTCTGACAATGTGCGCCCGCTTTTTTTAGAGTTGGGCATACTCCATAATTGGTGCCTCCCTTATTAGGGTTTGGTTGCTGTTAACTCATGTTGTGCAGCGTTTCGAAAAGTTATGCTGTCTTTTGGGCACAACTTTGACTTGTTTCATGGCAAGATATGGCACAGCTTGATTGCTGCACAAACCTGATGGCTGCGCATGCTGAGTGCGGCGCACTGTTAGTGTCGCACGACCTGACTAAATAGAGCATTAAATACTTGGTTTATTTCCAACGATGAACCTATTTATGGGGCACTCTTTTTTAATAAGTCTTTTTGCTTTCTCCCTCGTTAAATGATACGTGCCCATTTATTAGAAAGATGAAGTGTTGGCGGGGGCCGATCTCCGCTGTATATATATGAACATGAAGTTCCAAGTTCATTATTATTTATTCTCATGGCATCTAACATGAAGAAGGGGACGAACAACAGTGACAACGACAAAGCTTCTGAGGAGAAGTTACACTCCGCGCCTGCAGAGTTTTTACTGGAAGCTGACCCATCCCTGAGGGTAGAGATCTTTCTCGACTGTTTTGGCCTAACCCCAACAGTCTTCGCTCATTCCAGAGGTTGGCAATCGTCTTCTTCCGAAGAGCGGGGCGCCTTAGAATGTAGGGAAGAATTCTTTCGTTTGATGCATCGTTCGGAAATCTATAACATGGAGGAATTGAGCGCTGGCTTGCATCACACTGAGGATGGAAAGAAGAAGTGGTGTGATGCAAAAGAGTCATTTTACATAATGGCCTATAGCGCCTATGTCTGTAGTGTATGTCCTCTTTTCTATTATGAAATAAAAAAATTGGACTTTATTAAATTCTGGTGCATTTGAGTTTTGTTGTGTAACTGTCTTGACACGTTATCTTTTCTCGGTTCTAATAACACAAATTTTTGTGTGACATGTGGCACTTTTTGTGCTTTCATGCTTCGTTCTTTCCAAAGTATATGCCTATGGACGTACATAATGTTCAAGCTTCAATTGTACATGAATAACTGCCATAAGAAAGGAACATTTACTGTATTCTCTTCTTCTTTCTGATGCTTGCATGAGACCTACTGACGAAAATTCCTAGAACTGGCATCGTGATCTTGGAAGTTATGAAGTTGAACCACCTTTGACACACACATCAGAGAGCTCAAAACTCTTCATGCTTAAAAGGGATTCTTCAAGATTGTAGGAAGGGCCTTTATACATGAGAGTTCGACGGTGGAAAGATAGAATTAGGAATCGTATCACGAGAGTGATCTCATTCCTACTTCTCATAAAGGGTTGTCTCTTCTCCACCAGTTGTATTGACAGCAACATTTCTTCGAGTTGCTGCACTATGTGGTTCTTCTCTTATCTTTCTGAGAGAGAAGACCAGAGTTGATTTCGTTACCTTGCTCGCTGCTTCCGGTCGAGACGACAAGGAACTGGCACCAATAAGAAGATCCAAATATGTAATAGACCTTCAGTTGTTAAATTTAGAATAAAAATCTGAGATGTAATAGATTTCCATTAAGATGTATCTATGGTTTTAAAGAAGAAATAAAGAATAATTTTCTCTTCTTTATGATATTTTTGATGTGATGATATAGAAAATAGAATCCAGAGGTAATGTGGACGTGAACTCATTTTTCTATGAATGATCTTCAAGTTCGCTGGGACTTAAAGACAGAAGATCGTTTCTAAAAAGATAATATCTGGATTTATCATAAAGAAAAGACATCATCTAAAATAGCTAGGTTTCAAAAGACGGAATTGATGATTTGGATAGACTCCATGGGGATTTTGAGTTTTTTTATCTATAGCTTTATTTACGAAAAAGTAAATAAATGACAATAAATGTAGGCCCATTCCCGCAATGAAGTAGAGATGAAAAGAGTAATGAATAAGCATGCCTTTTCAATGAAAGGTCGCTTTGGTTCTCGAGACAGAATGTTTGGGTTTTTCGTCTATAAATAGTGTGGAACTATTCTGAGAGCATCATTCACTCATTTTCTCTTATTTGCAAATATCTTCAGAAGATTTGCCTAAGGAGATGGAAGTCATCTCGAAGATCAAAGCCGTCCTCGACACTCCTTTCGATGAGCCTCTGCCGCCTACTCGGCCAGAAGTCGGAGAAAGCCCGGCTGTCCCTGGAAAGAAGCAGGACATTCTCACCAAGCTGGTGGAGCCTGGGAGTACTGTCGAGGAAGAAGCTCTAAGGAAGGTTGCCTGCGAACTGCTGGTGTCATCGGACAATAATGTCTTTGAGCTTCTTGCGAAATACGTTTTCAATCAAGAGGGCTCCGGTCCTCGTTAATTTTATGTATTTCCTTCTGTCTAAAATTATGCAAATAAATAAAAAATTATTATTTACATTCTGAGTCTCTGTGTTGATATTTCTTCTTAGTCTTCAAACATAATATTTCTTGAGAAATTTGCCATTAATGGGCATCATGGTGACTCGACCATCCATTCTAGTCAATTAATAAGCTCCATTGGAGAAAATTTTGCTTACAACATAAGGTCCTTCCCACTTCGCTTCGAATTTGCCTTTGCTCATGTACGTCATAGTCATAGGACGTCTGACGGTTAGAGCTAGTTCTCCTTTTTGAAATGTTCGGACTTTGACTTTACGGTTGAAAGCTTTTTATAGACGAGCTTGGTATAACTCAATATGTTGTTGAGCTAGGAGCCGTTTCTCGTCAAGCGCTTCAAACTCCTGAAGTCTCAGGCGATCATTGTTTTCAGTTGTGAGTTCATTGGCAATAGCAATTCCTAGGGAAGGGATCTAGATTTCCAATGGTAAGACGGCCTCACATTCGTATACCAAAGAGAAATGTGTGCAGCCTGTAGGTGTATATATAGGAGTACGGTAAGCCCACAGGCATTCTCCAAGCTTCTCTCTCCAGTTACATTTGTTGGTAGAAACAAACTTCTTGAGGAGTTTGATGATGGTTTTGTTAAATGCTTCTGCCAACCCGTTAGCTGCAGGATTGTAAGCTGTAGAAGCAATATTATTGATCCTGTTGTCATCGCAGAATCGAGTGAACTTCTGACTAATGAATTGTAGCCCATTATCATGAATAATTTGTCGAGGAATACCGAATCTGTAGATCACATGATGCTTGATAAAGTTAATGACGCTGCTTGTCTTGACCTCAGCTAGAGGTATTGCTTCAGCCCATTTTGAGAAATAATCAGTTATTGCTAATATGAACCGATGTCCTCGAGACGAAGGAGGGTTGATAGGACCGATGACATCCATACCCCAACCTTCCCGTCGGGTGAATTTTTTTTGATGGTTGATGTATAAAGTCTGCATGAATTTTACATGCTCGGCACTTCCTTGCATACTCGATTTCATTAGATACCATTGAGGGCCAATAATAGCCCATACGACGAATGTGATCCTGTAATTTAGGACCAGGTTGATGTGTGCCACAAACACTGTCATGAGCTTCACGAAGTATTTGTTTTGCTTCTTTCCCCACAAGACAACGTAGGAGCGAACCGTCAAACGTTCGTCGGTAGAGTGTCTTTGTAGTATGATTATAGTAAAATCTAAGTGACCGTCGTCGAATTATTGTAGCCTCCTTGGAATCTTCAGGTAGGATACCATGGACTACAAAGTCTATGAATGGAGTCCACCAGTCCTCACTGATGGCACAAAATTCAACTGAATTGTTAAATTCCATGTTTAGGTTGTTAACTTCCACATTTAAGTTATTCTGGACACAAAATAACTCTCTATTAGTGATAACGATCATTTGTTGCCATCTGACGGGAATTGCTAATATTGTAGTAAGATTAGCAAGAGCATCAGCTTCCTTGTTATACGCTCGACGTACATGTTCAATGAAGTGGCCATCCTGATTGCTGTATTATTATATAGAACCAAATCTTGATGTCGAACTTCGTATGTGCCTCTAACTTGATTGACAATCAGTTTGGAGTCTCCGTAAACTTTAAGATACTCAATATCTAATTATTTAGCCAATTGGAGACCAATGAGCAGAGCGTTGTATTCAGCCACATTGTTAGAACATGACTCATCTAAAGAATAAGCCCTTGGATAGCTAACCCTTCTGGTGTGACGAGAATGATTTCGATTCCAGCAACAATAGCACCTTTTGGTCCAATTCTGGATGCACTATCAAAGAATAAACGCCAAATAAGAATTTTTTCTGAAATCATGTTGGACTCCAAAGTTTCATCAGGAATTTCATCGTAGAGTTTAGATATTTCAGGAACTGGATGAGCTGCCAGAAAGTCATGAAGGGCTTAACCTTTAACAGACTTTTGAGAAACATAAACCATATCATATTGTGCTAACAAAATGCCCCAAGTTGCAATCCTAGAATATAGTGTACTGGGCTTCTTCATCAGGACCCAGAGAGGGTTAACTCTAGAAATAACATGAATAGTTTGGCCATTGATATAATGTCTCATCATTTGAACAACAAACATCAAAGCTAGACATTCTTTTTCTACTGGAGTGTGTCGATGCTCAACTCCAATCATCATACGGCTAAGGTAGTAGATAGCCTGCTTATGACCTTATTTATTCTTCGGAGCTAATAAAACACCTAGGGAGTGGTCCATTGCTCGTACATACATCAGGAAAGGTATTCCTGACACTAGAGGCACTAGAACTGGAGGGTTCATCAAGTACCGCTTTATGTCTTTAAATTCTTGTTGACATTCTTCAATCCAAATAAATGACACACCTTTCTTTATGAGTTGAATGAACGGTCTAGAGCATCCAGAGAGATTTGAGATGAATCTCCTGATGTATGCAAGCCGTCCCTGGAATCCTCGTAGCTCTTTTAGGTTGCGTGGAGGATACATCTCTTGAATGGCTTTGATTTTTTCAGGGTCAACGTGTATACCTTTAGAGGTAATAACGAATCCAAGAAATTTGCCACTAGAGACTCCCAGGAATGACTTGGTGGGATTCATCTTGAGTTGATGCTACGCATTAGATCGAAAATAGTTCTCAAATCTTGAATATGATCTTCTTTTACACGAATTTTGACAGCAATATCGTCAACATAACATTTAACAGTATTTCGTAAATGATTACGAAAGTTAGTATTCATGGCCCGCTGATAAGTTGTACCAGCATTCTTAAGATCGAATGGCATGACAGTGTAGCAATAGACTCCAAGAGGAGTGCAAAAAGATGTATGTTTTTTATCTTCTTGATGCATCTTGATTTGATAATATCCTGAAAATCCATCCATAAAGGACATACGTTCAAATCCGCAAGTATTGTCAATCATGACATTAGTGATTGGGAGAGGGAATTCGTCTTTGGGACAAGCTTCATTATGGTTTCTGAAGTCGATGCAGACCCGGACTTTCCATGTCTTCTTCAAAACTGGGACAACATTAGCCACCTAGTCCGGATGTTGTTCTTCTCTGATGAAACCGTAGGCGATGAGTTTCTTAACTTCAGCTTCTATGGCATCCATCATGTCAGGTCAAAATAGACGTTATTATTGTTTGACTGGCCTCACATTTGGCAGAATATTGAGCTTGTGGGTAGCGATCTGAGGATCCAACCCCGGCATTGTAGGCGCGTAAAAAGTATTTCATAGACTAAGTCAAAGAAGTTAAAAACTTTACGCAATCAAAATGAGTCAAACTCAGACTTTACGCGAAGATTAAACAGAGTACAACTCTACGCGAGCTGCTTTATGCGAGAGCTGTTCACTGAGCTTTTACGCGTAAGACAGGCTGTCAAATCATGCATTTAAAACACGTGATACTGATACTGACATAATGATTTTCTGACAGCGGACAACACAGAAGCCGAGAAGATTTGAGTTACACCAAACCCAACACTATCGTTTAGTGTGCAGATGGGCTACTTTACGCTCAAAAGATTGCTTCTTTTACGCACGAAAGTTATTCGAGCTTTTACGCTCAAGACTGTTGTGTGCGTAAAGTTTATTTGAGCTAATTTTACGCTCAAGGCTATTTTCAGCCACTTTACGTGGGAAGTTTATTTTAGGCTATTTTATGTCCAGTCTGCTACTTTACGCAGGAAGTAGATTTTGGGGACATTTTTACGCTCGATCTTTTCTGGCTACAGGAGAACGCGGTTTGCTTACGTGGCTTTCATGCCTCACTTATTGAGGAACGTGTGTACGTGCTCTCCTCATTTTATTGAAGTAGTGGGACACGTGTCACTATGCATAGAGATCAAAAATCTACGTGGGATACGTGTCATCATGCGTAAAGGTTGATTCTCATCGTGGGTGACAGTTACCAAACTTTGTTACTTTTACGCAGAGGATCTAGTCTATAAATAGACTTATTTTTAAGGCATCAAGAGAGATCAAGAGAGAGACGGGAGAGGAGATTCTGAGAAAACTCATACTTTCAGAGTGGATTCCCAGAAGCATTTTTTCAACTTTTTCTCAAGAACAGGGTAAAGCAAAGCAAGAAAGCATTCGACTGTGCCATCAGTGCCGTTGCTCGATACCTTTCTGGTGACTTAGTTCTTCCGACTGTTTATCTTTTTCAAGCAGTTTTCTTCATCGTTGTCGTATGGTCCAAGGAACAAAGTGATCGCTCTCAGATCAGACTTCCATAGCAATACTTCTCAGAATAATTTGTACTTTTGTACTTTATCTCGTTTTCTTTTAAAAGCCAATTTTTAGGCATTTTGTTAAGTGAAACTAAATGGCGACTCTGCTGGGGACGACTTTCTTCTCTGCCGAGAAAGTAATTGCTCAATATGATGATGCGTCGGTCGGATCGACAAAGAAGACTCTGGTTGTTCACTTCGACCAGACTGCCTACGAAGAAATGCTCTGAACTGGGGGTAGTACTTGCTACTCCAATGTTCAGAAATCATGGAAGGCGCGAAAAGTTTGGATTCCTAAATCCAAAGCATCCTCGGATCTCTCTGTTGTCTCTGAAGGCAAAGGAATCCTTCCTACTCCTGTTGTGGAGGCTTCCGTCTGTGACGAAGCAGTTTCTACTTCAGAGATACGCCCTGGGCATAAAAATCAGTCTTCCGTCTGTGACATGGCAGACTCTCAAGTTTTACGCTCTGCGCGTAAAAAACAAACTTTACGCTCTGTACGTAAAAATAAGTCTTCCGTCTGTGACGTGGCAGACTCTCAAGTTTTACGCCCTGTGCGTAAAAATCAAACTTTACGCTCTGTGCGTAAGAATATGTCGCCCGTCTGTGATGTGGTAGACACACAAGTTTTACGCTCTACACGTAAAAAAAAATCTCCCATCTGTGACCTGGCAGATACTCATGTTTTCTGCTCCACACGTAAAGGTAAATCTCTTGTCTGTGACAATGTAGATAAAGTTCACAATAATGCCTTTGCATGTAAAGTAAATTTATCTGCACGCATGCAGCATAAAAACATTGTTGGTAAAACTTCAGTTTTCAACCAACAGCCTTCTTACACTGCTTTACGCAAGGTACCAAACCTTCAAATTATGCGTAATGCTGTTGGAGTCCTTTGGGCACAAAAATCGTAAGATTTACGCACGCAACTCCAAGCGCGAAAAAATGTACAATTTGGTTCTTCTAATGCAGCCAGTAATCTCCTTTACACACAAGGGACTAAACGTTTCTCTGTCCTAAATGTAATAAAGAAGACTACTCCCTCTACTCCTTCTGATTTACGCGAGTTGCTTGTACAAAAGCGCAAAGATAGAAAATCTTCTATGACACTCCCCAAAGAAAATCACCATTATGAGTGTCACCAGATTGTAATTAAGTGTTGCTGTTCGACTTCTAAACGGTCAGTTTTTGATCGGTTAAGCTACAATATGCCTCAGCAATCAGTTGATGATCAAGAACATGAGTTGTCATATGCCTCAGTTAATTTGGCATCTCATACCAACAGGGGACGACGTCCAAGACGCAACTCGTCCCAGACTCCTGGTCAAATGAAGTAATGAGTTGAAGCACCCCGGAGATAGAACTACCACACCTTCGGTTGATGTTACCGGTTGAGATGCCGAAGAACCTTCTCCAAGATGAGTTGAACAAGATACAATATGATGCGGCTCCTCGACCAGAGTGTCACTCTCTGGGTAGCGACTCTTTGTTTAGAAGGCCCTTTGGTGGTAACCTTCTTCTTCTTCTCAGGGAGTGGCTTCTCTGGAAGAGTAACAGCTGTACTTTGTTTCCATTTCCGGGTCTTGCCAATAATGATTGGTCCCGCAGCTGTTTCTCGAGCTCCTGCAGGAATTAATTCCAGATATTTATCTGGAACAGCAGTGTCATCGGGTATATCTGAAAATACCCTGACTGGCTCTTCAATATTCCCTTCCTTGGGCCATCTTAGACTACCTCTCAGGTTGTAGCCATGGGCGAAGGAGCGGATGGAAGCATAAAAGCGAGCATACGTATGAAGTATACGTAGCTCGGTGGTGCTGGTAGAAGTTGATACTTTAAATTTAGCACCGGTACAAGCAGTGCTAAAATATCTCCAGGCTCTCGCACCATCAATTAGCTTCCCATAATGACGGAAGCTAGTGGAGGGATTACCAACATGAAGTTAGTCATATCCAAACTGGCGAGCTAATCGACTTGGTAGGTACGGTTCGAACACACAGTCGTCTTCATCCCTGTACATCAGATGGGAGGGTCTGATGCACTGTAGCCATCTGAAAACTGGTGCTGGCAATAAAGTCGTCCCTTCTCCCCTTTTTTCAAATTGTTCGCCGAGGCGGTCGGCTAGAACTTGTGGCCTTGTACAGAAGAAGTTCCAACTATGGGATAATTCAATACTTCTCGGGTATCTGTCATTGTCGTGGCAATCCATTTGGCTTTGTTGAATTTTTGGAGGAAGACCTCCATATTATCTCCAGGGCTGGCAGCAATAAATTACAGTTATGATGCAGTAGCCAGCCCATTAGAAAAGTGTAGGGCATCTCCACCCTTGGGAAATCTTTTCGGTGAGGAGCATTGTTGATTAGTTCCTCACCGAAAGTCCTCAAACCTGCGTTTATTCGGCACACCATTGCCGATAACAAGTTAATTCTGGCTTTAAACACCAAACGTACTGCCGGCCACAGTATGTTTCGGTGAATTCATTCTACTGTGCTGATCCCGGGCACAACCCATCTCCGCAGCAACAAGGACAGAAAGCCTGCTAGCAAAGCTTCCCTGGAAAGCTTCTTACTACCGTGCCTCAGGTAGCTCAAAGTTTCAGTCCCCGTAGGGATGTCTCCGATCTTTTTGGGCAGATACTTGCCTAGAGACTTATGTTAGATCATTAAACTATTGATCAAATCTGCAGGGATTATTGAATAAGGGTTGATGGTCGGAGCCTTGTTTTCTTAAAATCTTTCCTATTTATTCTTGGATATTCTATTCTCATGGTAGAATAGATAAGTTGTCCATTTATTAGTGTACGCCAAGTGTGATCCACTGTCATACATAGATGTACAAATTAAGTAATGACACATCAGCTCTTGGTAAACCTCAACTAATCGACGATTCTTCTCTGTTATTTCTGCCAGTTCCCTGTTGGAGGGAACATATTCTTCATAAGGTGCTTCACCCATCGGCAGCTTCGAGATGAATTCTATCTCGTGCAGGGCAAGACCCATCTCACCGAGTGGGGTCGCAAAAATTTCTGTCGAACTCATGTACAGCTCCATCAAAGCCAGGAACAAATTACTGTTCGGTGGTATACCTTGGATTGTAGAGGCTACCGCTTCATAGAAGCCGATGGCTTCCAAGTCTGTCTTAAAGTGCTTTAGGATCCAAGCAATAAGCTGAATCTAATTCTGGTCATATGGAGTCAACCACCCTGGTAGCCTAGGGTTGGCCTGGGGATTCAATACTGCAGCCTCTATTAACTTGTTGATAAACATTGGAGTCTGCGCTTGCTGGATCAGAGCCGAATCTTCACTCGGAGTAAATCCAGGCAAGAGACCGGAGAAGGGAAAAACTCTACCATTAGGAGTGCTGGTGTGGTAGCCCATGTCATTTGCTCTCTCTCTCTTAAAAATGATCCTTCCAGGCCTACCATGACTACTGGGAGTCAGGTTCCATAGCATCTTTCGGGAATGGGTGGCATGGACAAATACAGATAGAGGATAATCCCTGTCCATGTCGAGAAGATACATCGCCCTCTCCCCAAACATGAACACCCAAGCCTCTTTCTTGGGGTGTGTTTGTGATTTAAAGTCTATCGCATCCCCGAACAAGAAGGCTGGCTTCAAAAATTGTTGGTCATCTAACGATACCAACACTTCTTCATCTATCATGGACAGCAGCATTTTGTCCCCTTGAGCAGCTATCAGTTGTGCTCTCTCCTCAGGGTATTCTGGATTCGACTGAGGAAACTCCACGTAGGACAAATTCTCGAAGTAATTTGAACCCACCATAACAGCTAATGAGCCGAATATTTCTGCAAGTGGGTGAATTTGCAAATCCACTGCCAAAAGAAAAAGAAAAATCAAGTTAGTGAGAATCTAATTTGAAATTTTTACGAAGATAATTTGGTCTGAGTTTTACACATAAAGATTAAAGACTCTGACTATGCAAACTTTACGCTTATTAAAGTTGATAAAAACTTTACAATTGTAAAAATTCTTTGTTTTACGAAAAGTCTTTACATTTATGAAATTTTTACGCTAGCACATATTGATGTGAGCGTATTATAGATTTTACGCTGACATGTGTTGACATGAGCGTATTCTAATTTTTACGCTAGCACATATTGATGTGAGCATATTATGGATTTTACGCTGACATGTGTTGACATGAGTGTATTCTAATTTTTACGCGGGCACATATTGATGTGAGCGTATTATGGATTTTACGCTGACATGTGTTGACATGAGCGTATTCTAATTTTTACGCTGGCACATATTGATGTGAGCGTATTATGGATTTTACGCTGGCATGTGTTGACATGAGCGTATTTTAGTTTTACGTTGGCACATATTAATGTTAGTGTATCTTGAAATTTACGCTGACACGAATAAACGTGGGCATATTTTCTTATTTCAAACTTTACGCTGACACGTATAACGTGGGCATATGTTTTTATGCTGATACGTATAACGTGGACATATTTTCTTATTTCAAACTTTACGCTAACACGTATAACGTGGGCGTAGAGTTTTAAAAGTTGAGTTCTTCTTCTCCGATGAACTCGCGGCCGAAGTTAGGTAGTGCTCTACCTTTCATGGCCGGAGCTATGGTAGGATTTGTTTGTCGGAGCGTCGCCGACGATGGGACGGTGGTTTTTGCACGGTCGGCCGACGATGAATCAGAGACGGGCTTCTTGCCCTTGCTGCCAGTGGCATTCTTGTTCTTAGGAGCCATCGAATTGAAATAAGAAGTATGAAGGAGAAGAGAATCAAGAGAGTTCGAGATTGCAAAAGACAAGTAAAGTTCTCTCTCTACTCGAAGAGCTCTATTTATAGAGAATTTTGAATTCGGTTCAAATTCTCGACTTTTACGCGGACTGTTGAGTATCCTGAATTTTACGCGGATGACCGTATCCCGAATTCTACGCGGACTGTTGAAATCCCAAATTTTATGCTTCTGTTCAAAGTACTTCAAATTTTGAAAATAATTTAAAAACTTTGAAGGGGGTCTTGTAGGAGCATAAAAAATACTTCATAAACTAAATCAAAGAAGTTGAGAACTTTACGCAATTCAAAATGAGTCAAACTCAGACTTTACCCGAAGATTAAACAGAGTACAACTCTACGCGAGCTACTTTACGCGAGAGCTATTCACTGAGCTTTTACACGAAGGACAGGCTGTCAAATCATGCATTTAAAATGTATGATTCTGATTCTGACATAATAATTTTCTGACTGCGGACAGCACAGAAGCCGAGAAGATTTGAGTTACAACAAACCTAACACTGTCGTTTAGTATGCAGATGGGCTACTTTACTCTCAAGATATTGCTTCTTTTGCGCACGAAAGTTATTCGAGCTTTTACGCTCAAGACTGTTGTGTGCGTCAAGTTTATTTGAGCTAATTTTATGCTCAAGACTATTTTTCAGCCACTTTACACGGGAAGTTTATTTTGGGCTATTTTATGCCCAGTCTGCTACTTTAAGTAGGAAATATATTTTGGGGATATTTTTACGGCCGATCTTTTCTGGCTATAGGAGAACGTAGTTTGCTTACGTGGCTTTCATGCCTCACTTATTGAGGAACGTGTGTCGGCGTCATTGGGTCATATCTGATGCATCCGACCACCACTACAAGCCGGACAATTTGATCCCTATCAACGCCAACAAGGTCAAGCCTTTCCATAACCATAGGTGAACGAATGATCCCTCTCCCTTTCTCTTTCTCTCTCTCTCTCTCTTGATTCTTTCTGGAATATCATATCATTAAGTTTTCTAGGGTTTTGGCGACTCTAGAAGTGAAGGAGAGGGGAACCTAAAAATAATAGAGATATAATTGATGAATTAAGAGGGGGATGAAAACTTATGGAGGGAGAATGAAAAAAATAAAGGGGAAATGAAAAAGCAAAGTGGAAAATTTTATAAGAAGAGAAACTGAAACAAATTATCTTTCACAACGTACAGAAGCATGCCATAATAGAGTATTCAATCACAATGTGCCAAAAAAGGTGTTGTAAATGTGTCTTCTTACAATGCGCAAAAATGTATGCCGTAAATGAGTCTTCAATTACAAAACGCAAAAATGCATACCATAAATGAGTCTTCAATTACAATGCACAAAAATGCATGCCGTAAATGAGCCTTCAATTACGGCGTGCATGTCAAACACGCCGTAAAAAGACAAAAAATAACTCTTTTATGGCGCATATATTTGCACGCTGTAAAAGAGTGTCATTTACAACGCGCAACAACTATACACCATAAATTGTACGCCATGAATGCTACATTTTCTTGTAGTAAAGGGATGATGAACATCTACTATGCCTATCAGAATGGACGTTGTCCCGAGACTTGTTGCACCCGTTGATGATGGCGTCGACGAAATAAGTATGCGAGAATGTCACGTCCAAAAGTTTGTGCTCCACCAAGACAGACTTCCATAACTCTCCATGGATCAGGATTATGCTGGAAGCTTTCGAAACTTCCTAGAAGATGGTGTAATCCTCTTGAAGACTCAAGTTCCTTCTAGAAAGATGGTAGACTCCTCTGGAAGATTCAAAATCTTTCATGAAGACTTGGTATCCTTCTAGATGTTCTAAAAACCTCCTTATAGATAACTAGGTTCTAGAATTTTCTAGAATAATCCCTAGAATATTCTATTTCTCGAAGTTTCTTATAAGTCTTTGAGGTCCTATAAATAAGTGGGAGGCTCATTTGTTTCTTACCACCCAAAATTTGTAATCTATTTCTAGTATAGTAAAGTTTTCATACTTTCAATCTCTCTTTTTTGCTCCATATTGTTCTCAATATCGCCAAAGCGATCTTGCTAAGCATTTGGAAAAGGCTGGCATGGGTCTTCCAGTAAGAAGCTTGTGTGCCGCATGGATCGAAGTGTAGGTAAAAACACAGACCATGACACTGTGCTAGCATCCATTTGCAATGCTTGCTTTATGATCATTTTGATATAGCGTCAAGGATGCCTTACTATTTTATATTATATGTTCTAAATTATTATTTCTTGTTTGACTTAGTGAGACATAGTATATTGTATGAGATCCTAGGAAGAGTTGTATTATATTATATACCCCCTTATTTAGATATAACCGTGACTGTGTTACGGGATACTAGCGTATACCGTAGTGTGTGTACTAGCTGGCCTGGTCGTATTCTCCATATTTCAGCACTTATGCGGATAGAATATAATATATATATATATATATATATATATATATATATATATATATATATATATATATATATATAAAGTATGAGATTGTTTCTTTATTTTCTTGTCTCAATCAACTTGAGAAAAGCCCTTTATATAGGCCTACAATGGAGGTTTATATTATGATGATAATTAAAGGAGAAATGCCAAAAGACATAGGTTATGGATAACTAAAAGCCAAAGGTTATGGGTAACCAAAAGACATAGGTTTTGTAGACCAAATAATAATGTGAATTATCTATATTTCAACACTTTCCCTTGGATGTTGACCATTAATTAGTTGGTGGTATATGTGCCTTTGTTTCCTCATTAAAATTTTACTAAGAAAAACCCAGTAGAAAAATCATAGTTAAGGAAAAAGAGTACAACACGCAAAACTCAAAAATATTATTTACAAGCCATACTCTCTGTAAACCCCCTAAAATTTTAAACTTTTATATATATGTATTTTAATCTTTTTTTTCCTTTATGTACTTGGAATTTTAGGATGTATATACTTGTGTATATATGAGTGTAAATACAATGTATAAAATTAGGATTTATACATATATTTATTTATTTATTTATTTGTAAATTTAATCATGGTATTAATAAAAACGTCTAGTAGGTAAATCAAGTAACTTCTATGTCACAAAGGATAAATAATTTGGTATTTACTAAGGTAAAATTTGTCGTAAGCTAAAGATTTTTATTTTATTTTTCTAATTAAAACTAATACTAAATATTCTAGAAGTTGCTCCTATCTAAATCTTGTGACCCACTTAGCTATTACATATCTTTTAAATAAAACAAAAAAAAAATTATTTACTTACTTAGAACTTAGCCGGGTCTCATTTTTCTCTACTATATGGAATTCGATATCTAGCCATATCAACTACCTTTAGTACTTTTCTTCTTCTCCTTATCTTCCTCTCCATATTTTTAAATTAAAGCCAATAGAGATAAATGCAAACATTTAAAAGAAATTACTTAAAATCCTAAATAATCTTTAAATACATCATAAAATCTATCCTATGCTTTTCTCTATGGCATATATATAGACAAGCAGCACAACCTATTGGAGGACACCACCATCTATATTTTAACCGACTAAAGTTTCCCCGTCACCCTCACCATAGCAGGCCGAGCTATCGGTCCGACCCCTCGGCCATGCTTGTACACGCTAGGCCAATCCAACTGCCTAGTACACCAGCCGTGTCCCTACTTGCCTAACCGATTCAGCCGTGAGGACGTCGTAGTAGAATAAACAATTTCGTACGAACGCCATCTTCCCCAGCACTGTGCTCACCACCACCACCGACTAAGCTGAGACGTCCCAACGTGCTGCCGCAGCATCTCGACTGGTATCCTCTACAATGGAAGCCGACACTCCCCATCTCGGTGCAACCCAGTCGGTTCCGATCTTAGTAAGCCATCACTAACCATCCTTGACGATGTATGAGCAGCACCGAGTTACCACGCCTCCTTCCTTCAAGATTGTTTCCCTGTAAGAAGAATAAGAGGCCATGCATATATATAGAGGCATAGGAAGAAGATGAAGCCATCTCCTTGATTCTTTTGCGCCAAACTTTATACAATATTGGTAAGTTTGTATTAAGAACCCTTCCTCTTTAGTAATTTTAAGTTAAAACTATAAGTATTAAAGTTAAACCTTATGTATTAAGGTGTATAAATAAAATATTAGATAAATAATAACCACACTACCACATGAATTAATAATAGGTTAGCACTATTCACGTGCATGTGTATTTGTATGAAACACTTCTTTGAGGGAACTAAAGTAAAAGGCATAATTCACCTATATGTCCTTCTTTTTATTATAAATAGTAATATTAAGTAGATGTTATCCATTCTAAATTCATTGGACTTCTTGAAATAATTTAGGACTTGAGACCCGGCTGTGATAATGCAATCCTCAGTGGACTTTGGCAACAAATCCAGGCAAGATACCTTACCTTATTTACTGTTTATAATTAGTTGCATCTTTCTTTATTTACTGTATATTTATTTCTTACTTATTTCAGTTGGATCCATGACTTGCTGTTCATAGTTACTTTATTTTATTTTCAATTGTTTTTCTTGCTTGTGTTTTAATATGCATGTGGACCTAGTCTTAGCGGACTATCTTTTGTTAATGATCCTTAGAAGGGTGAAGAAAGTTTGATGTATGGGATACCCAAAACAAAAGGTCGTAGTAACTGCGTACTACGGTAGTCGTGTCGCGAAGGTCACTAGCCTCGAGCTATGTGGACTGATGGGTCACGTGGGCCGCTAGCCTTAAGTTATGCCGGCTGATAGTATTGGTACTTGACGTGTGTGTGTTGTGAGTGGTTACCTTGTCCTGTGGGAGTCAGCCTTCACATGCCTATACATCGAGATGTCTTCTAAATTTCCTACTAGAAAGGATAGGAGACCTTAGTAAATGTCATATTCCAGTCATAGCATGGAAAGATGTCACATCTCAGAATAGTGTGTTACCCTTTGTCCTTGTTTGGTTGTAGGGGTAGCCTACTGTTTCGATGGTGGGATATTGAGCCGTGTTATGGTTTGGACACTTTACTTTATCTTTATTTTATGGTGCATTTATATCCAGTTCATATGGCATGTTCTTCCTGTATCTTGTGACATCCCTCTGAGGACCTGGTGATCTCTCCAGGTGTGTTTTGTGACTTCCTGCAGGTGCTCTAGCTAAGGCCATAACTTGTGCTCGAATCTTCGAGATGTTGCTTTTGAATCGTCATCTCCTCGCTCAACCAAATCATTTTTCTTATATAATTCTTCCTTATTTAAATTTGTTGGTAGTGGATTTGTCTCCGCCCAACGATTGTATACATGACAAATTTAAAGTTGCTTTTATATCATTATTTATCTTTGTGGAAAATATTTAGTGCCTTGTTTACTGCATTTTACAGCTTATGTATACATACGACGGTCCATATACTTCGTGTGTATGCAGCTGGCATGATTACCTTCTAGTCCTTCTATTTTGGGACTGGGGCGTTACATGTTTTTGTGGTGGCCCATGCATGTCCAGTTTGCCTTTTTGGTTACATGACTGTACCGAACGGTCCTGCAATATAGGATTAGAGTCTAGAATCTCATTCACCTACTTGACATCCTTTCTTGACTTCAAATTCTGAACTCTCGTTCGACCTCCTTGATTTGCATCTTCCTTGACTCCTTCTACCGTAAATTCTTAGTTTCGTTCTTAGTAAAATGACTACACTAGTATATGCCCATAGGTTAAACACATGGCTAGAAGGTTGCATTGACAATTAATACCCGTTGAGATTTTATTTGAGTTATAAAGGCATTTATTTTCCTAGAAATATGATCTTAAGGGTTAGTTAATTCCAAGTTGGGTAGTAGCATATTACCGCTTCCAAAAGATAGTTAAAATTTTATTTTGATATTACAAGGTGATATACACAAGAGGATAGCTAGATTGAGAAAACAAACTGATTTGATTTTGCATTTTGATTTTTGAAGGTCTTTGAACATTTATGAATTATTGAGTTATAGAAATACATCTTTTGGAGGGATATAATTTTGATTTGAAAAAGATCATAAAATTTTAAAGTATGATTTACGATTGATCAAAATTTGAGGATGATTGATAAATTTTGGTAAAATATTTTTGAAATAAATTACGTCATATGATCTATGATTTATAAAGTTATTTAGATTTCAAAACCTTGATTACGGATATTTAAATTTTAGAGAAAAAATTTACTTTTGAAGAGTAGTTGTGACTTATTGGAAGCTTGATATACACATTTGAGGGATATACAATTAAATACGGGAGTTATTTAAATGTTCCATTTTGTAGTATAAATTTTGACTGATAAATGTTGAGTTTAAGATTTGGAGAAAAAATTTGATTTGCGATATACAAGGGTTGTTTCGAGATTTACTAGAGATTTCAATTTTTGATTGAAAGTTGACAGCCTAAGATGATTGAAAATTTTGGTGGAGTATCTTGGAAATTTTATTGAGAAACTATCGAAGAACTTGGAATTTTAGAATAGATCATATATTGGTAAAGGACCAAGAAGCAAGTAAGGACACCCTAGTGAGATAGAAGTATTCCACATTAGATTGTCATACCACCTATGATTATGATATTGCATATACACAAGTATAGTTAGTCATCGACCAAACTGTATAGCTATATAATTATCTTGACTTACTCGACCCTTCCTCAAATTTAGATCTTTTATCGTGACCATCTGATTATTTGAAATTTCAAATGATTAGAATCATTCCCTTGACCTTACCCTTATCTATGGGACTACCTCGATCTACGAGATTTTCTAAATTATCTTTATTTCGTGCTTTATCCTTTTATTTTTGTGGATTAATTA
Organism: Iris pallida; assembly: GCA_029216955.1. NCBI lineage: Eukaryota > Viridiplantae > Streptophyta > Magnoliopsida > Asparagales > Iridaceae > Iris > Iris pallida. The sequence goes on along the minus strand of JANAVB010033220.1, from coordinate 24,265,522 downwards.
GTACCTTATGTAAACCCACTTTTTATTTTGATCATTTGGCGTTCCCTATCGTGACTTTGATATTTGGAGCACAATACTAGGCGTTTCCATCCAACAAATTCTATATACAAGACCTAGACAAGCCCACCTTCATGTAGGTATATCATGTCCCACTAAAACACACACCTTGTACTCTATTTATTTGACACGACATTCGGGCCATAAAGATTAAATTATAACCCTACCATGGTACCACTATACTTTTCAACCACAGATGGGGACTCAATCTCGACTAAATTCTTTCAACCTGAAATGTGATGATTTCCTTTAACGCTCAATTTTGTGCCTAACCTTGATTGCTTAACTCATTGTCCCATCATACTACTAAGTTGGGTAGAATACCTCACGACCTAACCAACATTTTTGTGGACCACATTGATAGGTTCACTTGGACCATAGAATTCATTGGACCCTAACTTATCTAGTCAACCAAGCCGACTGTATAGGCCTAAACTTTGGGCAAGACTTAGATTTTAAAGGATCTTGGACTAATTAATTTCCTTCATCATCCACTGCTTATATTTTGACTATCTTATGTTGCTATTATAGTCTAGTTTTGCAAGCTTACTCTTTATCGAGCTTGTTTCTGACATATGTTTATTGTGGGCGCCCACTAATATATTGTCTAATCAGAACCGACGTATTATGGTCTGATCAACCATAGTACACTTGGTTAGCTTTTGTATTTTGTTCAACGTGGATAGAGACATAGTTAAACTTGGCCCTAGAGTCTCACCCGCGACTGCCTTGGCAATTCTTTTGGAACTTATTCAGTCGTCTTTGAACCACTCATTCAAATTCGCTAATGTCTTCTTCGAACTCTTTATTTTTGCCCTTTGCATGTTTTAGAAAGACAAACACCCGTACTTGATATTCTCTTAGTTGTCCACTGTCTATTGTCAAGATAGTTAGCCAGTTGCCAACCGATGTGACTTTAACCTCATCGTGAGATAATCGTCCTCCTCGTGACATTAGATTCATTATCACGACTTTCTAATCATTCTTGAGACTTAAGAATGATACAAATCACTTCCTTAATCAAATCTAAACCCAGATGACCATAATTTCTCAAGGAACCATACCTACCAAGTTCCTAAGTTATTCTCTTTGATCCACCGATTGCCTTATTATTTCTCGAATTGTGTTACCATGATTGTCTTCGCTAGCGACCCTCATCCATTACCATATTCGTGAATTCTTTTTCTATTTAACGAATTCATGACTTTCTAATAACACATTTATGTTAAACACCGTTTCCTTGCCTCGCCAAATAAATTTTTCATACTTTCTTATCGTTAAAATTTCGTACCCTACCTATCCCTAAATTTTGAGGACGAAATTTCTATAAGTTTGGTAGGATGTAAACCCCCTAAATTTTTAAACTTTTATATATATGTATTTTAATTTTTTTTGTTCCTTTATGTACTTGGAATTTTTAGGATGTACATACTTGTGTATATATGAGTGTAAAAACAATGTATAAAATTTGGATTTATACATATATTTATTTATTTATTTATATATTTAATCAAGGTATTAATAAAAACGTCTAGTAGGTAAATCAAGTAACTTCTATGTCACAAAGGATAAATAATTTGGTATTTACTAAGATAAAATTTGTCATAAGCTAAAAGATTTTTATTTTATTTTTCTAATTAAAACAAATCCTAAATATTCTAGAAGTTGCCCCTATCTAAATCTTGTGACCCACTTAGCAATTACATATCTTTTAAATAAAACAAACAAAAATTTATTTACTTACTTAGAACTTAGCCGGGTCTCATTTTTCTCTACTACGTGGAATTCGATATCTAGCCATATCAACTACCTTCAGTACTTATCTTCTTCTCCTTATCTTCATCTCCATATTTTTAAATTAAAGCCAATAGAGATAAATGCAAACATTTAAAAATATTAATTAAAATCCTAAATAATCTTTAAATACAACATAAAATCTATCCTATACTTTTCTCTATGGCATACATATAGACAAGCAGCACAACCTATTGGACTACACCACCATCTATATTTTAACCGACTGAAGTTCCCCCATCACCCTCACCATAGCATGCCGAGCTATCGGTCCGACCCCTCGGTCATGCTTGTACACGCCAGGCCAACAAACTCCTTATACAGCAGCCGTGTCCCTACTTGCCCAGCCGACTCAGCCGCGAGGACGTCGTAATAGAACAAACAATTTCGTACGAACGCCATCTACCCCAGCACTGTGCTCACCACCACCACCGACTAAGTCGAGACGTCCCAACGTGCTGTCGCAGCATCTCGACGTGTCCGACTGTGCGCCAGAGATCCTTTGTTTTTTTCCAATCGGAGCCGCTCCCTGACCGGGAGCCTCGACTGCCCCGAGGATCGCAGACCCTGTCACCCCAAGCCGCCCAACCAATAGCCTCGACAGGTATCCTCTACAATGGAAGCCGACACTCCCCATCTCGGTGCAACCCAGTCGGTTTTGATCTTAGAGAGCCCTCACTAACCATCCTTGACGACGCATGAGCACCACCGAGTTACCATGCCTCCTCCCTTCAAGATTGTTTCCATGTATGAAGAATAAGAGGCCATGCATATATATAGAGGCATAGAAAAAAGATGAAGCCATCTCCTTAATTCTTTCGCACCAAACTTTGTACAATATTGGTAAGTTTGCAATAAGAACCCTCCCTCTTTAGTAAATTTAAGTTAAAACTATAAGTATTAAAGTTAAACCTTATGTATTAAGGTGTATAAATAAAATATTAGATATATAATAACCACACTACCACATGAATTAATAATAGGTTAGCACTATTCACATGTATGTGTATTTGTATGAAACACTTCTTTGAGGGAACTAAAGTAAAAGGCATAATTGACCTATATGTCCATCCTTTTATTATAAATAGTAATATTAAGCAGATGTTATCCATTCTAATTCATTGGACTTCTTAAAATAATTTAGGACTTGAGACCCGGCTGTCATAATGCAATCCTAAGTGGACTTTGGCAACAAATCCAGGCAAGATACCTTGCCTTATTTACTGTTTATAATTAGTTGCATCTTTCTTTATTTGCTATATATTTATTTCTTGCTTATTTCAGTTGGATCCATGTCTTGCTGTTCATAGTTACTTTATTTTGTTTTTAATTATTTTTCTTGCTTGTGTTTTAATATGCATGTGGACCTAGTCTTAGCGGACTACCTTTTGTTAGTGACCCTTGGGAGGGTGAAGAATGTTTGATGTATGGGCTACCCAAAATAAAAGGTCGTAGTAACTGCGTAATACGGTAGTCGTATCGGTAACGTTAGAGGCTCTGGAAAGTGCTATCAACTCTACCTTACTCCTTGGACGATCGAACGCAACGTCGGCTCCGGTGAAGAAATGCTCTGTGCGTATCTCTCTATGTGTGTATCTGCAAGGGAATAGCACCTTGCTATTTATAGGAATTTATGATGAGTGGGGTGTGGCCACATTATTGTAATTGTGCCTTGAAAAGTGGGCAGTTGGGGATTGGTTAAGATTAATTTTGATCTATTTGTTGCAACAAATCTGGATAGTTATGATGGTTGAAATAAATCTAAACTGCTATGATATGTTGGTTACAATAAATCTGAGTTGTTAAGACTTAGTCAACTTATGCCACTTGTCCCAACTGCCAATGGGTTGCGAGCCACATGAAGAACTGTTCCCCTGTCTGAGCCGCATGAGGGTGGCCTCACAACTGAGCCGCATGAGGGTGGCCGCACAATCGAGACGCATGAGGGTGGCCTCACAACCGAGCCGCATGAGGGTGGCCTCACAACCGAGCCGCATGAGGGTGGCCTCACATCCGAGTCGCATGAGGGTGGCCTCACAATCGAGCTGCATGAGGGTGGCCTCACAACTGAGCCGCATGAGGGTGACCTCACAACTGAGCCGCATGAGGGTGGCCTCTACAATGGAAGCCGACACTCCCCATCTCGGTGCAACCCAGTCGGTTCCGATCTTAGTGAGCCCTCACTAACCATCCTTGACGATGCATGAGCACCACCGAGTTACCACGCCTCCTCCCTTCAAGATTGTTTCCCTGCAAGAAGAATATGAGGTCATGCATATATATAGAGGCGTAGTAAGAAGATGAAGCCATCTCCTTGATTCTTCCATGCCAAACTTTGTACAATATTGGTAAGTTTGCAATAAGAACCCTCCCTCTATAGTAAATTTAAGTTAAAACTATAAGTATTAAAGTTAAACCTTATGTATTATGGTGTATAAATAAATATTAGATAAATAATAACCACACTACCACATGAATTAATAATAGGTTACCACTATTCACGTGCATGTGTATTTGTATGAAACACTTCTTTGAGGGAACTAAAGTAAAAGGAATAATTGACCTATATGTCCTTTCTTTTATTATAAATAGTAATATTAAGTAGATGTTATCCATTCTAAATTTATTGGACTTCTTGAAATAATTTAGGACTTGAGATCCGGCTGTGATAATGCAATCCTCAGTGGACTTTGGCAACAAATCCAGGCAAGATACCTTGCCTTATTTACTGTTTATAATTAGTTGCATCTTTCTTTATTTACTATATATTAATTTCTTGCTTATTTCAGTTGGATCCATGACTTGCTGTTCATAGTTACTTTATTTTGTTTTCAATTGTTTTTCTTGCTTGTGTTTTAATATGCCTATGGACCTAGTCTTAGCGGACTACCTTTTGTTAGTGACCCTTGGGAGGACGAAGACAGTTTGATGTATGGACTACCCAAAACAAAAGGTCGTAGTAACTATGTACTATGGTAGTCGTGTCGCGAAGGTCACTAGCCTCGAGCTATGTAGACTGATGGGTCACGTGGGCCGCTAGCCTCGAGTTATACCGGTTGATAGTATTAGTACTTGACGTGTGTGTGTTGTGAGTGGTTACCTTGTCCTGGAGGAGTCAGCCTTCACCTACCCATACATCGAGATGTCTTCTAAATTTCCTACTAGAAATTATAGTAGACCTTAGTAAATGTCATATTCCAGTCATAGCATGGGAAGATGTCACATCTCGAAATAGTGTGTCACCCCTTGTCCTTATTTGGTTGTAGGGGCAGCCTACTGTTTCAATGGTGGGATATTGAGCCGTGTTATAGTTTGGACACTTTACTTTATCTTTATTTTATGGTACGTTTATATCCAGTTCATATGGCATGTTCTTTCTGTATCTTGTTACGTCCCTCTGAGGACCTGGTGATCTCTCCTGGTGTGTTTTGTGACTTCCTGCAGGTGCTCTAGCTAAGGCCATAACTTGCGCTCTAATCCTTCGAGATGTTGCTTTTGGATCATCATCTCCTCGCTCAACGAAATCATTTTCCTTGTATAATTCTTCCTTATTTAAATTTGTTGGTAGTGGATTTGTCTCCGCCCAACGATTGTATACATGACAAATTTAAAGTTGCTTTTATATCATTATTTATCTTTGTGGATGAGATTTAGTGCCTTGGTTACTGTATTTTACAGCTTATGTATGCATACGACGGTCCATATACTTCGTATGTATGCTGCTGGCATGATTACGTTCTAGTCCTTCTATTTTGGGACTGGGGCGTTACACTCTCCCTCACTATGATGGATCTGCAACATTTGGTCTGATGATTAAGTCGTCGCATGCCAATTTTGTGTACCAACTTCTGAAAAGTGATCTTTGGTAGTTCCTTGGTAAAAATTTTATTTGATCTTACTTGCTTGACTTTTATTACTTTCATTATTTGGAGTTCATGTGCATAAAACAACTTTGGTGGAAGGTGCTTGGTTTGATCTCCTTTGATGAATCCCTCTCTGACATGGGCAATGCAAGTCGTCTTATCTTTGAATATTATTGTTGGCTTATTTGTAGCTGTAGGTAGTTGACAATTTAATCTTATATGATGAATGATAGATCTCAAAATCACACTTCCTCATGTTACTTCTTGTAATACAATTAATTCTACGTGGTTAAAGAAAGTTGCTAGTGAACATTACTTTGTTGATTCCCAAGATATAGCTGCATGGTTATTAATAAACATTTAACATGTTTGGAAGCAACACTTATGAGGGTCAGAAAGATAACCTGAGTCTGCATAACTAACTAGACAAGTATTTTTAGTAGAATAGAATAAATAAAATAATCCAATATCAGTTGTTCCATGAAGATATCTCAATATGTGTTTAACTCCATTTCAATGTCTAAATGAAGGTGTAAAACTATATCTAGATGATAAATTAATAAAAAATGCAATATCTTGTCTTATGTATTGGCTAGATATAGTAGTGCTCCAATAGCACTTAAATATAATATTTCAGGACCAAGAACTTTTTCATCTTCTCACTTTGGTCAGAATGGATCTTTATCTCAATCCAAACTCCGTATAACCATAGGTGTACTAAGTGGATGTGCTTTGTCCATTCTAAATCATTTTAAAATCCTTTCAATATATCAAAATTGATGCACTAATATTCCACTAGAATTTCATGCTATTTACAAAACGAGACAAAGCTTTGTCTTTCCCAAGTCTTTTATTTCAAATTCATTCTTCAAGTAGTTTGTTGTTTTCTCTAATTCTAAAGGAGACCTAATCAAGTTTATATCATCCACATATATTGCTACTATAGAGAATCCATTTTTGAATTTCTTAATGAAGACACATGGGGAAATTTGACTCTTTTTGAATAATTCCTTAGTCAAATATATAACAAGACGATTATACCACATTCTTTTAGATTATTTTAACCCATATAATGCTCGTCTAAGTTTAATTGAACACATGCCCTTTGACTAGTCTCTGGCATTGTAAATCCTTTTGGAATTTTCATATAGATGTCAGTATCTAAGTCTCCATACAAATATGCAGTTATGACATCCATAAGTCTCATATCAAGATTTTTAGAAACTGCGAGACTGATTATATATCTAAAAATAATGACATCCATCATTGGAGAGTATGTCTCAACATAGTCAATTCTAGGCCTTTGAAAAAAAATCTTGTGCTACAAGTCGGGCTTTGTATCTTTCAACTTCGTTCTTGTTATTTCATTTTCTCACGAAATACCCATTTAAAACCAACATGGTTCATGGCCTTTGGTGTTTCCACTATAGGTTCAAACACACCACTTTTTTCTAAATATTTTAATTCTGTTTGAATAACATCTTTCCAGGTTGGCCAATATTTTTTTTTTTTTGACATTCATTCAAACTATGTGATGTATTTTTACAATCATTATTGTCCTTTGATATTTTAGTAGCTACTACATAGCTAAATATGTCATCGATGACAAGTACTTTTCTATTCTACAATTCACTTGAACATGCATATAATATCGAGATCTCTTTATCTTCAGGTACATGTGCCTCTTTAGAGGCATCTATAAGCATTTTAGTGAATTTGGAAAAATGCACAACTTTATTATTTATTTTTGGAGGTCCAACCACTATCGAGCTTTTATCAGGACTAGATATTTCATTAGCTCTCCTCTATCGAGGAGCACTATCCATGGAACCTATAGGCCTACCATGCTTTTGACGTGTAGAAGTAGATTCATTTGCCGTCTTGTTTGGATTTTGTCCATCTAGAATAATGATTTTTGCTGGCACATGTGATCTAGTTACCTTTGCGACGTTAAATGCATCAGGTAATTGATTTACAATTTCTTGCAAATGTATCATTTTTCTTGTCTCATAATCACATTGTGGAGTTCTTGGATCTTAATGAGATAAAATAGACGTATTCCGTGTCAATTCACATCGTTCATTAGCAATGGTTTATTATATATGAACAATTTGTTGCTTAGTTTCCCTAACCGCGGGAAGACTCTCTCATCAATTTGACAATCATCAAATCTTGTAGTAAAGATGTCACCAGTCATTGGTTCCAAATACCTTATTATGGAAGAAGACTCATAACTAATGTATATTCCTAAACATCATTGGCGACCCATCTTAGTTCTTTTGGGTGATAGAATTGGGACATATACTGCACATCCAAACTTTTTCAAATATGCAATATTTGGTTATTTACCACTAACAAGTTGTATATATGAAAAATATGGTAGGCAATGGGTCTAAATTTAATTAGAGATACAAAATGTAAAATATCATATCCCCAAATCTCAATTTTCAAACTAGATTGCACTAGTATAGGTCTAGTTAAAAGTTGAAGATAATTAATAAATGACTCGGCTAACCCATGAGACTCTTCCACAATCCCTAATGATGTACAATAATCATCAAAAAGTGGTGAGATGAATTCTGTGGCATTAGCAAGAATAATTGATTTGATCATGTTATCAAGAAAATGAGATCTTAAGTTTTATAATTTTGGACCAAAAGACAGGAAAATACAAGATTCTAGTAGACATTAGACAAACATATGACCACCCAGTGGATGAATGTAAACCCCTCTAAAAAAATATAGGTTAATATTAGAGTATTTGATTATTTATTAGAATTAATAAATCATTATTTGAGTGAATTTTTTTATTATTTCACTTATATACCATTTCTCGTAGTTTAGCAATAAGTAGCAAAACACTAGCTTGTTTTTAATAAAATTTGCATACATGACCTAGTCGAGCCCCTCTAAACTTATATCCTTCATGCCTTACTCAAATATATCTTCTTGTACTTCATTTTAATTGCACAACATTCATATTTAAAACCGTAGTTCAATACTTGACCATGAACTTATGTCTGTTCCAATCGAAATTGGAGGCACAATTTTGATTCGAACATTTCGAACCATAGGAGCGTCATTCTCTAGACTAACCATAGAGTAGTCATGTAGCTAGTGTCCCACTCAAATGGACATCTACACACCCTTTAAACACCCATAAAACCAATAGGACATTTATACAGAAATTTGGGTTCAACGAGCTATAATTGTTTATCGGCGCGTCAAAATCAATTGAAACAAGAGCCAAATGGTGCACTAACTTGATCCTTATATATATAGGACTAAATTAGGTTAATCCTAGAGGGTCTATAACAAATTATTTGGTTTCTAATAGTTAAGAATAGTAGCTTATATTCTAGATCAGTCCACATAGTTTAAGTAGCCTATATGTCGAGTTCTAGCCGAAATAAATCAACCAAATAAACACGAATCAAAAACCTAACCTGTAAGGGACCTACCTAATCCTGACCCAAGTGTCCTAGGGTCAATTTCAGGCTAATAATCTGATGTAAACAGCAGCTTATTCAGCATGTAGTTGGTGGGTTGAAGGGGAGTGTCTACTTTCTTTTGGTAGTTAACAACCACCCTCCCACTACCCTATTTGTTAGCCCACTTCTCCATAACCTTCTACACTGTTAGGGTTATATACTAAAAGCATCACTTTTGTAGTAACCTTATTTCCTTAAATTTTGAATGAGAATCATATGGGCAAATGTTTGCATATTGTATTTGTTGTAAGTGTTAATGCAAATGTATGATATTCTATATTGTAGATAATATGGCATGTGGTGTCACACAGAAGATCATATTATCAGTTTCCTATAGAGTATATAAATAGTTCACAACCTAGATGGACTTGGACAATCTATTGGAAAGGTTGTAGTGTAATCTAGTATTAGTCTATCTTGACTACAGCTTTACACTAGTACATTTTGTATGTAATGAACAGGACCACTTGAGGTTGTTCCCTTTGTACTGACTACATAAGAGAACACACACCTCTGTTATTATGGATGCTTGTGCTCTTAATCTGGATATAATAATGGATATGTATATGCAGTGTGCATTACTTTGACTCATAAAAGAGTGAGATTCATTATGGATCAACAACCTCTATGAATTGGGTAATAACATTATATGTATGATGGGCGGTTGATTATAAATAGAATCCATGTCCCGATACATCGGGTTGATAATGTCCTCTTAAGGAGCTCATAAGGATTGTTATGTAAACCTTGCAGGTGGATTATATCCGACATGACAAATAAAGTTGAGCGGTACTACTTAAGGATAAAAGATGTCGAATCAATATAGTTGTCAGTAACTTAATTTGATCGACGGACATAAGATATCTTAACATGGGGAGCCAAACGAGCATATAATAAAATGAGCCTACAAACATAATTTGGGATTAGGGAGGTAGTGCAACAATAGCTTATTAGTGGATCGAGCTATTGTTAATGGGCCTGGATTGTGTGTTCGGGCTGAACACGGGATATCCAGATCCGTTAGGAGGCCTAACCCTAATTTCTCCTCATGGTCCCTGCCGTAGCCTATATATATCCTCTATTCTCTGGCCGCAAGATTACTGATCAGAAATCTAAAATTTTCTCTAAATTCGTGATTCACGTAAGGAGAGAAAGAGAGGGCTGCCAAGGAGAAGAAAAGGTTGGGAGATCGTTGCCCACACGACGTCCAACTCGAGGAAGGAATACATGCAGAAGATCTTGGGGTCATCCGTTCGAGATTGCTAGGAATTACTTGTCTCCTTTCCGTCGCAGGTATAATTCGTGAACCCTAGTTTCCGCCTATGAAGGGTTAGAACACGTATTAGATCTGTTTAACTTTCTATCGATCAATACGCACACCAAAGGAAGGGTCCTGGGAATTCCCAGTTCCATCAATTGGTATCAGAGCCACTTTGGATCTACGTATTGATTGATACGTCCATGTTGTCTAGTAAAACCTGCGCTTTGTAATAGTCGGTAGATGTAGATCTGTTCTAACTCGGTTTTACAAGCATCTTAGATCCAACTATTATGGTCCAATACATATTTTTTTATTGTGTTGTTTAAACCACGGACATGTCGTGGATGTTGTTGTTGCTGTTGATGTAATTAAAATCACGAGGGTTGATCGTGCTTATTATTTTAATTTTTTAATCTAGATTATGTGTGAACTCCTTCGGGAGGCATAGGATTGATGTAATTTTAATTATTTTTTATCAATCGTGATGGCGGTGGTGGTTGTTTTTGACGCCGAACGAGATGCTGTTTTTAAGCAGTCCAGAGGCAGACAGATGATTTTCGATGAAGGAATCGACGGCCAAAACCTAAAAAAAAATAGCGCCTGATTTTGGATCCGGATAGTTGAGGACGGAGCAGCAAAGATGACCATAATAGTTGGATATTTTCTCTTATTTTTGTCATTTTGCTTTTTCTGATTATGCATGTTAATTATTGTGTGGTTATTTTTTTGGGAAAACCAAGCCTACATTAATAATGGACAACATGGAGATAATATCAACTAGTAGAAAAACCATCATTGTTAAATAACTAAGTGGGAGAGGATTTTTATTTAGTATAAATCCTATGGTCTCCATTACTGGTTTGTAGGTGATGTAATTGTAATTGCGTGTTGGCTTTAGTGCTTTCCTCCATATCGGATGAGTATAATTATGGATCACCAGTACAAACTTCCTTAGGGATAATTGTAGAAAGTTACCTAGTATGTGTTCACTTCTCCATCTGAAGGAACTCATTACAAGGTAATGGACTTAGTATTAAGTAATGGTATACACTTAGATACAAATAATGGTATCCTCCCCATCAGAGTCGCTGTATTATTTGTATGACCAGAGCAAGACCAGCATATTAATTTTATTTGTCATAAAGTTATATTGACATGATAGTAAAATTAATAAGAAAAATCTACTTGAACAAAGTTGAATTTGTATACGTCCACACTATCGTGGCATGCTAAATTCATGGTGTTCAAGGTGTTGGTGAATTTCTTATTATTGTTTTGAGGGAATCAATATTTAGTTAATTCCAAAAGTTTTTTTTGCCCTACATAATTTTATTTATGTGATTCTCAGGATTTCAAAAATGGGTTCTTTCAGTCCACGTATGGTGATTCTTAAAGAAAACAAACTTACTGGACCTAATTATATTGACTGGAAACGTAATTTGGATATTGTTCTGACTGCTGAGGAGTACAAATATGTACTTGTTGAGGAATGCCCACCTAAGCCTGATGTTAACTCTGATAAAGAGGTCAAAGAGGCTTATAAGAAGTGGAATAAGGCAGATGAGATGGCGCGGTGTTACATTCTGGCATCTATGTCAAATGTACTGCAACATCAGCATCAGGCCATGGCCACAGCTTATGACATGATATATAACCTCAAGGAACTCTTCGAACATCAGAGTAGAGCAGCTAGGCAGTTTGCTATGAAATGTTTGATAAATATAAAAATGGCTGAGGGTACACCAGTAAGGGATCATGTTCTCAAGATGATGGGTCATCTGAATGAGATGGAGGTCCTTGGAGCTGAAATTGATGGGGAAACCCATGTCGATATCATTCTCGGGACTCTGCCTAAAAGTTTTGACAATTTCTGCCTTAATTACAACATGAACAAAAGGTTGTATAGTTTGGCAGAACTTGCAAAAGAGCTACAGGATGCTGAATCTCTCTTTAGGCAGAGTGGTCATGTTTTTGTTTCTGAAAAGTCTTCTACTTCTAAGCCAAAAGGTGGTAAGAATAAAAATAACATTCAGAAACATGCAAACTCAGCAAAGAAGGCATGGGACCTCAAGGTGCGGTGAAAAAGCCGAAAGGCAAATATTTCAAGTGCAAAGGGTCAGGACATTGGAAGACTGATTGTCCACTTCTCAAACAAGGGAACAAAGAAGGTATATCTCATTTACTGTTAGTTGAAACATGTTTAGCGGTGTTATCTACCGGCACCTGGTGTGTAGATACAGGAGCCACTAATCATGTCTGCAATACATTACAGGGGTTCCAGGAAACCAGACGGCTCAGTGATGGAGAGATATGCTTGTTCATGGGTGATGCTATAAAAGTATTGGTCATTGCATTAGGAGATGTTACTTTATCTTTTGGTAGAAATAAGTCTTTGACATTGAGAGATTGTCTTTATGCACCTTCACTTAGAAGGAATTTAGTTTCTGTTTCTATGTTAGGTAAGGATAGATATTCAGTTTATTTTAATGACAATATTGTTATTAGAAAGAATAAACATTTTATCTGTTCTGGTGCATTGGTTGATAATTTGTATGTCATTAATCCTATTTCGCCCATAATGCAACTTATGGAAATGAATAATATGTCATCTAACTTAAATAAGAGAAAAGAACCTTCTTGTATCAACCAAACATATCTTTGGCACTTGCGATTGGGGCATATTAACCTAAGAAGGATTCAAAGACTGGTTGAAGATGGACCTATGAGTTCATTGGAAGTGGAGGCACTACCAGTCTGTGAATCCTGCTTGGAAGGTAAAATGACCAAAAGGCCTTTTACAGCAAAAGAGTATAGGGCCAAAGATGTGTTAGAATTGGTTCATTCTGATTTGTGTGGACCCATGACTATCCAAGCTATAGGTTGCTTTGAATATTTTGTCACATTTATTGATGATTATTCAAGGTATGGATACATATATTTGATGCGCCGTAAGTCTGAGTGCTTTGAGAAATTTAAAGAGTACAAGACTGAAACGAAGAAACATCATGGAAAATATATCAAGTCATTACGATCAGATCGTGGTGGCGAGTACCTCTTTGGAGAGTTTAGGGATTATTTATCAGAGGCTAGGATTGCATCTCAATTGACTGCACCTGGAACGCCCCAACAGAATGGTGTAGCCGAAAGAAGGAATAGAACTCTTATGGAGATGGTTAAATTAATGATGAGTTATTCGGATTTGCCAGATTCGTTTTGGGGATATGCCTTAGAGACTGCAACTTATATTTTGAACTTGGTTCCTTCTAAGTCAGTACCTCTTACTCCCACAGAGCTGTGGATTGGGCGTAAGCCTAGTCTGAAACATGTTCGCATTTGGGGTAGTCCAGCACATGTGCTTAATGGGAAAGCAGATAAGTTAGAATCTCGTATAGAAGTACGCTTGTTTGTAGGCTATCCAAGAGGAACGAAGGGAGGTTTATTTAATAGTCCTAAGGATCAGAAGGTCATTGTTAGCACCAATGCCCGATTCTTAGAGGAAGACTATGTGATGAACCATAAACCCACAAGTAGAGTTGTTCTAGAAGAACTGAGACGTGAGACACCAAGTACTTCAGTACCAACAGTACAAGAGGATGAACCACAAATAACTGCACAACGTGTCACAAATGTTACACCACAACCGATAGTGCCTCGTCGTAGTGGAAGGGTTGTGATACAACCTGATAGATATATGTTCTTGGGAGAGTCGTCAGACTTCGTCCCTGAGGAACAAGATTATGATCCCTGTACCTACAATGAAGCACTCCAAGATAAAGATGTAGAGTCTTGGCAAAAAGCAATGATATCTGAAATAGATTCTATGGATTCTAATCAGGTCTGGGAGCTTGTAGAACTACCCGTTGGTGTAATAGCCATTGGATGTAAGTGGGTCTATAAGAGAAAAAGAGGATCAGACGGTAAGGTTGAAACCTTTAAAGCTCGGCTTGTAGCAAAAGGTTTTACTTAAAGAGAGCGTATCGATTATGAGGAAACATTTTCTCATGTAGCCATGCTTAAGTCTATTCGGATTCTTTTATCTATTGCAGCTCATCTCGATTATGAGATTTGGCAAATGGATGTCAAGACAGCTTTCCTTAAAGGAAGTCTTGAGGAAGACATCTATATGAAGCAACCAGATGGGTTCATTGAAAAGGGCCAGGAGCATCTTGTTTGTAAGCTCAAGAAGTCCATTTATGGACTTAAGTAAGCTTTCAGATCTTGGAACATATGTTTTGATCAGGTGATAAAATCCTATAGATTTAATCAATGTCAGGATGAATCATGTGTATACAAAAAATGTGACGAAAACGTGGTGGTGTTCCTAGTACTTTACTTGGATGACATCTTGCTCATTGGAAACAATGTAAAGGTATTATCTGATGTATGGGTATGGTTATCCAAACAATTTGATATGAGGGACTTGGGTGAAGTAGGTCACATCCTTGGGATCAAAGTTCTACGAGATCGCAAGAAAAGGATGTTGGGCTTATCCCAAGCTTCCTATATCGATACTGTACTAACTCGTTTTAGTATGCAAAATTCTAAGAAAGGTTTCTTACCTTTTAGACATGGAATTGGTCTATCAAAGGAGCAGTGTCCGAGGACACCTAAAGAGATAGAGAACATGAATACAGTTCCTTATGCTTCAGCAGTAGGAAGCTTAATGTATGCAATGCTATGTACGAGACCAGACATCTGCTTTGCCGTAGACATGGTCAGCAGATATCAGTCTAAACCAGGACAAGAGCACTGGACTGCCGTAAAGCATATTTTGAAGTACCTGAAAAGGACTAAAGAGTATATGCTAGTTTACCAGGCAAATAGTTTAGTTCTATTAGGGTATACAGACTCAGATTTTCAGTCAGATAGGGATTCCAGGAAATCTACCTCAGGTTATGTGTTTACTTTGGGTGGTGGAGCCATTGTGTGGAGGAGTATCAAGCAAAAATGTATTGCTGATTCTACCATGGAAGCCGAGTATGTGGCAGCCTCTGAGGCAGCCAAAGAAGCAGTTTGGCTCAGAAACTTTCTGTTGGACTTGGATGTGGTACCTAGTTTGCCTAAGTTTATTACACTTTATTGTGATAATAGTGGTGCAGTTGCAAACTCGAAGGAACCACGAGCCCATAAGACAGGCAAACACATTGAGCGCAAGTACCACCTGATAGGAGATTTCGTAAAAAAAGAAAAAGTTGCTGTGATCAAGATAGCATCAGCCGACAACCTAGCTGATCCCTTTACAAAGAGCTTACCAGCTAAGGCTTTTGATAGTCATGTTGAGGGAATGGTAGTCAGATGTGTAGCAGCATGGCTTTAAGTATAAGTGGGAGATTTGTAACAGTATACTGAAAAGCAATGCTTTGAGTATAAGTGGGAGATTGTTAGGGTTATATACTAAAAGCATCACTTTTGTAGTAACCTTATTTCCTTAAATTTTAAATGAGAATCATATGGGCAAATGTTTGCATATTGTATTTGTTGCAAGTGTTAATGCAAATGTCTGATATTCTATATTGTAGATAATATGGCGTGTGGTGTCACACAGAAGATCATATTATCAGTTTCCTATGGAGTATATAAATAGTTCACAACCTAGATGGACTTGGACAATCTATTGGAAAGGTTGTAGTATAATCTGGTATTAGTCTATCTTGACTATAGGTTTATACTAGTATATTTTGTATGTATTGAACAGGACCACTTGAGGTTGTTCTCTTTGTACTGACTACATAAGAGAACAAACACCTCTATTATTATGGATGCTTGTGCTTTTAATCCGGATATAATAACGGATATGTATATGCAGTGTACATTACTTAAACTCATAAAAGAGTGAGATTCATTATGGATCAACAACCTCTATGAATTGGATAATAACATTATATGTATGATGGGCGGTTGATTATAAATGGAATCCATGTACCGATACATCGGGTTGATGATGTCCTCTTAAGGAGCTCATAAGGATTGTTATGTAAACCCTGCAGGTGGATTATATCCAACATGACAAATAAAGTTGAGCGGTACTACTTAAGGATAAATGATGTCAAATTAATATAGTTGTCAGTAACTTAATTTGATCGACGGACATAAGATATCTTAACATGTGGAGCCAAACGAGCATATAATAAAAGAAGCACACAAACATAATTTGGGATTAGGGAGGTAGTGCAACAATAGCTCATTAGTGGACCGAGGTATTGTTAATGGGCCTGGATTGTGTGTTCGGGCTGAACACGGGATATCCAAATCCGTTAGGAGGCCTAACCCTAATTTCTTCTCATGGTCCCTGCCGTAGCCTATATATATCCTCTATTCTCTGGCCGCCAGATTACTGATCAGAAATCTGAAATTTTCTTTAAATTCGTGATTCACGTAAGGAGAGAAAGAGAGGGCTGCCAAGGAGAAGAAAAGGTTGGGAGATCGTCGCCCACACGACGTCCAACTCGAGGAAGGAATACGTGCAGAAGATCTTGGTGTCGTCCGCTCGAGATTGCCAGGAATTACTTGTCTCCTTTCCGCCGCAGGTATAATTCGTGAACCCTAGTTTCCGCCTATGAAGGGTTAGAACACGTATTAGATCTATTTAACTTTCTATCGATCAATACGCACACCAAAGGAAGGGTCCTGGGAATCCCCAGTTCCATCACCTATAATTCATTCCCCTTCCATTTTCCCTTCATTTTCCATCTATTTTCCAGCCACTAAGCTCTCTACAACTTGGTGGAAGTTCTATGTACCTTGGCTGAAATTTCGTCCACTTCGGAGAGCTCCAACAACCAACCACGAAGGCGTAGCACCCAAGTAGGAAGTCTAGAAGGTATCTTGGTATATTGTATTACTAGAGGAGGAGTCTCAAGGCCATAGGATATTGTTTTCCCTTCCGAACACCAATCACAACCCGAGTGGACTGATTCGAACATTTGTTAGATTTGTTGGAATTCAACGTCGTTCCAAGTACGCACCTCGTTCATTTCGATGCCGAATACTTGTAAACTAGATCCAGGACTTTCTTCGCAAGTCAAGACATAGTTAGATACCCTAATAATCTAATTAAAACCTACTTTAATGTAGATTTTGTGATGGATACGAAGTTCTGAATTTCAATTTTTGTATGTCACATATATAGTGTTTGTGAACGAATTATGCATGTCTACCATGCCAAACTTCGTGACCAACCTAAGAACCCATTAACCCATGTATTTAACTTTGTAAAACATAAATTTTTACATGTTAAAATTGGTTTTTATACCCCAAACTCAGCCGTACAAATTCTGAATTCAGAATTTGGAAATCGACATGTTGAGGTCAAAATTTGTCTAGTTTGACACATATTCAAGTGTAGTATGGTCATAGAAATATGCCAAATACATGAGATATGTTTAATTTTTGTTTATTTGATTAAAAATATATCTTTCTTACATATATTTTTGTTTATAAAATAATATGTTTGTAGTCTCTTCACTACAAGAAAAATACTATTTTATAACGCTTACAAATATGTTATTATAACAGTTCAAATATAAGCGTTACAGTGTTTCAGAAATGTCCCTTAACATGACGGTTTGAAGGAGTTTTTGGCCTATTATAACATTTTTTACATATAAATGTTATAAATATCATACACTTTATAACATTTCTATACAAGGGGGTTATAAAACTGCCCAAAAAAATAGATTTTTTCGTAGCTCAGCCCGCTCTTTTTTCATTCCCCTCTATTTTTTTCGTTCACCTCAAAAACCCATCCCCCCTTCCATCGTCTCCTTCTCCTTCTCCTTCCCTCATCTCCTTCTTCAACCCACGAAAGAGCTAATAGCCCTCTCACCTTCGGCTCCCCCTCTTCGTCGTTGGCAACTATCCCTTCTTCCTCTACCAGTGGGCCTACGCCATCGTCGCCACCTGCATCACCTCCGGCTCCATCGTGAGAGTACCAACTTGTTCCGTACTTGATCTACTCCTCCTTCCTCACTAGCTTCCATTCTGGACCACTGACGGCTTGACCGCCGCAGGAAGCAGCGATGTCCATTTGCTCCTCTTCGGCTCCGGCGTAATCGACTTTGCCGGCTCCGCCATCTTCCACATGGCGGGAGGCTTTGGGGTTTGCTCATGGAAGCCCCGCACATCGGTTTACAAACACTAATTTTTTCCTTGGTGAGATCTATGGTTCCCAAACTCTAATTTTTTATTCTTTTTCCTTTGTTCTTCCTTCTTCTCTCCAATCGCTCATGGCCTCCTAAGCCCCCTCTTGTAGCCAACATGGTCCTGTTCGACAATAATCATCGGGTTTCGTTGTTGATTATAGGGTTTCAATTCATGATTTTTTTATGATCGATTCGGTATGATATTAATTGAGTTTTTTTTGAATTTGGCAAAGCGAGTATTTTTTTTGAGAGGGACATAAGGCAAAAGTTCGTCTCCAAGTTCAGCAAAAGCGCCTATAAGGATTTTGTCTCACTCCAAAGTTTTGTTTTTCTTTAATTTGAATGTTCTTGTTATTGATTCATATGAAATATTTGGATACTGCTTCTATTTTCAAGTTGAAAAATTAGATACAAGATTGGACATTATCAAATCTTGAAGGATGCCTTGTTGTTCATTTAAGTCTTTAACAGTAGGGAGATTACGACATATTGCCCTCTTCCTATATTATGACATGAATCCTCCACGACTCGAGGATCTATTGGTGTGTGTTTAATTTGAGTACTCGACCAGTTATGATAATATATAACATTGCTCACTGTACTTTTGCTTCTCTTAGTCTGTCTAATGTTATTTATTTGCTGCACATGGAATAGATAGATCTGTTATGCATAAATTTATTGTTTTTAAAATTAACAACAAAAATCCTTTTATATTGACATTTTTAGATTGTAATCATAAATTTTGCTATTGACATTATTAGATTGGCCATTCTTTTATGCTTGTGATTGGAAAATCTAAGTATATAAAATCTGTCAATGCATGTTGGTGAATCTAGATGGCTAACTAGGAACTGTTTGCTGCAGAAGCTAAAGGCAAGATCTTTTCTGAAGCATATTATTGGAAGTAACAAGAAGACCAAATGGAGGAGGGTATGGTTCTCCTTCTTGATTCAATTTTGATTGACATTACTTTGGTATCTATTTTTCAAAAAAGTTATTTCACCAAGGAAGCACTAACAATCCGAAAATAAGTGTCGCGTCAGTGCCGCTCCCTTTCAAGAATGGTATTTTTATTCTGACCAAATTATTTCATTAAGAACGAATTATCATTATCTTTGGGTACCACTTCAAGTGCAATGCACAAAATGTCATAATATTAACGCATTTATTTTAGTGTGTATTTCACTGAATTTGGAAGTGCATGAATTGGCCTAATTCAAAGAGTTTCGTTCATATGAATTTGGATTTCCATGTCAGAAAATCTATGACACTACCTTCTAGCAATGATAACTTTACCTTAAGGAGGTTTTGACACTTGAAATAGGATTCATGGAAGGAATTTGATGTAGAATTTAATGAATCCGAATTAGAGTGTGCAAACTAGAAGCTGTAAAGTGGAAAATATAATTCCTTTTTTTTCTTTTTTTTTAATTCCATCATTCCATGAGTTGGTCAATTCATGAGATTCCAATTAGTGAGAACCGAAGAAGTAAACAAGAATATAGTCTATATGCACCAAGTAAATGAAAATTCAATATACATCGCACACTTTTCTTTCCTTCTTGCTTTCAGTCAATTATGTTGTCCTGTTTGGATATAATATAGTGTATGATATGAACTGTTAGTTTGTCATTTGTCGTCATTTAATTTTCACCTAATAGTTGTGAACCAGGTCAGTTAGAAGAAATGGTTCTTTCTTACAGAAAACCAAACAACCAAAAGGCATAATGTATGTACTTACATTTGGAAATATAGGCTATGATACCTTGAATTTTGATCAAGAAAAGGTTAGGTTGTGAGACACGGACATGGTATCTTTACTTTATGTATGTACTTGAATTTTGATCAAGAAAAGCTATATTAGCCTATTTATGCCCTCTTTTAGCTCTGCTCTTGATTGATGATCTTAATTTGTGTTACTCCTGGTGTTGTCTAAATATTTAGGTAATAAAGACTGATGGAGATGGCTTACAATCTGTAGAGAGTATGACAGTTGTAGGTATGTAGCACATGCTCTTCAACATTATCTAGTGTAAGGTTGTTCATTACACAACTTAGAAACTAGATGTAATAACAAATATGTTCCTGAATGCATGATGAGATTTGTACTCATCAAATATTTAACCAAGATAGCTTTCTGTCATCATGAATCCTAATGGGTCAATTTTCAGATAGACATGTCACAAGTGAAATAGCTAATGGTCCATTTTTATTTCCTCTCTCTCTCTCTCTATGTTTGTGTCTTCAGTTAGTTTTCATATATTTGGTAAGCTTGGCTTTAAATGCTTTGGTGGATTGTAGTATCATGTGATTTCCACATAGACCGAAACCTATAAGAAGAAGGTATGCAGAGTTTCTGTTGTACATAATTGATGATATTTGGGATGATATGAAGGACATGGAAGTATATTACTTAATAATTCATGCTTTTGTTGTACTATTTGATGAGATGTGGTTCATATTGCCTTAAAAGTACTCTTGAACCTTATATAATATATTTTTCCTTCTATATATGTTTTCTATAGAAATGGAAGTGTACTATCTCTTCCCTGTGAAACTGCTTCATTCGTCTTCCAGGAAGGCTGTTGGAGAGAAGATTGTTCCTGCAACTGATAATCGAAATCAAAACTAAAAAAATCTCAAAAGGTATCATCTATGTTCTAAATTCCATCTAAAGTATTTATTTTAACAAAGAACTCATATGGGTTCAAAATCCTACTGAACCAAACATTTTGTAATAGAAAAATATATACTTATTGTTGAATATTATAACTGTATAACCCTCATCCCTCACCAACACTCTACATTTTTGGTGCATGTTAGAAACTTTAATATGGTATTAGAACAATCCATGTTCAATACCTTTGTCATGTATTTTCCCAAATTTATACCATTTCATTAGTCCAAATCTCAATCCATAAAACTGGATACTCTGTTGACCTTAAAATTGTCTAATATGAACCTACGACGAAATCATGTGTAATTTGCACATTTTCTTTTGATTGATTCAGCTTGGAAAGCTCTTGGTCTTGATTAGTACAAAGCCATTTTATAGGACTGTGATCCATATCAATAACTCATTACATAGAGTTAGTACATATTAGACTGATGTAAGCTACATATTTACTAACATCAAAGTATTAGAATTGGGCTATATCTGAAAGTTTGACCCGTATAATGTCATCAACCTGCTTGTTATTCTCACCAATCTTATAGGTCCATAGATTATATAATGGTACATTATTGGTATATATATGTAAGAATGTTATCTTGAACATGTCAAGTTGGATCGACTCATTGACATGCCATTAATTTGTTTGATATCATCTAGAGGATGTTTCTCAATACGTTTTTGAACTTATTTCTTATCCTTAATAGTACCAAGATTATTGGAAATTAGAATATAGAAGCAGGTTATATGAGGAAATGAGATGGTTTGGCTCTATTTGAAGGACATAATTAAGTCCCTTCAACTTTTTGGTCAACCTTATCCATACTAGAGAATCTAAAATGCATGAATTCTTCCATAGTGGTGCCTTAGTCCTATAAGTATCGACACTTAAATATTTTGGACACCTGCTGATGTTCTAATGCAAATAGGACCGGAATAGTTGCAGGCAGAGAGCAAAAAGAGGGGACAAAATCTGGTTAGAAAACTTGTCCTGCTGGACTAGGTAGGAAGTGTGTACCACTTGCCTTTGTAGATTGGATCTTATGGTGCTAGATTGCATCTTATAATAAAAAAATGGTATCACTTATAAATCACACGTTATTTAAATGATATGAAGGAACATATATTAATTGTAAGAAACGTTTTATGCATCGCACAATATGCTATATATCACCCGATACGGTGTATCACATGCTATATTGTTAGTATACTGTTAGTATTTGTATTCTATACAAAAATTCAGAAAAACCTAGTTGTCACATTACTGTTGGCCCAATGATTATATTATGTTTTTGAATATGGTTAATATGTTAAGGTTAGCATTAATTTCATTATCACTAATCTTCATACTATCGCTATAGCATTTCTACTTATACTTATACCTTTGGTAATTTGTGCCTATTTGTTTACATATTAGTGATATGAGCTTATCTATCTTAAATTTACTCGGGTTTCCAAAATCAAAAATATGCTTTTGATTGTGGTCATTAAATTAAGTTTAATCATTATGATATCACTAATATTTATGCTATCACTATAGCTCTTATACATAAACTTAGCATTATCCTACTGTGCTTTACCTTATCATATTTGCTATATATATATTGCTTTGTTCGTCTAACATGAACATGCAAAAAAGTAATAAGTAAGATCAATGTGGACATATACAATAAAGAAATCATGGTGGGCCAAAGACGACAGATCCTACAATATTTCTCTGAACCACCCGACGACATCTCCGGAGCCACGCACTTGGGGGTTCCGCTGCCCGGTCAACAGACGGGGGTCGAAGGGGCAGCGCCCCTCGTCGGGGGTTCGGGGGCAAAGCCCCCGTAAGGTATTCAATTTTCACAAACTGGATATCTTTGGATAGCTGCCGCCAAGAAAAAAAGCCAGCACCTATCAAAGGAAGAAGCCAAGCCATACCATCATCATTTCAAGACTCTGAAGAAGTCTGCTCTTGCTACAGTATATCTGGAGTCTGTAATGAGTCTTAGAAATAATTGTAAACATAAAAAATGGATGGCAAAATCGAAAGCTAGGGTAGAAATTAGGCCAGGATCATTTTTGGAAGAAAATCGACATACCAACGGTATACCGGTCTATACCGACGGTATACCGATTTTGTTCACAGAAAGTTTCTGTCTACAAAATCGACATACCGACGGAATACCGATCTATATCGACGGTATACCGATTCAGTAACATTGAAAATCCAACGGTCGAATTTCTAACATTTAATGATCCCAACGGCTATATTTTTAGCCGTTGCAATTCCAGACTGTTATTCCGACGGTATACCGGTTCGTACCGATGGTATACCGATCGCTGACAAAAAAGTTGCCTTTGAGCTCTTTTTAATGCTTTGGTTATAAATATCCTTGAACCCCTTCATTCATGGTTGATGCTTTGAGCCTAAAAATTTCTAAACCACCAAAGCCTATCCACAAATAACTCTACAAAGCTTTCATTTGCCATCCACAAATTGTGTTAGAGTTATTGAGTTGAAAAGAAAGATCTTCATCTTATTGTATAAGGAGATCAAAACCTATTGTGAAAGGTTGAAGTTGGAGAGTCTTCGTATACAAACTCTCGGTTGAAGTTGGAGAGTCTTCGAATCCAAACACTCGGTTGAAGTCGGAGAGGCCTTTGGACTAAAGCTCTCATGTAAGAAGTTGGCGAGTTCTTCGGATCCAAACTCATGTGTAACTATTTACTCAAATAGTAGATTACAGTCGGAGAGAGTTCCGGGACTGGAGTGCCCCTTGGGAGGATACCAGGATATATCGTGTGTCTGTATTGTTGTTGCTCCTTCTCTTGCACTTATATTTTTAAATTGCCAATTAGCTTGTGCTAAGTGCTTGATTTGTTAGCTTGACCCTATTCACCCCCCTCTAGGGTTTTTCTCAATTGGTATCAGAGCAAGGAATCTATTGTTAGGCTTAACATCCTTAGAGTAGATCCTTGTTAATTTTTCTATGGCATCATATTCCTCCTCCTCCGATAAAGTGGGTTTTACTTCTAGTAGCATGGACAATCATGTTTCTTCTAAATGCAAGAAATGCTCTAAGTAGAAAGCCATGGCTAACCAATCCTTATAGATTCTTGATGACCTTCATTCTACAAATGAAGAACTTTCAGAAAAGATTATTCATTTAGAAGAATCTTATGAGTTTTTGAGAAATGAAAACAATAATTTATTATCTAGACTTGATTCTCAAAACTCTTGTATTTCTTTAAAGAGTTTGAATGAGGCTTTAATTTTGAAAATCAAATCTCTTTTCTCATCAATGGAAGATCTTAAGAAACAAACACATGAGCTAAATCATTTGCATGATTCTTTTATTGACTTTTTAAAGAAACAAAATGATGATTTTATTTCTAGAATTGCTTTATTTGAAAAAGAGAATTATGCTTTAAATGCTTAATTTTATGCTCTTACTTGTTTGTATGATGATTTGCTATTAGAACATGATATTCCTAAGACCAAATTTATGCATGCTCACTCTAGAGATATTCATCATTCTAGTGTGTCACATGTTCATAATCATACTCATTTCGATACATGTGCAGACACTAGTATTAGATGCTTCTATTGCTCTCGTATTGGATACATGAGCTTAACTTGTCCTATTCGTAGGAGTTTTTCTACCAATGCTAGAGTAAATAGTATATGGGTCCCTAAAGCTAACAAATGTGGAGCCAAGTTTATTTGGATACCAAAGTCTTCGCCTAATGTTGTAGGTGGAGCTTCTAATATCGGGACATAGCACCAAGGAGCGTATTGGTAGTTGCAAAGCTCAAAGGTCATCTTCCAAGCAATTGCACCAACACAAGCGTGGCCACTAGAGCCACTTTGGTAACATGCTAAGCGATTCTCTTTAAATTGTTTATATTTATAGAATCTAGCATGTTTCACTTGATGTCTTGCTACTAGCTCACATTGATATCCTTTAGTTGTCTTTTATATAAATCAATGTGAGATATAATACTAGCATGCTTAGTAAATTTTCATATTAATTCTTTTATCTAGCATGACTAGTTACTCAGCTTAAATGATTAGTTCACACTATGTAGTTTATCACTCATTTTCTATTAGTGTGACACATTTATATATGCATGCTCGTTATTCTTTAATATTTTATAAATCATGCATATAACTCTAGTCCATAGGAGCTTGGTTTTGATTTGAGTTAATATGATTTTAACTCTCCGTCTTTAAATTTTTTGAGATAGTTACTTCTTGCCGATTTGTATTCGATATGTCACATTCATCTTAATCGGTATTTGTGAATATATGTGGTTGGCACAAGATTCTTATCACTTGACAAGTATACACTTGTAGTTCTATTTTAACCTTGTGCTTGGATAATATATTCATCATTGATTCTCAAGAAGATAATCAAAATAAAATGTGAGAATCAATGATGTCTTTACCTAATAAAGCTTATTTATATGTGTTTTGAATTTGTGATAAGTTTTTCAAACATTCATTAAGGATACATGACTATATTCATTAAATTTCCATTTACATGTAGATCATGTATTTCTTATGTTGATATATATTTTTGTATAAATATCTTTATGTGGGCATATGAGTTAAGCTAAAGTTTTATATTGACTTGAGGAGTATTTAATTATACTTATTACCTTCAAACTTGTGCTTATCTCATGCTTTAGCTATTGATTCCTTTGACCAAATTTGTGCTTCTTGAATCAATTAGCTTCTTCCTTAAAGTCTTCTTTTGATGATATCTTCTTGACTTTTTGGTTGGCATTATGGATACATATTCTTAATTAATTTGTGATCTTTTCATGTACGCCTATTCGTGATATATATAGTTTCATATATAAATGATTCCTAACTTTTGATATTTATTTATTTTATACTATTAAATTAGAATGTTGAGAGAAAATATTTATTAGTGTCTTGTTCACGACTATTTATGGAAGTACTTTTAAGGATCACATGATTTTGTGCTATACCTTGATTGTTAAATTCACCTCCTTAATTAGTACACTTTTTCTAGTTTATATTTTTATATTTTACTATGGTGCACTATGAAAGCTTTTGAAAAATGTGTCTCTTGCTATCTTTAGATCTTAATTAACTTTATTGATCTTAATGATCTTTCTTTGCTCATTTTTTGGGCATATGCTTCTTTTGAATTATTGCTGTCCAATGATGTTTTTGTAGCACATGAGAATACATGTAATTGTTACATCATATTTCTCATGACTTTAGCTACTATGGTTTGAGCTTTTATGATTGAGACTTTATATTTTTAGAGAACATACTTATGTTATAACGGCTATAATATTTTGCATTCTCTAGATCGATCTATTATTTCATTATTCTGGACTAATCTCAATACTTGGCAAAGAAATTTATTTTATCATTTTTATGAATATCTTTTCAGCCATATTTTGACAAGAGTTAGTTCATTTTTTTTGCTATCTTCTTGCTCTTATCATTGCTTAGTAAAGAGTCTATAAATTATTTTGATCATTCGAAATGTATGTCCTTAATTATGAATTCTATGCTTAAGCAAGTACCTTTAGTGTTTGTGACTTAAGATTTAATGAGCACTTTTATCTAGTTAATGACTTACCTCATTAATCTTAATTAGTTATGTAGCTTGCTTAGTTATGATATATTGTTAAGCTATATAATCTATGTTCACATTCTCTCTTCTAGCTATTATTTTTCGTTTCAAGCTATATATGATATGCTAGTTTCCAAAAACAAGATGTTTGAATTGTCTTGATGTGATTTGTATTCTATTTTAGATACGTACGTCTTGTTCTCTAAAACTAGTTTGACAAACATTTGATTTGATCTTGTTTTTCAAATGAGGTTTGTGATTCCTTACTTTAACTTCCTTCCATACTAATCATTAGTATCTCTTAATTTTTATCATTTTGAGTCATGATTTTATCGTATTATCATTTACATCTCTTTTTGATTATATTTGCAATCATTTAAATGAGAATGACTCTTTCCCATATTTTCCATTGATTTGTGAGATTTTTTTTGGATTTGTGATTTTCGCTTGATGAGATTCTTTGGATCATATTGATTCAATTGTTTTCTTTATGAATGATCCTAATGGTTGAGTAGTCCTATATTATCTTATTATGTGATTATCAAACTAATTTATTACTCCACTTTGACTACTTATGGATTGTCACATATGGGCCTTTGCTATTTGAACTTTATGGATTATTATTTACCATTAGCAAGGTTTGAATTTTACCCATTGATGGGTACATATATGGTAAAACATACTTAGTCCATGTAAAGTAATAAATTGGTTGATTTTTTCTTAATTAGATAATCATGGACATGATAATTGAGTTTTATTTTTATTTTATTTTTGAGCTATATTTTGTCTATCATCATGATTGTTCTTAATTGACTTTATTCTTTTTCATTATGACATTTTCTCAAAGGATAACATACATTGATCTATCATATTTAAATATGAGATCCTTCTATATAGATTAATGTATGCCATCTTTTGATTATACGTGCTTAATTGGAATATTCTTCTACTTTTTAATCTTTAGCGGCTATTAATTGGAAATCCCTTCTTGACTAAAGATGTTATTATTCGACTTTTCACGATATTATAGCCTTATATGTATTGAGCAAATGGGAGAAATCATAGTTGATTTACCCCCAAATCCTTTAGTTATATATTTTATGCTAGAAGTGCTTTGGAACTAGACGTATATTTTGAGGGGGAGGAAATTAATTGATTCAATTCATTTATACCCTGTAATATGTCGTATACCTAGTTCATCATGGACCCATATTTTCCTCTATTTTATATCCTATTGATTTATGTCATGATATTTTTATTTGTGAAGGATTTATGAGAGTGTATGCAAGTGTCTTTATTATTTATCTCTCTCTTTTATATGGATTAAATAAGTCATGTTTTTAATATTAACTTTCGTGCCTTATCTTGATGACTATTGTGGTTTCATTGTTTTGGCTTTTCTTATATGCTTATTTGATTTGGCTTTTCTTATTGAGGACTTACCTAAAATTCTTGTTTATCTATATTTTTCTTCTTTACCTTCATGTTTATCTAAAGGATATTCACATAGCATGATAAGGTAATAGAGTTCAAATGCATTAACTTGGGTAAACAAATAGCTTTTTCAAATAAAGAGAGTATTTTATATCAATTACTTTGCAATTATCTAATCCTCATAGGCTTTTGACTGAAATCCTTGATTGAAATCTTTCAATTCAATTGGTATATCGCTTCCTTCCAAAACTAGAGTTTTTAATTCATATAATATTATATTTTGGAGTTTCTTTCTTGGATTTTAAGTTGGTAAGACTATTTTTTTACTGATTGTCAATTTATTTGTTTTACCAACTATATTGTGATTTGACATGCTTCTTTTAAAAATTTGATGTTCTACATTGGCAATTTAGCTTTATAAACATGTCATTACACCCTTCTTCCATTGTTTTTCATTAGTATATCTTGATCATGATTGTCTACGACTTTCCCATGCTCTGATTTCTATGCATGAGATTGATTTTATTTTCTCTCTTAGTACGGGAGAGCCTATTTTTGATCATGTCAAAGGGGGAGAAGTAAGTTTAAGTATGTTTTTATAAGTAATCTAAGTAGTATGCTTTTAGTGATGTTGCTTATGTCTTTTGTATATTAGTGATACATGCATCTATTGTGTCCACACTAAACTTAACCGATTTGAGATAATCAAAAAAGGGAGATTGTTGGCCCAATAATTATATCATATTTTTGAATATGGTTAATATGTTAAGTTTAGCATTTCATTATCACTAATCTTCATACTATCACTATAGTATTTCTATTTATACTTATACCTTTGGTGATATGTGCCTATTGGTTTACATATTAGTGAAATGAGCTTATCTATCTTAAATTTACTCTGGTTGCCAAAATCAAAACTATGCTTTTGATTGTGGTCATTCAATTAAGTTTAATCATTATGATATCACTAATATTTATGCTATCACTATAGCTCTTATACTTAAACTTAGCATTGTCCTACTGTGCTTTATCTTATCATATTTGCTACATGTATATTGCTTTGTCCGTCTAACATGTACATGCAGAAAAGTAATAAACAAGATCAATGTGGACATATGTAATGAAAAAATCATGGTGGGCCAAAGACGACGGATCCCACAAGATTTCTCTGAACTACCCGACGACAACTCCGGAGCCACGCACTCAGGGAAAAAGCCAGCACCTATCAAAAGAAGAAGCCAAGCCATGCCATCATCATTTCAAGACTCTGAAGAAGCCTGCTCCTGCTACAGTATATCTGGAGTCTGTAATGAGTCTTAGGAATAATTGTAAACACAAAAAATGGATGACAAAATCGAAAGCTATGGTAGAAATTAGCCCAGGATCATTTTTGGAAAAAAAATTGGCATACCGACGGTATACCGGTCTATACCGATGGTATACCGATTTTGTTCACAGAAAGTTTCTGTCTACAAAATCGACATACCGACGGAATACCGATCTATACCGACGGTATACCGATTCAGTAACGTTGAAAATCAAACGGACAGATTTCTAACATTTAATGATCCCAACGGCTATATTTCTAGCCGTTGCAATTCTAGACCGGTATTCCGATGATATACCGGTTCGTACCGACGGTATACCGATCACTGACTGAAAAGTTGCCTTCGAGCTCTTTTCAATGCTTTGGTTATAATTAGCCTTGAACCCCTTCATTCAAGGTTGATGCTTTGAGCCTAAAAATTTCTAAACCACCAAAGCCTATCCACAAACAACTCTACAAACTTTTATTTGGCATCCACAAATTGTGTTAGTGTTATTGAGTTGAAAAGTAAGATCTTTATCTTGTTGTATAAGAAGATCAAAACCTATTGTGAAATGTTGAAGTTGGAGAGTCTTCGTATCCAACTCTCGGTTGAAGTTGGAGAGTCTTCGTATCCAAACTCTCGGTTGAAGTCGGAGAGGCCTTCGGACTAAAGCTCTTGTGTAAGAAGTTGGCGAGTTCTTCGGATCCAAACTCGTGTGTAACTATTTACTCAAATAGTGGCTTAAAGCCGGAGAGAGTTCTAGGACTGGAGTGCCCCTTGGGAGGATACCAGGATATATAGTGTGTCGGTGTTGTTGTTGCTTCTTCTCTTGCACTTATATTTTTAAATTGCCCATAAGCTTGTGCTAAGTGCTTGATTAGTTAGCTTGACCCTATTCACCCCCCAGGGTTTTCCTCAATTACTACCAAAGTTTCTAACTTTTCTAGAACTCTTAGTCTTTAACAACTTCACTAACTTCATGTCTAAGAAAGCGTGCATCATTTTTTGCAACTATTGTTCTATCCTTTAGTTTTTAAACTTTTTTGATGCTCTTGACTTTTCTATACGTGCAATTCTACTTTGGTTATCACAATTTGGTTCACCATTTCCAGTGTTTAGCCGGTATCCCAATTATAAATTTTATTATATACCTTGAGCCTCTTACATCGAGCCTTTTTGTTATTTTTTATTCCAAATAATGAGGAAATTATTCATGAGGTTATTAAGATGGGTTTTGAGACAAATCAGATGGGTTTTTTTGTAGTGTTTCTGCCTGATATGTTGGTATGTTAACTTATTGCCCATACTTTGTTGTTCCAATTTGTAGAGGTTGTGGAAATTTATTTCCTTCTTCACTAATAGGGCTATTCGTTTGCATATGTTGCTTCATCTATATTTTATTATTATTTTTTGCACAATTAATAGTAACAATTTCCTGCTCACTAACAGGGCAGTCAGTTTTAGTCTTCTTGCAGAGCTTTTTCTTAGAATAAATCGGTGAGGGTTTTATAGGACAGCTTGTATGCTTGTTTTTCTTGTTACTTAATCAGACTTGTTTTGTTATATCTTTTAGATTCCTCCAAACTTTGGGGACTTCTTTGTTACTTTAGGAATACTGTAACTATTTTTTGACGAAAACCCCTTTCCAAATCAAAGTCTGTAATTAGAAGACTAAAGAAAACAACATTCACATGGATGATGAAATTATAATCAGCTTATCCAGGTTCTGTGGCTTATTCATATGGGGAAGATCAGGTATGAAGGGGATCAAGGTGACGTTTGATGATTATGAGTAGAAGGTTAGGGCTCAAGGAGATGAGGAGTTCAATCCAGTATATACGCTCATGCTTCAGATTGGGTCTTTCTTGGCTGAGGCGACTTCGTCTTAATAAAAGTAGTAAGGTACATTGGATATTACTCTGTCTTATACATTTACTTTGGATGCTATATATTCTTCTTAGTCTGGTTTATTGATGTTGGAAGCGTTAGTCGAGTTGATTTCACAACATCAAAATAGCTAGTTTTAGTTTACATCTGTTACTCTTTGGCAGTTTTCGAAGAGATATGGTATTCCAAAGTGCATGCTTCTGTTGGATGTAGTCAAATCTCGAAGTTCAGTACATCTGTCTGTGGATTTAGTTTGTGAGTATGAAGTATGAACACTTGCAATACAAGAAATATGGAAATGAAATCTTAAGTTAATGTCCTATACCCCCAAAGTTTTTCCCACTTGTTATGGTCGAGGAGTTCTCAAGGCTAATAGGCGATGGGATATAGAAAAGGAAGTCATAAACTGTATCTCCAAAGATTACCCAGGAACTCGTCCAATTGGACCTAAGGTAATTAGAACTTTCTATCTCCAAATTGAATTGAAATTTTCTTTAAGTATACAAATGTAGTTTTGTAGTAAGTTTGTAAATTTTGATCCATTCACAAAATTTTGAGAAATATATTATATATGGTTAGACATATTCAGGTCCCTTCCTTAATTTATTTATGCTAAGAATGTTTGGTTCTTGAATCTTCATCTCCCATGAGAATTGATGGTTTTGGCAATAAGAATGTCACTCCTATTTAGTCTTTTTTTCCCTCTCCCCCAAAATCAAAAGAAGATTCACAATACTGATATATAATATTTATGTGATACTCACTGAAATGTAATATAGTGTCTCTTGTTGGAGGGCTAAATATGATATTAATATACAGTAGTATTTTTCTTGAGATAAGTACTCTTGTCAGAGTATATGTTTATGTGTAAGAGGGACCTATTGGAACTTTGATGCCCTTTTGGTCTATGGCTCAATATAAGAACTAATTAGCTTCGAGAATTGATGTTAGAATTAAATTGTGTAGTTACAACCTTTTTTTAAAATCTGAATGCTTTAGGTCTTTGCTTTAATCTTGGATTATAGCTAATCAATATGTAGGATATGACATATTCACACACCTTCCCATCCTCAATTCCCTTCCCTTTTTTTCCTAAAAAATTATCATTGGTTGAAAAACATGTTACCTTCAGTTTTATCTGTAGCATATGGGCTAGTATCAGCATAAATGTTAGCTCATGTAAAATTACTGTGGGCATTTTGCAAGGATATTCATGTTTACAAGTCGGTAAGGGCAGCTCTCCTTTCCCTTTCACAAATTTTTTTTTCTCACTTCCTCTCCTTGTAATACCATTTTTTGTAGGGTACAATATTGACTTTTGAAGAGATATACAATGTTGGTTTTTGAAGGGATGTCACTATTTGGTGTTGGTGAATGCAAATGTTTCAATGTTTTGAGGCCGACTGCCCTAAAAGGGAAAGATGTAAATATTTTTGGATTTTGAAATGTAATGGTGATATGTTGGTGAAACAAGAGTTGGAAAAAGAGTGATATGTTTTGAAATGTAATTAAGATGATGTGATATTTGGATATTTTTAATGAAATGTTTCAAATGTTAGTTAAATTTCATATTTCTGTTGTCTCAAGAAATTAATATGCTTTATATAATGTATTGAATTATAAGCATTGACAGGTGATATATATGTGTGTGAATAACCAGAACAGAACGTTAGAAAGTGTTATGTATAAGTTCTTTTTATAACGTTTTATGAACATTTTATGAATATTTCCAAAACCAGATCAAGCGTTATGAATATTTTCAAATTTAGTGTTATATATAATTGACTTAATTATCTCGTTTTTTATAAAAAGGTATCATATAAGTGTAAGTCATATATAAGTTTTTTCAAAACTTTAATAACACCCGTGTTCATGACGGTTGCCTACTTCAAAAAACTGTCATAAATTGTCATATATGACGGTTTTTACCCGTCATAAAATGGTATTTTTTCTTGTAGTCTTGTACGAGACACCGAATTGGCAAGTTGAACCTAGAAAAAAAAAACTAGTTTCATTGTAGGAATTGACCCAAAGTGCCATTGAAATACTCTTAAAATGATATTATAATATATATATATATATATATATAATATATATATATATATATATCTATATATATATATATATATATTTTATATATATATTATATATATATCTATCTATATCTCTCTCTCTCTATCTCTCTCCTCTCTCTCTCTCTCTCTCCCCTCTCTCCATCTCTCTATCTCTCTCTCCCCTCTCCCCTACTTCTCTCTCTCTCTCTTCTCTCTCTCTCTCCTCTCTCTCTCTCTCTCTTTCTCTCTCTTCTCTCTCTTCTCTCTCTCTCCTCTTCTCTCTCTCTCTCTCCTCTCTCTCTCCCCTCTCTCTCTCTCTCTCCTCTCTCTCTCCCTCTCTCTCCCTCTCTCTCTCTCTCTCTCTCTCTCTCTCTCTCTCTCTCTCTCTCTCTCTTTTTTTTTTTTTTTTTTTTTTTTTTTTTTTTTTTTTTTATTCTCTCATCTCTCTCTCGCTCTCTCTCTCTCTCTCTCGCTCTCTCTCTTCTCTCTCCTCTCTCTCTCCTGCCCCCCCCCCCCCCTCCCCCCCCCCCCCCCCTCTCTCTCTCTCTCTCTCTCTCTCTCTCTCTCTCTCTCTCTCTCTCTCTCTCTCTCTCCCCCCCTCTCTCTCTCTCTCTCCTCCCCCCTCTCCTCTCTCTCTCTCTCTCTCTCTCTCTCTCTCTCTCTCTCTCTATCTCTCTATCTATCTCTCTCTATCTCCAAAAGGCAGTGACTTCACATGGTGGGCGTCCACCGCCCCTATCAGCCATGCAAGACTTCAACGACTTCATCTTCAATGCTCACCTCACCCCCCTCCAGTTCAAAGGCAGCAAATTCACATGGTGTAACATGCAGGAGGGAGACCGGCGCCAATATTCCCGACTGGACAGAGCCCTCACCAACGCTTGCTGGAATGGCATGAGGATCAGCTCCTTACTGTCCCACCTCAATTCCACTGAATCAGACCACGCCCCCATCCTGCTGGAAATTAAAAACAAATCCCACCCTTCCAAAAAGAACTTCCAATTCCTTGACTTGTGGATCAACCATCCGCAATTCCTAAGCATCGTGACAGAAGCTTGGAACAGTCAAGACTCCCCGAACCCTCTCTCTCGGGTCAGCAACAAGCTCAAAGCCACCAGGAAAGCTCTCTCCAACTGGAGCAAACATGCCTTTGGGGACATTTTTCAAGCCATCCGTACCGCAGAGGACGATGTTTCCCGAGCCGAAGCCTTATTCCTCCAGGACCGCTCCCCTGCGGCCAGGAGAGCCTTGAACCTCACAAAGGCCATGCTCAAATTCAGGCTGAGAGTCGAGACCGAGTTCTGGAAGCAGAAAGCTAGACTGAAATGGGACAGCGACGGGGACAAAAACTCCAAATACTTCCATGACTGCGTTAACGGCAAAAGAAACAAACTTTCGATTCATCACATCGCGGACGAGCATGGCATCATCAGATCTGACCAGATAGGGATCCAAGAAGCGGCCACTGACTTCTACACCAAATTATTCTCCAAGGAGACAGTCCACAAAGACACTGCGTTCCTCGACCAAATCCCCAACATCATTAACGACTCCGACAATGCGCTGCTGGAACGCCCTCTGTCCGAACATGAAGTGAAAGATGCGGTGTGGGCCTTGAACGCGCACAGCGCTCCGGGTCCTGACGGCTTTTCTGGCACCTTCTTTCGTACTTGCTGGGATATTATCAAGCAGGACATCACTGAAGCGGCTATCGCCTTCTTCGATGGTGCCCATTACCCCAAAGCCATCTCCAGCGCCAATCTCATCCTCATCCCGAAAAAAGATAACCCCAACTCCTTTCGTGATTTTCGACCCATCAGTCTTTGCACTTTCACTAACAAAATCATCTCCAAAATCATCGCCACTAGAATGTCAGAAACTCTTCCCAAAATCATCTCGGAAGAACAGAGCGGTTTCGTCCGCGGCAGGAACATCCAAGACAACATCATGCTGGCCCAAGAACTCATCACCTGCATGAAATTTCCAGCAAGAGGGGGCAACATAGCCATCAAAATTGACATGGAAAAAGCGTACGACAGGCTCGACTGGCAATTCATGATATGGGTCTTTCGTGCCTTCGGATTCTCCGAGAACTGGACCAACATTGTGTGGAGATCCATCAGTAATTCATGGTTTTCTACAGTTATCAACGGCCAATCTGAAGGTTTCTTCAAATCCAGCTGCGGAGTCAGACAGGGTGACCCTCTATCGTCCACGGTCTTTATCATTGTTGCCGACGCTCTGAGCAGAAACCTCAACAACATGGTCAACACCCCCAACTTCCAGCTTTACCACACAGCCAGTGGATGCCCCACCATCACCCATCTGGCTTTTGCCGACGATTTGCTCATCTTCTCTGCAGGGGACATCGGCTCGATGGAAGTAGTGCACAACACTCTGAATCGGTACTCCAGATGCTCGGGCCAGAAGATCAACCTATCCAAGAGCGTCATATACGCCCACCACAGCATCAAAATCGAGAACGCAACCAGACTCACTAACCTGACTTCCATGGCGGTGGCTCATCCCCCATTCAACTATCTCGGCTGTCCTCTGGTGTACGGAAAATATAACGCCAGTTTATTCGAGAACCTGATCTTCAAAATCAGGAACAAAATCGAAGGATGGCATAACGCCACCCTATCTCCCGGAGGGAAAATTATTCTCATCAAACATGTGCTCAATTCTGTCCCCATCCACACACTTGCGGCTTGCTCTCCGCCCAGGAAAGTTATCGCGTCGATCGAGAAGATCTTTAGTAATTTCTTCTGGGGGCACAATAAAGGGCAGGACAAACACCACTGGGCCAGCTGGGACACCATGGCTATTCCTACCGCGACAGGCGGGCTAGGTTTCTCCAAGCTCGAGCTCATCGTCAATGCTTTCTCAACGAAACTATGGTAGAAATTACGCACCAGCCGAAACCTGTGGACCAAATTCATGAAGGCCAGGTACTTCAAACACATACACCCCGCGATGGCCACCGCCAACAGCAGATCCTCCGCGGCTTGGCGTCGCATCTTACGAGGCCGCGATTGGGCTGAGCCCGTGATCAGACTCCGGCTGGGATCCGGCGAGGCCAACCCCTTCTTGGAACGGTGGATAGGGGACAGTCTCATATCGAATATTTCCGACTACCCCAGAAACAGCAAGATAAAAGACCTTTGGAACCCAACCAATATCGATTGGAATTGGGACCGGATCCGTGAATGGTCCGGCAATGCCACTGTCAACAACATTCGTCATCACGGTCTTAGCATTGGGCCCGACGCCGACAAACTGGTGTGGTCGCTGACTGCCTCCGGAGCCTTCTCCGTTCGTTCGGCTAGAATCATGATCCAAGAGAATGGGCCTGACCTATTCATCAAGCGTTACTGGCACTCTTGTATCCCTAAGAAATGGTCCTTCCTTCTGTGGAGAGTCATGAAAAAGAAACTGCCCACCGATGACAACCTAATTTCTATCGGCTTCAGCCTGGCATCCGCGTGCAATTGCTGCACTGAGCGCCAGACGGAAACTATTGACCACATCTTCCAGGAGGGAAGCCTCCCGAACAAAATCTGGAACACCCTCAACCACAACTTCAATACCTCTCCCGGAGACGGGCGCTTTATCGATCTTCTGGCCCACTGGGGAGCTGCCTCCCACGGCCACCAGATCGTTGCAGCGGCCGCAACCTGGACAATCTGGAAAAATCGCAACAAAGCGAGATACGAGGGCTACCAATACTCGGACGATCAGCTTATCCGGGAAATTCATCGGCAATGTCGCAAACGGAGCACCCTATGCTCGCACCTTCCCCCGGCTTTTGATCATCCGTTCTTTTCTTAGTTTGAGCGGCTGCGCCCGCTACTCTCCCCTGTCTTTCCTTTGCTTGTATACTTTTGTCTTGTATACGGTTCGGGCGACTCCTTTTGCGCCTAGATTTTAATAAAAAGGGGGTTTTGGTTAAAAAATATATATATATATATATATATATATATATATATATATATAAAATATATATATATATATTTTATATATATATAAAATAATATATATATATATATATATATATATATATATATATAAAAAAATATATATATATATATAATATGGGCAAACCTTTCCTATTTTATTCCATAAAACTGAAAAGCCGAAACTATACAAGTATACCAGAAGGCACAAAATGCCGAAGCCTATACACGTATACTAACAAAAGAAGGGGAGGAAAGGAACCCAAAATGGCTAGACCAGGGATAAGAGGGAATTCCAGAATACTGGCTGGCCATGGTTGCAGATGGATCTCCTCTTACTATACTTCCTGATGATCTCCTTGATAAGCTGGTCTGTGGAGTACTGATGACCTTCGTATCTCGCCTTATTGCGATTCTTCCATATCATCCATGTTGCAGCTGCTGCGACGATCTGGTGGCCATGGGACGCCGACCCCAATCCCCGACTTGTTCTTCATAGCTTCCGCCCCCAAGCGTCATCCTACAGCGCTGGGAGAGAAAGCTCCATACCTTAACTGGAAGTTCTCTCCGACAGAAGATGTAGTCCATCGTCTCCAATTGACGATCCTTGCAGCATATGTATACAGAGGCAAGCCTGAAGCCGATAGTGCTGAGGGTGTCGTCGGTGGGGAGGATCTTACGCAGGTCTCTCCAAATGATGAAGAACAACTTTTGGGGATGCATGTCTGCCAGAACGGAGCAATGCTAGGGGAAGGGGTCGTCGTACCGCGGACCAAATATCTTGCCGATCTGACCGAGAAGCAGCCCGAAGCGTCCTTCTGCCACCGGAACTCGTCAGTGTTGGCCCTGATCGTCAATCCGCCACGACGGATGAGCTCAACCTCCTCGGGGCCAGCCCAGTCCCGCACCTTGTTCCAGTTCTAGTCATTGTCAATGGGGTCCCACTTGTCCTTGATCTTGTAGTACCTGTGATCCTCTAAGTGAAGTAAGGAGTCTCCAACCCATCGATCAAGGAATGCCGATGATTCACCGTCGCCCACCAGGAGCCGCATCACCGGTTCGGCAAGAGAACGCCCGATCAGCGTACGGCGCCACGCTGTAGAGGATCTACTGTTAGAAATGGCCTTCATCGGGTAGATATGCTTAAAGTATCTGGCCTTCATGAACCTGGTCCATAAGTTCTGAGCGGTGCTTGTTGTCGCCTTCACTGTACCCCCAGAAGAAGTTGCTAAAGATGCTCTTGATCGAATTAAGGACTATCTTGGGGAGGAGCACGCTGCCAGGGTATAGATGGAAATGGATGTGAGGACGTGCTTGATAAGGATCATCTTGCCGTCTGGGGATAGCATAGTATTATGCCATCCTTCAAGTTTTTTCCTGATACGGTTGATCAGGTCCTCGAAAATACCATCAATAGATTTTTTGTACACTAGGGGCATCCATGATAGTGGAACGGCGGGTGCTTGATAGGGAAGGAGGTGGTGTTGGTGAGGATGGCCGCTTGATCTCTCTTGATTATGTGGCGGACGTAGATGACACTTTTATCCGGGTTGACCTTCTGGCCTGAACAACTGGCATATCTCTAGAGAGTGTTGTGGACCACCTCCACCGAGTCGACGTCCCCGGATGAGAAAATAAGGATATCGTCTGGAAAGGCTAGATGGGTGATAATTAGGCAGCCATTGGCAGTATGATAGTGGTGGAAATTGGTAGTGCAAACCATTTTGTTAAGGTTCCTGCTCAGTGCATCCGCAGTGATGATGAAGATGGTGGACGACAGAGGGTCGTCTTGCCTAACCCCATGGCTAGATTTGAAGAAGCCGTCTGCCTGACCGTTGATCACTGTGGAAAACCAGGAGTTGCTGATTGATCTCCACACTATGTTGGTCCAAGTTTCGGAGAATCCGAAGGCTCTGAAGACCCAGATCATGAATTACCAATCTAGTCTGTCATAAGCTTTCTCCTTGTCTAATTTGATAGCAATATTGCTCCCTTTCGTCGAAAACTTCAAACAGGTGATTAACTCTTGGGCCAACATGATATTATCCTGGATATTCCTGCCATGAACGAACCTGCTCTTCTCCTCAGAGATGATCTTCGGAAGGAGACAAGACATACGTGAGGCGACGATCTTGGATATGATCTTGTTGGTGAAGGTGCAAAGGCTGATGGGACAAAAATCGCAAAATGTCTCCGGGTTCTCTTTCTTCAAAATGAAGGATCATATTGGTACTCGAGATTGCTCTAGGGTACCTCGTTCCTTGAAAGAAGGCTGTAACCGCTTCATGGATGTCTGCCTTAATGATGTCCCAGCAGGATCAAAAAAATACCCAAAAAAAACCCGTCCGGTCCGGGAGAGCTGTGCTCGTGAAGAGCCTAGACGGCTTCTTGCACCTCTAGCTCGGACGGCGGTAGCTCTAGCAGGATGCTGTCCCCTTCAGTAATGAGATGAGGAATTTTCTCCATGAAGGTCCGGTCCCTGGTAATCGTCTTCTTGGTGAACAATATGGAGTAGTACTTCGCCGCCGCCGCTTGGATACTGTTATGTTCTTTGATGATATTCCCATTGTTGTCAACAATTTGGTACAGAGTTAGTTTCTGCCTGCGACCGTTGATGCAGGCATGAAAGTAGCTCGAGTTTTTTTTGCCCTCATTGTTCCATTTGAGCATGGCTTTTTGCTTCCAAAACTCGGTCTCCACTTTCAAGCAAAATTTGAGGATAGCCTTCGTGAGATTAAGAGCAGTCCTAGCTTCTGGGGATCTATCGTTTATGAACCTGATTTCAGCACGATTGACGTCATCCTCGGCCTCACGGATGGCATGAAAAATGTCGCCATATGCTTGCTTTCTCCAGGCCGCCAGGGCTTTCCTCGTGGCTTTGAGCTTGTTTGCCACCCGAGTTAGTGGTTCGACATCATCCGTGCTATTCCAAGCTTTGGTGACGATGCCCAAGAAC
This sequence comes from Iris pallida, assembly GCA_029216955.1. NCBI lineage: Eukaryota > Viridiplantae > Streptophyta > Magnoliopsida > Asparagales > Iridaceae > Iris > Iris pallida. Next base: position 24,225,041 of record JANAVB010033220.1, on the reverse strand, counting down.
TGGGGTGGTTGCTTCATAAATCCAGGAAGCGAAAACTCTTGTTGTTCATGCCCGAGTTGCTAGTTAAGCCCACTAGCAGGGAGGCGTGGTCTGACTCAGTGGCGTTGAGGTGGGAGAGATTAGATGTCATCCCCATATCGTGCCATTGGGCGTTCGTTAGCGCCCTGTCTAGGCACAAATATTGGCGTCGATCTCCCTTCTGTATGTTGCACCAAGTAAAGGCGTTGCCGGTGAATGGAAGGGGGAGAGGTGAGAGTTGAAGATAAAGTTTTTGAAATCTTGCATGGCCGAGAGAGGGGGCCGACCGCCAGTCTTCTATTTTCTGCAGGTGACAGCATTAAAGTCCCCAATACAAAGCCAAGGAAGATTTATGTGGTGGAGGTGGATGTCCAGGAGATTGTTCCAAAGATGTTTGCGTTCCTTGATGTCACAGCTGCAATGAACCACGTACAGAATGGCGTGCTTGGGTAATGACGGTTGTTCCATCCAACAAGATAGGGCCTGGTTGGAGTCTTTGATAACTCCGGTTTTGACATCCTTCAAGCAGAGGATCTAAATTTTGTGTCTACTAGCAATGGCCGTAGGAAAGCCTAACTACAGCTGAATGGATTTGAAGGGGATTTTGGGTTTAAGGATGACCAAAACGTCAATATTATGAGTTTTGTTAAGGCTGGTGATTTTCCTCTTGGTATGTTTGTTCACCAGACCATGAATATTCCAAGAGAGGATGTTCTGTATTAGTGGAGGTGGGGGGTGCGTGGTTAGACCGCTTTGCTGCGAACATAGTTCTGGTTGTCGGGGATTCTCCGTCTCTTTTCTGATCTGGTTTCCTAATTTTGGTATAAGCCTTTCCCGCCTTCGAGGTGGAAGTGCTGGAGGTAACTCCGTCGGAGTGGTTGGTGGAAATGTCGTCAGTCGGTTTGATCAATGCTCCTGCCGAATCTGAAATCGGTTCCTCAGGGGGGATGAGAATGGAGTTCGGATGGAATCGTCAAGACGGGTGTAGTGGTCACGAATCCTTCGGGTCCATATGGAATCGTCAAGACGGGTGTAGTGGTCAGCCGCTTCATCAACTCATCAAATATCGTCTGACACTCCTCCATCCATACGAACTCCTACTCCTTGCGGGTCAATGGAGTCATCGGTTCCGCAATCCTCTTAAAGTTCTCTACAAAACTTCGGTAATACCTGACAAGCACAAGAAAACTTTTCACCTCAGAGTCGTTGGTCGGAACAGGCCATATCTCTACTACAGATATCTTGTTTGGATCAACTGAAATACCTTCTCCCGAGACAACGTACCCATGGAAAGAAACATGGTTTAACAAGAACTCATATTTGCTCAATTTAGCACAGAGCCTCTCATTCCTCAATGTCTCCAAAATAATCCTCAAATGCTGCTTGTGCTCCTCCCGGCTCATCGAGTACACCAAAATGTCGTCGATAAAAACAACCAC